>SNRZ01000055.1:0-478936 GCA_008729115.1 Dirofilaria repens
GTATCACTTTATTACCCCGGAGTCCATGGCAAGGAGGTGTATACGAAAGGATGGTTGAAGTTGTAAGGAGAACCTTATATAGAACAGTGAAGAAGAATTTATTGGAAGAAAACGAATTCATTACGATGATAACTGAGATTGAATTCTTAGTAAACGAAACGCCATTTGGTAAAGTATGAGAGGAATGGAGAGAAAGTGTTATGCTAGGGGATTTTTTATGGCTTGGCTATAATGCTGTGAATTATTCATCGGAATATGAGGACAGTTTACGTGCGAGTGATGAACGAACGATCAGTATAAAGTCATAGCAACCACCAAGAATTGATTAATAGTTCCCAAGTACATAGGTTAAATAAGATTATTGAGATATACATGAGATAAATCAATGGTATATCCAATCATACGGAACAGGATGAAAACGATTGGGAAAAACGAAGTCCAATTTTCCTGTATTCAACTACATTTGTTTATATACATAAGCGTAAACAAATAGCGTATGTCGACGATTTCCTTTCTGATCGTGACAAAGCTTGACATGAGTGATTTTTCTTTCAATCCCCATAGATTTCTTCAATTTATTGTTTTTCGTATTTGGAGAAAAACTTGGGTAGTTAAAGCTTTTATTATGAATTTCGATAACATATTAACAAACACAATAATAACAATTTCAATAATGCAAGAAGACAATTCTAATAACAATAACATAAATGAATGAAATAATAGAAGACCCAACGTATAACCGTGATTTGGTTGATCGAACTGAACTGCTGGAAATATTAGACCTTCGTTTTGTTAGGTAATGTGTCCTAATACGGCTGTGAATATGAGGAATAAGGGATTTCTTCGGTATGAGAATTAGCTAATAGACAAAGGACGAAACATTTTTAACCTACATTGCACATTGTACAGTTACGCACATACAACATATACCAATTAATGTAAAAGCAACACAGAGGAATCACTGTCTTCGCCGATTTTCAATTTCTTCTCGCGATTTCAGCGACACTCGGGAGACGAGAAGGATATAGAGACTAGGCTTTCTGGTTCGGAGATCTCTAAATGATACAAATATTTTACAGCGTGAATCAATCGCATACCATTCGACATTTTCACAACAGCAGATCGACATTGTCCGTCTTTTCCCTTGATCAGCTTTTCTATTCGATCCATTTTCTAGGAATTTCTAGGACCTTTTCCTTTTAATAATACGATTCTCCAATGTTTGGCTTTCATCGTACACAAGGATTTTTATGTACTTTTCGCGTCCTTTTCCTCAATTCTTCCAAATACTCTTCTTGCCATATCTTCCACAAACGTTGTAACTTTGTCCAAGTGTTTTGGTAACGATTAACATTATGGATTTAGCAAATCGATTTAGCAAAATGACGAAACTTACAAAGAACTGTTGTATATGTTTTAGAATTCATAAAGTCAGTCTCCAAAAACAAGTTTCAATGGTTGTAAATTATATCAAATGAAACGAAAATTATGCCATATGACTATTCAGTGGCTGAGAAACTAATAATTAAACAAACTCAATTTGAAGGAATATCAATAGATGGCAAAAAGAAACGAAACTTATTCCTCGAAAAGGGCATATGGAGACTCAAAAATCGAATGGAGAGTCCTGAATTTTGCGGATATGAGTTTTATCTTATAATCTACCAAAGTATAATCGCATACCGAGCTCATTATACAACAAACCCATGAGGAGCTATATCACGCTGGAATCGCTCACACAATCAGCAGAATGAGGAAAAAGTTTTGGATACCTAAAAGAAGAGCTGAGGTGAAACGAATATTAAATAAATGCATGAATTCAAGGCAAAATTATTTAAATTACCAACAATGCCTAAATATCCAGAAAGTCGAGTGACAAGATCTCGATCATTTGCACGAGTAGGTTTAGATTATTTAAGCCCTATTTCGTCAAAACCGAAGCAGAATTACAAAAAAGATGGATTGTCTTATTCACTACAAGAGCGATAATTTGGAGTTAGTAGATGATTTATCTGCTGAAAGTTTCTTAAATGTGCTTCGAAGACTCCAAAGGGGTTATCCTGAATTAATCTTAAGCGATAACGCTAGTCAATTTAATCAGTTTTCCAAACTTTGATGGATCAAGAAATACCACTGACGAAATTTTTGGCAAAAGGAGGAGTGAAATGGAGAAACATAATTCCAGAGGCTCCTTGGAGCGGCGGAATTTATAAAAGGATAATAGGACTAACTAAGAGGATTATGAGAAAGGCGATAGGAAGGAAATGGTCATGGGAAAAGGAATTAACAACTTTAATCGTGGGAGTAGAAAACATCCTTAGCACTCGTCTATTAAAATACGCAAATTTTTATGATTCTATTCTACGACCAATTGATTTCATATCACCTAATGCTCCCTTGATCATGCCAGTTGCCATCAATAATGATGAAGATGATTGCATATCTCACAAGTTAACCACAAAGGAAAAATTAATAAAGTATTCATCAAATAACATGAAAATTCTTGATTCATTTTGGAAAATTTGGAAAGAAGAATATTTGCTTGTAAGAATGAATACAGACGGAACACAAATCTCCTAAAAGTACAGAGACAAGAGCTCCCGCCGAAGGAGAAGTTGTATTAATCAATGAATTTAATGCTTCTTATAGAAATTGGCAAAAATAAAAAAGGCCAACGTAAGTCAAGATAAGACCGTATGAAGTGCTCAAGTGGAATTACCAAATGAGAAACTTCTAACTCGACCTATAAACATGCTATATCCTCTAGAAATAGAGCAAGGACCAATCAAAAAAATAATACTAATACGCAAAGTCAAAACAATACCACTCATTAAAAATCTTAACAAATGAGAAAAATATATAACCAAACTAGAAAATCAATCCCAGTAGTGATCCTCCTCAAAAAAAAAAACCAAAAATTACAAAAAGCCAAAGTCAACATACAACTCTTAATCAAGAAAAATTAGTCAAAAAAAACAAAAACCAGCAAAAGTCCAAGGACTAAATAAAAGAAACAACAAACCACTCATCCAAAAAAGAACAAAAAAAATACAAACAAACTTAAAAAAAGCACTACACTGAAAACCTTGATGAACAAAACTAGAAACTAAGAAACCAAAATAAATTCACTATTAACAAGAAAAAATTTAACAAACTCCATATAAAACAAATAAAAAACTAATAAAAACCGAAAACAAAATGAATGTTTAAAAAACCTATATCTTTTCAAAGTATTATTCAAAAAAAATTAAACTAAATAAGCACATCAAAAAAATAACAAAAGACAAACCAAAAAAAAAAAACCAAAAGGCAAAAATAGAAATCAAAATAAAAACATTAACATATCAAAACGAAAACGAGGATAAGAACTAGAAAAAATAATAAAACAAACAAAAATATAAAAAAACTCATATTAAAAAACGAACTAGATATTAAACAACTAAAATATAACAAATTACCATACTCCCCCAAAAATAAAATAGCAAAACCAACTTTCGAATAATCTTATTAAACAATAATAAAATTAACAAATAAACAGAAAAAGCAATTTCATAAGAATAACTTTGAACACAAGAACGAATACCTCCAATAAAAGAATATTTACTACTACTAAAAACCCCGATAACATAATAAAATAAGCAGAAACACCTATTAAAAATAAACTAGGATATTCAAAAGTTAAAAAATCAAAAAATAAGGGAAAGTAAACAAAAAAAAATCAAAAAACAAAACAACACAAAGGCATAAACGAAAAAAGAAACTCAACTAGAATAAAAAAAAACAACTGCTGAACTTGAGCAAATGAAATCGAAGAACACTCTAAAGCAAATTAAGCAAATAGAAGAACCAATAGCGCGGTGGACAAGAAGCTCAACAAGGCGACAATAAACTTCAGTATGAAAAAGAAAAAAAATCAAATAATTTCAACCCAGAAATGTAAAATTTCAATATTTTTGCAATCTAAATTTCTTATATTTCCTCTCTCTTAGGAATGTTGCGAACTTTCATATTGCGAAATTTTCACTAGTAAAGAAAGGTTAATAATGTTTATAAACCAATTTTATATTTTTCAGATTTTAAAATTTGTCCTATTTATCGAAATCTATGGCGATTAATTGAGAAATCTCTGCAGCTTCTTTTGTTACCGTAACTCAAATGAGGTCATTTCCTGACCTCCCGATTTGATTTATTGCAATGTTTACGCTATAAGTATATGTTTTATATGCAATAGCGGCCAATTAATATTATCTGTTATTAACCACTCCCCATTCTTGTATAAACTATGCAAAGAGCTTCTTAAACAAAAAGGAGCTCTCCTATCTCTCTTATAAGTAATGCAGAGAGATAAGGCGGACTTTCCATTGTTACTCGATATATATTGGTATACATCATTGTTCAGAATAAAACTACAATCCGATTGCGAGCACAAATTAGGGTTACCAAAGCCAACGATTAAGTTGCGAATCGTCATCATTCCACCATTGCTAAATCGATTAAGCTTTTTACAATTAACTCTTATCAACCTCAATTAAATTCCTAGTTATCCACAACTTTAGCAAATCCAATCCAAATCCAAACCCAAACAAATCCAAACAAAATAAATAATTCCACATCAACGTTGTTTTGATTTCTAATCGCTATTATTGTGTTAGAATACCAGCGATTCCTGTAATTTTTATTTCATTTTTGGGTCTCTCCAGTATCATCAGGTCTAATTTGGTGGCCATAGCTTCGGTAATCAGATTCACTTCCCAAATCCAAAAAGATTTATGCCTTCTCACATTTTTCTCACTCGAATGGGTTAACTAATATCGCTTCTTTGCACATCATGTATTTCTTGGTTTCTGAACCAGCCTCTACTCCAGTTGTCGCAACTATCTTGGGCTTTTCATATAATGATTTCTCAGATTCGATGAAACTTTCTTTCTGCGCTGTTTCTCTTGGGGCGTTACATTATTATGATTTGCTTTACATTGAAAATATTTAACGTTCCTTTTGCACTTTTCAGTTAAATGAGACCCTGTTAAGGATAGCTTGCATAATCCTAACTTCTCCAGTTTTTCTAGTCTCACTGCTACCGTTGAGTGCCCCTTACAATTATCATTTCAATGATTACGTTGCAAAATACGCAAGGTAATCTTCTTTTCCTCTCTGCTGGTTAGTTTTGTTTATCTCGGAATTCGACTGCTGTCATGCAGATGGTCATTCATTTCATTCCTTGAGAATTAAGTTTAGCCTAAAATTCTGGAAATTAAATGTCGATGTGCTCATTTTATGTTTTTCAACATTTTTGTCGATAGATGCTGCACATTCTTCTTAATTTCCATTTGCTGTCTTTGTTTCGTGACTTCTAAGATATCTGTAACCTTTATATATTCTTTTAAGAATGTTATATCTTGTGTCGTCCATTTGGCTTCCCTTAACTTCTCCTTTATCAGGTTACATAAGAGGTAAACCGGCAGTTTTCTAGTTATGGTAATCATATAGCCAATTTGTCTCTAAGTTCTCTCCTTATTTTTTTAATTGGGAAAGCATGTTCGATAGGTTCCTTAAAAAACGACCACATTTCTATTTGACATGTCCAAATTCTGTATCACGGCATGTAAATCTAATATTCCTTTTTGTTTGTTGCCGTATCGCTTCTTCAAATTCTTCATGGCTACTGCATAATTCTTTTCATTGAAAGCTAAATCGCTTATATGTTCTAGTGCCCTTCTTTTCAAACATCCAAGTAGGTGCGCAAATTTCCTTGTAGCTGTAATGTCTTCTGTTTTATCAATCGTTCTTCAAATTGTGCTATAAACAGACCCAAGGTTTTGGATTTTCAAATTCTATATTTTTTATTTCGGGAGGTTTGCTTGTCATTACCAGTTTCTCATTTAATTCAGTTATGGTCTTTCTTTCTCTTTCTCCTTCGCTTGATTTCACATTTAGTCTTCATATTCTAATTCTTCGCATAATGGACGAATCCGGTCTATTTTTTCCAATAGAAAGATCTGAATATAATGCATTTTGTGATACTGCGAAATATGAATTCTTCTGAATTCATATAGGACTCATATAAGTCGATCTCATAATCCTCATCTTTGTCTTTAACAGACCATAATGAATCTTTCCATTTCATTTTCCAAACGCACTTGCTTTGGAGACAATTGTATCAATTATTTTCAGATGTCTCTTCATCTTCTGAGATCGACTTGTCTTCTTCACTTAATTCTTATAATTTTTCCGCTTAAATGCTTTCTGCTTTCTCCAATACCAATCTTCTGACGCAAATTCGTTCTGATAAGGTAAGACACTTTTCTCTCTTCTTTCTCATTCTTCTGGTTGAATTACCTTCACCTTCCATTAATTTTCTTTTTATTGCTCAAGCAAACAATTTGCTCGTTTTTTGTTTCTGCCTTTCTTCAGCGGCTTAGCTCCCAAAGCCCTTTGCCAGTCCATCGAATCGAAAGACAACAAGAAATGAATCCAATAAAGTGATATATCTCCACTAAAGTCCGCTGATTTATTCCCGCTGTGTTATTGAAAATTTATTTTTAATCATATCTGTTAGAATAACCGAAAGGTATTATAATATAAATATATCGGGATAATTCAAGATATTTTCGTATTCTATAAATATTTTAGAAATATCAATCAATGTGTATCAAACTCTCGAAAGTTATAAACAGTATTTACTTTAATTTGACAGTATTTACTTTAATAGCATAATTGATTGTATTAGATACCTGGGAACTTACAAATATTTGTCAACAAATAATTTTATTTTTGCTTAAGGTCATAAATTGTTACTGAAAGTTACTTCAATATATATAACAAATTTTGATGATGAATTTGATTAGTTTGCTCAATATGTAATTTCCTCAGAGCTAATAAATAATAATTACGTGTATCAATTCGTTCTTCATCGTTTTTCAGACTTTCGTAAACATTTTGTTGGATGTGATTCAACGAATTAGTTTTAGATATTTTTTGGTTGCCACATCGAAATTGCTTTGAGAATGAAAAGCAAGAAGTTATTTTTATGATAATATTAGTAAAGTATAGAAATTTATCTTCGGACATCATATTATTATAATGGTCTACTTTATCAAATAGGATTGTCGCTATTTAGTGTAAACATAGTGAAAGTTTTCTCAATATTTTCACTTCAGCTACTGTCGGTAGTTTACACAGTAGATGAATAAAACTATGTAAGATTATGTCTTACGAGAAATCTATTGACGATATTACCGACAAAAAATAATGGTTCAGCGTAAATAATTGCAATATCGCTCAAAATATATTCTCATGAAGATGTGCAGAAGAAATAAGAATCTAGGAGTATTTGCTCGTTCGTTCCCACTCAGAATTTAACTTTGGGATTTATACAAAAAAAGACGTGAAACATTCAACGAGTTTTAAACAGATCAAGACGACATTATCATCTGCTGAATAGGCGAAAACAAGCAATCCTGATTACGAATGGTATAGCAATGATTCTAAATGGCAAGCGGCTGATTTCATCAACTTTTTCGCACAGCTATCACGATCACTGTGGCCATGTCACGATAGTTTGCTTCTTCCTTCTCTTTCCTTCTTCACATATTTCGATTGTTGATCATTTTCTTCTTCAATTCCTAGTTTATTTTCTACAGACGAATATATTAGTATGATCGACCATAAAAAAATAATATTTCAAATTCTCTAAACGTCAATAATGGATCGTTTTTTCAAGCAAACACATCATCATCTACGTACGTCCATGTGAGGAGAATCTTTTTGGAATAGGTTGAATCGAATGGAATCAATGCAACAATTATTATATGTTAAATTTTCTTTCAATCTTTGCATTTTATCCCGATGTTATTCTTTTTTCTGGTATATACATTCATATTAGAAGTATCATGTCAAATTGCTGCCAAAATCAACGCAACCTTTTTTATTATATGTTAAATGACAAAACCAAGTTTATAAAAAAACTAAAAATGATTGATAAATCTAATGAGAATATCACTGCGTTCTATCCTATCTCTCAAAAAATATGGTATCAAATATGTATTAGAAATATTATACCAAACCTCAACATAATACCGAATTGACTACGAATGTTTTAACAATCATTAAATCAATTACAAAAGTAAAGGCTTCAAATCCAGATTCGAGTAGTTGAATTGAGATTTTGATTGCCAAGTTCAATAGATAAATTGCACCAGTTCATAGTGATTATTAAAACAATTAAATTGATAGCGTTTTGCTCAAGCGTAGGATGTAATGAAGCTGGAAACTTTCAGTTTACCTGAAGAAAATATTCATTCTCTACTTTGTTCGTCAATATTACAACTAATGTTGCAATTTTGGATATGAAAAAAAAATTCAAAAACTGATAAAAATTGATTTGATTATTTCATATGCTGACAAGATTTAGAAAAAGTATTCTATGCTAATAGTAGCTTAAACTGAAATTTGAATGTTCCAAACATGTAAGCGTATTGCAGTACGATGATTCGATACTTTCAAAATACATTTAAAATATCGTTCATGAGAATAAAGAGAGATATGTAATTAAGCAAAGATACTTACACACATTGCGAATCGGTCCTATTGGAGTTGTTAGCTATAAACATATTAATAAATAATCAATTAACAAGAAAATGCGTAAAAAAATAAATTTTAATCTTAGTGATACCATTCTAGGACTGTTTGGTGATGCAATGGTAATAAACTTACATTTAGCTTCAGTAGGCATCTAATGGTATACTACTTTTCAGAACATATATTTGACAATTCTAATTTAGGCAGAGTACACCATGATCAAGTAGGATTCCGTTAAATACTTATAATAATTGAAACTCTCGAAATGTATTGAAATATTAAATTGATAACGAGAATTAAACATACAGTGAATTGTGGTAATAATGGTTGACGATCCAAACTGAACGGCGAAACATCATTATAATCTTTCTGACGTATAAAATTTGTTAAAATTTGCAGCATTGGACCGGCACGATCCAATGGAGCCGTATGGCCTGCACCCTATAATATAATAAATGATTTGATAATTTGTTGCCAAAATTTTATATTCCTACATCGTGATCGCTTTTATGATTTAATTTTTTAGAAAACTATTCCTGCATTTTTCATTCAATTGAATGCTGATAACTTTCATTAACTTTATCCGTTTTCATCTCAGCAATTTTATGTCCTCTTGAACTCTTTCTTCGAAGTTCTTCGCAACTTGCAACACTTGTTTGCCACAGTCTCGTGATCGTATTTAGCCTTAGATAATTTTACTTTACCGCCCTTTTTGAACTGCAATCTCAAATAACCCGATTCCAAGGTATAATATACCGTAACTTTTTTCAACCGTACAGGTTCTAGCATTATCTAAAGATCAATTTTGTAAATTATAAAACAATACAATAAGTCAAACCTTAACAATAATCAAGTCGATTGTTGTGTTACCCTTCTCAAAGCGCTTCTTATAACCACCAATTTGTGGCGCTTGCTGTATTCCTAACCGATAAAACCAAGCATTTTTTTCATTCATCCCCTAAAACATTTCATAATTAAATATGCTTTGTTCAGATTAAATGGCTAATTAATGATTCTATCTGAGTTGGGAAAATTGCATGTATAACTTAAATTATCCATAAAAAAGAATGCTCTTTTATCTGTTTTATAAATGCTGAAATTCTGATTTAATATCCACTACAATCCTACAATGGATTTTCAATGGATTTAAAGTATTATATATTTTGAAAGGGTCGGTCTATAGCCATTTTTATAATTTGCATAACTTCATTACTATCCATTTCACTATCTTTTCCATCTACATTATGATAAATATAATCCGATATACAGTTTTAAATTTATTGTCTTAGAGACATGATCCAATTAATTAAAAAATTAGTTCTTGAAATGGCATATTTTTTAGCTTATTTTACATTTTGTAAGTAGTTCAATATTATTCGAAAATTTAGAAAAATCAGAGACAAAAAAAAGAGCAATAAAAATAAATAAATCAATATGACGAAATCAATAACTAACATCAGTAATAGCGCTCAAATAACCATTACCAATAATCATTCCTTTCAAATTTAATCTTACATTTTCTTCCTGAAAAATTGTTGCAAAAATAAAGTTATTGGTATATGCGTCATCCGATGTCTGTTGTAAGGTTACTAAACTTTAAATATATTATTAACTCTGAAAATGAATGAAAAAATTACTTCAATAGTCCATATTTTAGTCCATTATAGTTATAGGAAGCAACTAATCATTTATCAACTTATCATTTAGGACAAATATTCAGCAAAAAATAATTTCCTTTAAATCTTTGACACGCCAAATACTTATTAATAATATTTTCCATATTTCTGATAAAATAATAAATAATAAAAATATTTAAGGAATATCATATGATGCACAAAATGATGCATAATTTTGCTAATTTTTTTCTTATTCTCTTCATTATTAATGTTTCAGATCTTTTTTAAGGCAATGAGATCTAACTGAAATTCTATAATTAATTGATTTGATATTTCGGTAACTAAGATATCACCTGAATTTTCTGAACCATATATGCTGTGAGCATTGGAACATATATACCACCATAAGATTCTCCTGCGATATATAGATCATTATTTTCGAAAATGGGAAATATTGTAAAGAAATCAAGAATCGCTTTATAAGCATCAATTGTTGTCTGAAAAAAAATTGCAGGAAAATTTTACTGAAAATGAATAGAAGTGAAAAAATGAATAGTTCTGAAAATTAAATGAACCAATGTGTCGTCGAAGGCATTATCTGGATTAATTTCCAAATCCTGATATGAAAATCCAACTTGTCGAGGTGAGTCGATGTATAGAACATTAGCTAGCTAGAAAAATATTATTTTACAAAATTTTATAAAAATTTTATAAAAAATTTAGACAAAAATTAATGACATCAATGTTGCTAATTTATTTAAATCGTTAAATAAATTTCATTCTCGAAATCGAAATATTGGAAGTAATATACTATACTTTACCTTATTCCATGAGAATACGTTTTCAAATAAAGTAATGCCGTCACGATTTGCATGAAACGGACCATTTTCCATAAGTAAATTAATAAGAGAACTACATCCAGGTCCACCGCCAAACCAAATTATGAGTGGATCATCACTTGGATTATTTTGGGATTCCACAAACCTAATTTATTTAAATCAAAAAATCGTTTTTAAAAAACATTGAAATCTGAAAAGTTATTAAATCTCTAAACAAAAAGATTTTTATAATATAAAAAAATAAAAACTTTTCACCAATAATGAAGATAATTTCCTTCGTTTGCTTTCAGATATCCTGAATACTGATAGAAATTGACAGCATATGTCAAACCAGGTAAATTGAATACCAGATCAGCCAGTTGTCGTGGTACTGAAATTGCACGAAGAAACTTAATTACTTTTGATTTTTGCTCATTCGTATTGACCATAAATCAAATTCTTTGTAACAACAAAAACTTTTTGAATTTCTGTTAATTCTCTGGGCTTGAATTTGGAAAAAATAAATCTATTTACATCGGACATAAACACAAATTCAGAACATTATAATTAGCTTTTTATGAATAAACACAAATATTTTAAATTAAATAAACAACTTATATCAATTTTAATAAATTAGGAATAAACGGTTCTGTTTTCCATATTTATTTTAGGAATAATTAAAGTAAATTGATCAAGTTTAGGCTAAATAAAGATTCTATAGTAGTTTATGACAAAAAACTTTTATTGTTAGAAGCATTTAAGAATTGTTAATTATACATAATTATTTATAGGACAAATGCTATAAATATTACTAATTGATTTTGGTGCAGGCCTATATTGCGGAAGAATTGATTTTGGTTCAATATTCCAGCGCAAACTGATACTATAATCAATATTTTCGACAAAATTGCTAAATATTTGCAACGATGGTCCGCCACGATCTAATGGTGCAAAATGTCCTGCACCCTGAAAAAATGATAATTGATAATTTTAATTAAAAGTTTCTTCCTTAAGTTTTTTTGATAAATATATGTACTATGAATATTAATCTTTTATTGGAAAATTTTTGGTTGAGATTGTAAAAAACATTTTCCCTACTATCCTTCAAACTTTTAAACAATGTCAAGTTTTGCTTAATCAATTTATTGGTTGAAATTTGAAATCTAATTGATTGATTGATTCCAAGTAAAAGATTATATTATGTTTTTATTGAGTTGATTGAAAATTTGAGGGATATATTCTTTGCTAATTTCTAATTTTATTCATTTTCAATTTCGATTTTACTACTCTCTTATTTTACATCATAATGTTTATAATAGAATTGATTTTGAAGGAAGAGAATTTAGATCTTTTCATCATGATATCTATACGATTATTTTTGCTTTTATGATAAAAACCATTCCATTATAATTTCTGTCTATTTGCTGGGACATTAAAAATACTAACTTTTATAATGAGGAAATCGACTGTCACATAGTCATTCATGAAAAATCGTTGATAATAACCAGCTGATTGTTCCTCATATTGCGAATTTTCTTGGAAGATCCATTCTTTACGTTCTGATTGTTCATAACCTTCCGTAAGTTTCGTTACAAACCATTCATTGCTCAGAAAATTATATTGCATATCAGCATCACCGTTGTAAATCAATATTCGCATCTTGTTGTATGATTGAACTATGCAAATGATATTCTTGTAATAAGGAAATCAATAAAAGATATGAAATCAGTATGAATACTTGAAATAATGATAAAATATTTAAAGTAAAGATTAGTTCAGCAAAAACAATCCTACATTCGAACGCAAAAAGTAAAGTTGATTACTGTTATCAGACAACTATTACATAACAATAGGGAAAATTGATATATTAAATTGCTTTGAAAACAAATAATTAAACAATTATTTTTATCTCTTCATTTCGATTTTTGCATCATCCTCATAGTAAACTATTAACAGCACAATTTAATTTCATTCTTTAAATTTTAAGAAAGAGAAAATATGCAAACTTTGTAATGAATGAATGATTGATTGGAAGACCGGCATCATGTCCAAGTATTGTCGAGTATAGTAGAAGAAATTGTCTTGCTAAAATATATTATAATTTTAAGAATTTCAAATCAAAATGGAAATCCTCATTTATCATCATATTATCATATTCTTTTTATTCCATTCTCTAGCATACTTATCGGTTAATCATTGATATTACAATAAACCAACCTTTGAAAATGTTTCTATATGAAAGAATATTTTTCCAGAAAAACGAGATAAGAAATAAAGAAGTAATTTGCTGTGCAAAATTCTTGACCCCAGCTTGAAATACAATAAATTTTTTTATAAAAAATTTTAAATTTGTGTATAAAGAAGAACTATGGTGTTATTAACCTGCACATTGACCATACCGGAAGATTGTCAGGAATATGTAATGCTTTTCGAACAACTGGTAAATTCATATACTTTCTTACCGCATTTCTTATCCAACATGGAAAACCATGTTGCGCATCAGTTGATCCTATATTTATGCGAGACTGAAAGACAACAGATAAGACCCCATTTATCTTACTAATGCAGCCGCTGTTATGCATTGTTTTACGGTATTTTTAAAACTGTTATACTTCTAATTTTCGACATTCCACATTTGACAAAAATTTCGTAATATCTTTTTTTTAATGAACAAAATTGAGCGATGTATTATGTAAGAGTTTAAGATAGATTTTCGATTGATAATTTAAACATAAATTCTTATTTATATTATCAGTAATGCAAATATGCGTCCTTCACTATTTTTTCTTTTTTTTTTTGAAAACTTTACACTGCCAGTTTTCTAAATTCAATATATGATAATAACTTCGTAATATCATTTTTTCAAAAAAAAAAAACGATAAAAAATTGGCTGAAATTTCAGATAAGAATATAACATAGATTAGTCGCGTGATAATTTAAATAAAACATTAATCAATTCAGTCCTAAAATAACAAAGAATATTATTTATATACTTTTTCTAGTTCTAGCATAAATAGAAGAAGATACGTACACCTTGATCAACAAATCTACCACATTCAGATTTATCGGGTTGCTGTCCATAATCTGTCGCATTTGGTGCTCTAATACCATTTGAGGATGCCGCATCCATGTAACAATCTTGATAATGGTTGAAAGAATTATTCCTAAAAAAAATTTCTGAAAACCTTAGCTAAGCATGATGAAATATCTAAAAGAGTGATAAAATTTTCTGATTCAGATATATCCAGTAAGTATGATTGAAACTGCAGTCTTCATTAAATTTACTTTCTTTTAAAAATTAATTTTTTACAAAAATTGAATATTAAATTTTTTTCCATTTTATTAGACTAAATAACTTTTGTGTTACGAATAAAACTTTTCAACCTTTTTTCTTCTTTATCAAAAGAATAGATGAAGTCATTTGAAAAAGATAAAACTTAGTGATATCATTCATTTGTCCGACAATTTCGTCAAACGATGACGCAATCTTTTAATTCGCATTAAAAATGTAAAAAAATGATAGATGAAATATTATTGAAAAATTATTTGTAAAAATATTCCACAATTGCTTTAGTAGTCTTAATTGCAAAAAATATATTTTTCTTCTACAATACGACAAATTATATTTTTATAACGATATTCATTGACTTATCACCGGCGAAGAAGAACATTTCAAAATAACTATGATGTGACAACTATGCGTAATGATTTGTGATAATAAAAGAACTTACGATTTATCATTGAATGCATACTCCCATATTTTTGTTGCGCATTCACTATTATCAATAGGTTTATTTGTTGTAAAATCTATATACTGTGAAAAGTTACAGTATGCTAAAGGTCGAGGAAGAGCCATTAAGCAACAATTGGTGAGACTGTCAAATTTCCTGAAAAAATTTTTTGAAAGAATAAATTGATTGCATATTGTTTTAATTTTTTTAATTTTCAAAGCTTTTTTATTGCGAAATTTCTATCAATAATATTTAATTTAATTATAAATTTTTTCTCTGTCCTGGAAGTTTTTCTTTTGATTTCTTATGAAACCAATTATTATGCATATTGCAGGAAATTAATTTCTTCTTATTTCTTATAAAAAAAATTTCTTATAAAACGATTTATTATGTATATTGCAGAAAAATTTTAAAAAAAAATTAATTTTTATGTATTTAAAGATTAACAACTGTTTTTCAATACTCATTTTTGTCTTCTCATATCGGCAAAAAAAATTAGATTTTTGCAAAGAAATTCTCAATCAAAAAAGATCAAAAAAAAGATCTTACTCTTTATCAAGCATTCCTGTGTAATAACTCAAGCTAAGAATCGAATTCCTTCGATCAACTTCATTGTAAGCACCATTTCCAATAGCTAAACCAGCTAGTTTAATACCGTATGGATTCCCATTCTGCTAAAATATGTATATTTTCAAGAAAATTCATTTACAACTATCTGGATATACTTTCCTGAATTTTATGTTTCCATGTTATTTATAAGTATCTTTATGGTTAATTAAGCTGTACAAAAAATGAGTGGTAGTTTTTTTTCATGTTACGCAAAATTACAGTATGATGCTTGTATTTCTAACTAAAAGCAACAGATGATATTAACTCTATCAATGAAATCGAACATGACGAAATCGAGTTAAAATATGAAAAAAATTAAAATATATAGTCTTCGGAATAAGATCTTTGTATTGCAATATTTTTTTGCAGTTTAGAAATGCATGCAAATTAACTTTTGTGAGATTGCACTGGTTATTACAGAAAAATTAAACGGCACAATTTTTTACATGCATGTCACCTTCACTGACCATCTACATCTACATATATGAACATAAACGCAATAAAACCTGAATTCGTTTCAGAAGTACGTTGACTAATGTTGGTCCATAGATACCCGCATATCCTTGGCCGGTGATGTAAAAATCACGATTCTGATATTCTTTGAATCGCTGAAAAAACTGTTCCAACGCATCTGCATTGTCCTCGGCCGTCTTAAAGAAATGTTGTTTTTTACCATAAAGTGAGGATGTTTTATTTAAGGCTTAAAAGATATTCAGTACTTAAGTATAATATATTATAAAAATTCACTTAAAGTTTCAATTTTTAGTTTGATAATTTAAATTCTTCATCCTTGCTGAAGAGTGATAATTATATCAAGAAGAATGATCTGAAGGTAATTTTTGGAGTTAAATCTGCAAAGTTAATGAAATTCAACCTGCCATATTGGTAAATTTTGATGGATCTTATTAATGTGCTTTTAAGTTTGCTGTCAAATCTATTTTTTGCTTTGCCGATTCTTGCAAACTGATATTGATAAAAAATTGTGAGTATGGACTCATGTATTGACGTTTAAACTTCAGAAGGAATCAATCTTGCATTTATTCATTCCTATATTTTCTTCTTGACTTATAATAAAAATTTAGGTAATGCATCAGTTGTAGGATTCTTGAGGATAAGAAATAATTAAATTTTCTTCATTTTTGCTTCATCACTTTTGCTTCGTTCACAGTCATATCAAATTAAAATCATTTTATATAGAATTATATAATTCAATTAAATATTTCTGCATATTAGTCGATTACTGATAAGTAATTCTAAACATAGTATTTGATGATTGAGAAAGCTGCTTTGACGATTCACTTTAGGTGTTTTAGAATATTTTTTATGTTCTTCTATTTCAAATCATTTTTTAGGCATAAACTTTTATAAATGTGAAATTGTAAAAGAAGCTGAAGAAATACTTTTTACAAGGAAAATTTTAAATAATTTTGAAGGAAATTTGGTAGAAATAAAGTGGTAAAATGAAGAAGAAGTTAGAAGATCGGAAATTGAAACAGACCGAGAAAATTTTATAAAATTTCAAATTAAAATTACCTGATCATCGTTCCACAGCATATACGAAGGCATCGGAGCATCTCTATACGAATAACCAACACCATATGGGGAATCCAGAAATATTAAATTAGCAGCCTTAAATTAATCGGTTTTATTTAAAAAAGATAAACACTGTATCTCCATCTTACAACTTTACCGTGCCTCTATTGCCTATGTAGTTTTTAATAGTGAAAATTAATGGTTTTTCATTCGCTTTCACCGAGCTATTCTACTAGGATGATTCCAAATATCATAATTAATGAAAATAAGTGACCTTATTCCAACTGTAAATATTTTCAAATAAGGTTTCTCCATCTTGATTAACACGGAATGGACCAATTTGGGCAAGCAAACCATCTAATGAATTGCATCCCGATGCACCGTTGATCCACAGTACTAATGGATCAGTAGATGGATTATTTTGGGATTCTATCAGCCTATAACATAAATATTTTATTTATTTGTCATTAATATAATTATTAGAATGGTGGCTTCTTAGAAAATCAAATTATTGCACAATATTCTGTTGAAAAAAATCTTGAAAATACAAGCATTTCTACCAATAATGCAAAAAATTTCCTGTTTTCGTTGACAGAAATCCAGAATATTGCTTGAAATTCGGTATAAATGTTAGTCCAGGCAGATTGGCAATTCGATCAACTTCAGCATCGTCTTGAATCAAAGTAGCAATGGAAGAGACTGCTACAAAAATTTTAGAGAGCAGCAACCAAAGATATTTTCTAGTCATATCGATAATACGCAATTACACTTATACTCTAATATATAGCATTTTGTTATCAGTGAATTCTTTTTTCGTTTGATAGTAAAGTTTAGAATAAGATAGTAAGTAAAAAAAAAACGAAAATAAAGTTTTTGAAAATAACTCTGATAAGAACTTATATTTAATTATCATATCAATAAGTTGGTGTTTCTCAGTTTTTAGCAAGGAGCAAAAACAAAATTGATTTGGTTACCTCCCGTTTAAAAAAAAATACATTCAAAAATAAACAAAAAATAGATGTCAACAAAAGGGTAAAGTGTTTTCTCAATTACAAAGCTTTTGAATCCTCACAAAAATGGAAAAATTTTATGAGAACAAAGAAATTGCAAAAAAATATGCAAAAATTCGTTACTGTAATTTTTATAATCAGCAGTTTCATTAGTAAATGGAAAAAAATGTTTTCAGCTGCTGATAAAATATCGAGAGTGATTTTTGTCGTTCTTCAATTGCATGACAGAATTTTTATAAATAGAAATAAAAATATTTTTTTGAATTGAATTAATTCAGCTGATTTTTTACGAAATATTTATAATGAAAATAGTTAAATAAGAATAAAACACATTTATGCAAACAGACACCGAAGAGATTTTAGCAACCTTCTTCCTTATTTGATAATTTATATTAACGATAACTGTTTGGTTTTATTTTTGTGCTTATAAATGATGTATGGCAATAGCGTAAAATATCGGGAAACTGCAGCTATGTCTTTTATTAGCTATAATTTTTTTTAAACTTGATATTTAATCGTCCGTTATTTCCTATTTTTCTTTTACAGTGCGAAGCAGTATCTCGTTATGTTTGCTAAATATTGTTCCTTAATCACATGAACTAAAAATAATGAATTTTTAGATTATAGCATTTTAATATTGTTTTGGAGTGCATTTCAGTCCAAAAAAAATTTGATAAAAAAGCGCGAAATGGAAAAAAAAGGTTGAAGAATTTTTTACCAGTCTGTATTTTTTTTTCTTATTTTCTTCGATATGTTATCTTTTTTAAATAGAAATAACCGTTCAAAAACAATTTTAAAGTACCCTTTTTTTATGAAAATTTGAATCATTTAGTTTATATGATTAATAAAAATATTGATAAACAAACCTTGCAAAAAAAAAGAAAATCGTTCTGTTTAAGCAAGAGTAATTAACATTGACATTTTCTATTCAAATAATGTTTTGAAAAAGAATTTAATATTAAAATTCAGCTCTATATAATAAATTTCAATAGAACAATGTTTAAAATTCTTTTCAATTTTGAACACCTCTTTTTATTTTTAACCATCAGAAAACGAAATAGCCATAGAGTTGATCATAATGATCGTTTATAATAAAATATATTGTTGCTCTCGTTACGATATTTTGCAATCATTAATTGGAATTCTTTCCGAAGATTTTCAGCATTTGTGCGAAAGCATTTGCCAAGAATGTCTTCATTAATCAAGAACGGAAATCAGAAATTCGAAGACGATCAGATGATCGTAAATTCTGATCGTAAACCTGATTCTGATCGTAAACCATACCACTTAGTGTTCCTTCGGCGGTAGGTACGACATGAAAGGCAACTTCCCGAAAACGAAAATTTCTCGATTTCGAGGGAAGTATGATGCAAAACTGAAATGTAAATTGATGGAAGGCAGCACTAGAAGTGGAATCTGTAGTTTATTTTGAGAATAAAAGATGTGATAACAAAAAACGTGCAGGCCCGACAACACCGAAAAACTCACCTGGCTCGGACACCGTAAGACTGATAGATTACGAGTTCTTTCATGTTTCACTGGTTGGTGGATCGTTCTTAGTTGGTTGAGTGAATTGTCTGGTTTATTCCTAGATTCTGGTCTACTAAATAATTACTAGATAATTTTGTCCAGATAACGCTCATGAATTGAGCAATAACAGGTCTGTCTGTAATATCTTTAGATGTCGGGCCTGCACGTTTGTTATCACATCTTTTCAAATACAAAACTAACAACAAATAAGCGAAAGTTTTGGATTGATTGGAATGTTACAAAGACCTATATTTTATTAAAACCTGACATAATTACCAGGAATCCTAGAGAATTATTTTACATTTACGAGTTCTAAGCTTCTTTTCATTTTTTTTACTTTGCTTCCTGTCTCGTATTTGATATTTGTCAAATTTATTATTAAATTACATTCTATTACTGTATTTTCATCAGTTTTATCCTTCATTATGTTGTTAGTCGAAGAAATATTAAAAGAATTAAAGAAAACAGTAAAATTAGAAATTCTTAATAAAAGCAAAATTATGCAATTGTTGCAAGAGTCATAAGCAATAAGCAAATTTTTTTAAAATATACAATACAATATCAATTTTTATTGAGATGTAGTGAGAATTTCATCAAAGCAATCCACTACTTTGATTACTAATATTCGTTCCTTTTTATCTGCAAATATCTGCAGATATTAAGAGTTTGAATGCAAATTTTGCTGCAATCAATTATATGAAAAACGTATCAATAAAAATTGATTTTGAATTGTAGGTATGAATTACTTAAATAGAGCACAGAAAGTTCAAGCTCCATTGCATGAATCTCATCAAAAGTCTGCACGAATCCCATTAAATTATTTGATCAAATTAATTGCGAATATAATAATTTTTTTTTTGCAAGCAACCATAAATTGCATGATTAATTTGCTTTTACTTTTTATCATTTCAAAATTTGCGATATTTCATTTACTTCATGACAACAATTAAAAATTTTCAGATATATTAACATGAATGAATTTTATACAGTATAGTGATTTATGAAAGTAAAAAATCAAGAAATAGAAGATGCCGCAAAACCAAAAAAATTTATAATATAAATATTCAAATAATAAAGCTTTTTTTGCAAGACTCATCATCGAAAATAAATGAAATTATATGAACTATAATTGATACTCAAATTTAAGTTGCTTTTCATAATCTTTAGATAATGTTAAATTAATTTCTGCCATATATTCATTGCCAGATTATCGATTGTCATTGCTTATAAGTGTTTTTACTGCCATTATATGCTGTTGCTGAAATCGCGAACAGAAATAGAAAATCGGCGAAGGCAGTAATTCTTCGCCTTTGTTCTGCTTTCATATTAATGTATATATGTTGTACGTGGTTATTAACTGTATAATGTACAATGTAAGCTAAAAATGTTTCGCCCTTTATCTATTAGCTAATTTCCATACCCAACAAGCCCCTTATTCCTCATATTCACAATCGTACCAGGACACATCACCTAACAAAAGGAAGGTCTAACACCAAATTATTATAGTGGATATAGTTCCAGCAGTTCGGTTGGATCAACTAAGTCGGGACTACACGTTGGTCTCCTATTTTTCATTCGTGTATATTATCGTCATTAGAATTGTCTTCTTGTATTATTGAAATTGTAATTGTTGCATTTGTCAATATGTTATCGAAATTATCGTAATAAAGGTTTAATTACCCAAGTTTGAGATTTTTCTCCAAATACGAAAAACAAGAAATTGAAGAAATCTGTGGGGATTGAAAGAAAATTCACCCATGTCAAGCTTTATCACGATCAGAAATGGAATCGTCGACATTGGTGAAATAGGAAACAAATGTTCTCGTCATTCTAACGATTTGTCTTTTTTTTTCACAAATTTTGTTTATCAATATTTTCATTAATTGTATAAACTAGATGGCTTTAAAATTGTTTTTGGACTGTATTTTTATTTAAAAATGATAATATATCGAAGAAAATAAGTTCTGCAGATTAGCTAAAAAATTTTTTAATCTTATTTTTCCATTTTACGCTTTTTTATCAAATTTTTATCGGACTGAAATACACTGCGAAACAATATTAAAACACTATAATCTAAAAATTTAGTATTTTTGGATTAAATTAAAATATTTGGCAAACAGAAGTGATATGCTAGCTGCTTGCTGTAGAAAAAAAAAAAAATAGGAAATAACGGACGATTAAATATCAAGTTTAAAAAAAATTATAGCTAATAAAAGATATAGCTGCAGTTTTCCGATATTTTACGCTATTGACCATACATCAATTATCAATTATAAGCACAAAAATAAAACCAAACAGTTATCGTTAATATAAATTATCAAATAAGGAAGAAGGTTGCTGAAATCTCTTCGGTGTCTGTTTGCGATATTATTTCTTGTAGTGCTTCTGCTAAAGATTCTATTAGATAAATGTGTTTTATTCTTATATTTAATCCTTATATTTAACTATTTTCGATTATCACAAATTTTTCGTAAAAAAGCACAGCTGAATTATTATCAGAATTCTATTATGCAATTGAAGGACGACAGAACTACTCTCGATAGCTTACTAGCAGGCGAAAGCATTTTCTTGCACTTACTAATGAAACTGCTGATTGTAAAAATCACAGTAATGCATTTTTGCATATTTTTTTGCAATTTCTATGTTCTCATAAAATTTTTCCATTCTTGTAAGGATTCAAAAGCTTTGCAATAGTTGATTATAATAATTAATTACGTAATATCTGTCGAACAGAAATTGAGAAAACACTCTATTCCTTTGTTGGCATCTGTTTTTTGTTCATTTTTGAATGTATTTTTTTTAAACGGGAGGTAACCAAATCAATTTTGTTTTTGCTCCTTGCTAAAAACTGAGAAACACCTTATTGATATGATAATTAAATATAAGTTCTTATCAGAGTTATTTTCAAAAACTTTATTTTCGTTTTTTTTTTACTTACTATCTTATTCTAAACTTTATTATAAAACGAAACTGATTGTTATTCTTTAAATTTTTTGCAGCATTATCTTTTATGCAAATTTTGATTCAAGACGATGCCAAAGCTGATCGAATCGTCAATTTAGGGCTAACATTTGTATCGAATTTCAAGCAATATTCTGGATCCCTATCATTTATTTTGATGATTGTTTTCAATGGAATATTGTGCAAATGATTTATTAAGAAGCCACTATTGCAATAATTATTGCAATAATATATAAATAAAATATTTATTTATTTTTCTTTTTAGGCTGATAGAATCCCAAAATAATCCATCTACTGATCCATTAGTATTGTGGTTCAACGGTGCATCGCGATGCAATTCATTAGATTCATTAGATTGTCCATGTTAATCAAGATCGAGAAACCATATTTGAAAATATCCAAAGTTGGAGCAAAGTCATTTATTTCCATTAATTATTCTATTTGAAACATTCTTGATGGGATAGTTCAGACAGCATGGAAAACCACTAATGTTTCACTATTGAAAGTTATAGAAGAAATTTGCAATAAAGATATATAAGAATGTATAAGAATTGATAAATGTAGGATTGATTCCTTCTGAAGTTTAAATGTTAATACATGGACTCATAATTTTTCATGATGTAAATAACAATTTGATAGAATTTCAATTAGGTATGACAACAGACTTAGGAGCAGATCAATAAAGTCCATCAAAATTGACCAATATGACAGGTTCAATTTTATTAACTTCGCAGATTCAGCTTCAAGAATTATGATCAGATCGATAATTATCACTCTTCAGCAAAAACGAAGGATACAAAATTATCAAATTAAATGCATTTAAACTGAAACTTTAAATGAATTTTTTGTGAAATATTATATTTAAACCATTGAATACAACATATTTCAACATTTGCTCTATTAACACTTCTTCATTGTACTCATAAAATTTTAATATTATAAGCAAAAAGGCATGAAGAATCTTGACACTTTTATAATTTTATCAAAAGTAATCCGTAACTGAATAAATCGTTTGTGGCAAAGGTTATTTGCTTGAAGGAGAGTATCATGAATTAGAAAGGAGATTCTAATAACTCGAGAATTCCCGACCTACAATCTTGAAATGACCAGAATCTTCACAACCAGCGCAATAGTATCACCAGTTTTCATATCAAATCATATTCCATTACCTCTTCCTTAAAGGATGAAACTTCTGCTTTGGGACCGTAAAATAGCAATATGAAGGCCGTAATCTCTTTCAAGACCAATGATCACTTTTTTATTTCGCAGTTGGTGCGTATTGAATTTTCAAGTTGTATGTGAGTGTATGTAGGGGTGAAAGTTGATTGATTTTCGGGATGTCATCTAGATTCTGAATTGAATATTTGGTAGAAATATCTGGTGAAAATAATTTGCATCAATTTTTATGAATGGAAAAGCGCATACATATGAGTATAAAATACAGGAGTAGATTTGCAAGTATGTCTTGCATTGTACACCTTGCATCTTGCAATTTATCTTACACATTTGCTAATATATCTTACATAATATCCCTCTATTAATTAAAATTGTAAATTTAAATATATGCAGATTTAAAAAGTAGGTCACTTTATTTGTTTGCTTGTTTTTTTGTTTCCACCTATTTCACCTTTTTTTTTCATGTTTATGATTATTTTAGAAAAATAAGTGAAATGATTAGATGAATATTCCTTTTAGTAGGCAAGATTTAATGTGTAAAATGGTTTAATGGTCTTTCTTGACTCCCATTTAACCGTTTAATTCATATCTGGAATAGGGAATTTTGGACTTTATGATTTCTTGCCATATTTATTAATTTAAGTATTTTTCGTAGTTTAATAAACGTAATTTGCATACAATTCCCATCGCTAGAGTCGCATGTAAACTAATACAAAGGTTACATATTATAATTATGCATCGTCAAGATTATAGTTTTCCTCATATATGTATATATATATATATATATTTTATTTTTGAAATATCGTTAAAAAATGAAATGAATTCAGTAAGAAATTTCAGAGAAAAGAAAAATGAAAGCTGCTGTTGATGTAAATGAGGGAATCGATAGTCAAAAATCTGTTACTATAAAGAATTATAAAACCAATCCTCGTATTAGTAAGTTTTTTTTTTTATTTTTTAAATATATCAAATTGATAAATTTGCATGGTAATTTATTTTTGCAGCATATAAACGGTAACTGGTGTCAATGGTCCGTTGGTTATCTTGGGTGATGTGAAATTTCCGCAGTATGCCGAAATTGTACAACTAACACTTCCTGATGGTACGAAACGTTCCGGACAAGTGCTTGAAATCACCCGCAATAAAGCCGTTGTCCAAGTATCTGCATTCCTAGATTTGCTTTAAAAATGCGATAAATCAATTATTGTTAGATCATGTTTGCTATTTAGTGTTTTTATTGCATTTTTGCCACTTCTTAGACTAGTTCATTAATAGATTAAGCATATAATCAATGTTTGAAGTTTACTATACTTTACATCTAAAAAGAATGATTTTTACATTTATTATATGTCCAAAACTTTAAAATTCCTGGACACCTTGAAAATAAGTTTTTTCATATTACCTAAAACTAAATTTTGATTCATTCCCTGTTCATATTGGATCTAAGAATTTTGAAAAATATATCAGATTAGTCGTTGTTCATTTCTACATCAGTCATCTTTTCGTCCACCTACAAAAATTTTTGCATAAAATTAAATTGGAAAGTTAGTAATACATCTGTTGACGCCAAAGATCGGTTGTTCGGGTTAAAAATAGGAGGTTATGAAGTCTATGGCTTAGCAAATTGAAATTGTATGTGAAGAAGATAGAAGAAGATAATGACGAAAGAGAGAGAATTCATTCTTTATAAACGATTTAAAAAATAAGTAAATAAGGCATGCTCACTGTCATATATTAAGCACTATTTAAATCTTTTGAGATGAGCGACCAGGAGTTTATTTTAGTTAAATAATCAAATGAGCAACAAAACTGATTTCAGGTTTTCGAAGGTACTGCAGGAATAGATGCCAAAAATACATCTTGTGAATTTACGGGCGACATTTTGCGAACACCTGTTTCGGAAGATATGCTTGGCCGTGTATTAAATGGTTCTGGCAAACCAATTGATAAAGTCAGTATTGTTTGTGTCGCTGTTTTTGCTTCGATTTATTAATTATAGCTGGAGCCGTGAATCTAAAAGTCAATGTCAAACTAACTGAAGGAATTTATATAGAATATTTTCAGGGCCCACCAGTTTTGGCAGAAGATTTTCTGATATCAATGGTCAACCAATTAATCCACGATGTAGGATTTATCCGGAAGAAATGATTCAGACAGGAATTTCGGCAATCGATGTGATGAATTCCATTGCTCGCGGCCAAAAAATACCGATTTTTTCTGCCGCTGGTCTTCCACATAACGAGGTAAATTATGCATGCTACTTATTTTTTGGTTTCTAGTCCTATGAAACATCCCATAATATGCTTTCATTTTCAGAATATCACTTTAAACAATCTGGTGGACCGTATTTATTATCTTTGGTAGTGACTGCATAAACATTCAGTATGTTTCTAAACAACTTATAGATTGCGGCACAAATTGTACGTCAAGGTGGTCTTGTCAAATTACCTAATAAAGAGTATGACACCAAAGATGATAATTTTGCTATCGTTTTTGCGGCAATGGGTGTTAATATGGAAACTGCGCGATTTTTTAAACAGGATTTCGAAGAGAATGGTTCTATGGAGAATGTTTGCCTATTTTTGAATCTTGCTAATGACCCAACGTAATTTTTCTGATTAAGTTATTTAAAATTTTGGATTTAAATTTATTCAGTCTATGATAAGAATATTCTGCGAGTTAGCATTTGAAGAATATCCAAAGAAATCTAGATTTAGATTTGACGTACTACTATGTTTCAAAATAATAAATGTATTGGACCGAGAATTCAAACGATTTTGCCATCTTTATGATCAGTAATAAATCTTGCAAAATAAAACTCATCGAAATAATACATTTCCTAGATGAAGCAAGAGAAATTCTTGAATTGTAAATTTTTTGTCAGCATATTATTCGTCAATGGATTTTTCAGTATCGAACGTATCATTACGCCTCGTCTTGCATTGACTGTTGCTGAATTTTTGGCCTATCAATGTGAGAAGCATGTATTGGTTGTTCTCACTGATATGTCTTCATATGCTGAAGCACTTCGAGAAGTATGACTAAGTTTTTAGTTTTTCGATTGACTTTTCAAAATTTTCAAATTAATTGATATTTTTAAACATCGAATTCAAATATTATTATGTCTCTTTTATTAGGTATCAGCAGCTCGAGAAGAAGTACCTGGACGACGTGGTTTTCCAGGTTATATGTATACTGACTTGGCTGCCATATATGAACGTGCTGGTCGTGTAGAAGGACGTAATGGCTCGATTACTCAAATTCCCATCTTGTCAATGCCTAATGACGGTTTGTTCTGTTTTTAGCTATTAGTGACAATAATAATCTTTAATAATTTATTTCTGTCACTATGATGCTATTTAACGATTGTTGCAAAAAAATGTTTGAAATTTTACTTCTGCAATTTTCTTTCCAGATATAACACATCCAATACCTGATTTGACGGGTTACATAACCGAAGGACAAATCTACGTAGATCGTCAATTACACAACCGTCAAATCTACCCACCGATCAATGTACTGCCATCGCTGTCACGTCTAATGAAATCAGCCATCGGTGAAGGAATGACACGTGAGGATCATTCAGATGTTTCCAATCAGCTATATGCATGTTATGCTATCGGAAAAGATGTACAAGCAATGAAAGCTGTGGTGGGTGAAGAAGCTTTATCTTCAGATGACATGCTTTATCTCGAATTTTTAACCAAGTTCGAGAAAAATTTCATATCCCAAGGTTTGTTTCCGAGTTTAACAGGTCGTCATGGAAAGTAGTTGCTTAATAGTTAACTAAGTTTAAAACAATGTCAAAGCTTGAAATGAAAGTTGAAAATCTGAATCTAAAAAAAAGGATGAGATCTGAAGATTTGGTGATAATCTGCAACCTTATAAGTCTATCCGTTAATTAAGGTTATAAGATAAAGAATATTTAAATACTACTCCGTTTTCATTAAATATGAAACCGTGTTTCAGGTAACTATGAAAACCGAACAATTTTCGAATCTTTAGATATCGGGTGGCAGTTGTTGCGAATATTTCCGCGCGAAATGTTGAAGCGTATACCCGCATCAACACTAGACAAATATTATCCAAGGGGAGGAGGGGTAAAAGATTTCAAAAAAATGAAAATGAAGGAAGAAAATAAAAAAGTGCCAGCTAAAAATTAAAAATTCTTTTAGGAACGCTTTCCTTATTATTGAAGACTTCAAAATTTTTTTAAAAAATTAGAAGACTATATCTTTTATATGTTAATGTTTTTAATAGTTTTTCACTTCATTTTTTATTATGGTTGTGAAATATGATAGTATCGTACGACAGTAAGATTTATTTATATTATCATGTGGATATGCTACAAACTCGAAATTCCAATTGGGAAATTCTAGTCTAAATTTTGAATTAAAATTTTTTTCACATGCAATTTTGAATTGAGTAAAAAGTCTTCCGTAGCAATAATTTATTTAATTATATCAGTATTTTATCTTTACAGTAAAAGATATCGTAGATAGATTTCTTTCTTGCCACACATTACGAATTGTCGATTCTGCGAATTATGAATTGTAGTACTAATATTTATAAGAAATAAATATTTTCGCAGATCAACTTAGAAATATAAGTATTAATTTTTTAGTGTTTTTCAGTGTATTAATATTGCGTCTTAGTTAATTAATGCTACAAAAGTTAGAATATTTTTGCCCAGCAAACTGAACAGTAATGAATTGTTTTCATTGAATTGCATTTGCATATATCATGCTTATTAGTTTTACTTCCAAATTACAAGAAATTATTAAAAATAAATCTTTCAAAAGCAAACTTCCGATGCTGAAGTATCTTTTCGATTATAGCTACTTTTTTTTTCACCTGAATCAGGGAATCGAATTTGCTAAGCGGATATATGAGCGAGATTTATGTTTTTTTTTTTTTAAATCATTCCTTCAATCAAATTTCACTACTTGTGTAATGATCTGTGATTCGACAAACTTCGATATGTTTTATCATGTTGCTAATTTAGATTGTAATTTATTGATTATGTAGTAATGCTTGTATGATAAATTAATCTTCCAATTCTTGTGATATGTCAATGAACTAGAAGCAATAAATGAAAGAAATAATTTTTATCAAATGATTCATTCTTTTATATAATAATTAATACTTTGAAAATGAAAACTTCATCTTCTTACATTTCAATCAATTTATTTCATGACACATCTTTTTCAGCAATCTTATACCGTATGCTTAGTTCTTCTCCTTATTTTCTTTAAATTTTTAACCAATTCGTTATTTTCATTTGAGAAAATAGATATTTTCTTCCTTTTTTTTTTTTTTTTAAATTTAATATTGATTACTATCTGGAACTTGTTTTTAATTCACTATTTTGAATTCTTTCAATTTATTACTGCCCTTACTGATAGATTTTGATTATCATCTATTTTGTTTATCATCTATTTGCCAATCAATCGACTCGTCGCTTTAACACCATCATCAAAAATTATTGCCTTTTTTTTTTTTTTTCAGAACGATCATTAATTTTAATCTCTTTCATCAATCAGTTTTCATTTTTTTTTCCTTTTCTCAATATCGATCTTTGTTTTGTTCTGTTTTTTTTTTCTTTTTTATCTAATTGCATCCGTTCATTTGTCAATTCTATTAATAAAACAATAGATGAATTTATTTTTAGCCATCATCTAACAATTACTATATTATTTAACTATTTATCGCATATTTTCTCATTATTTTTTTTTTTCATTATTATTAATTTTTCTTTTTTTATTGCATATCCTAAAAATCGATCTTTTAAAATTTATTTTATTTCAAAAAAAAAAAAAACCCAAAATTATTGTACTATTTCATGTAAAATTTTTTGCTAAAATTATTTAATACAATTGTTCATAATTTCAATCTTAAATTATAGCCAATCAATCAAATTTAACATTCAATGTTATTATATTTTGCTAGAAATTATTGCCAGTTTCAATCGTTTCATAAAATAATTGATTTGATGTTTAAAATATTGATTAAAAAATTGATACTGTTAATTTTGAAATAATTCCTCTTTGATTAATACATTGATAATGAAGTTAATATTAATCACATAATTTCCTAAAATATACTTTTTTTTTAGAAAGAAAACAAAAAATGATATAAGTAGATTTAAACGAGAATATGCGAGGGAGCAAAGAAAAAACAAATTTGAATTTTTTCAATTCGAAATTTTTATATTTGGCTAAATTTTAAATTTGTTGCCACTTTTGTTATAAATTTAAAATTGAAAAATTCATTTCCGTTATCAGTTATTAAATTTCTTCCATACCATGACAATAAAAAGTAAACTAAAACAATAAATTAATGAATGCAAATCAAAGGTCATCATGATGGTAAATTGAAGTCAGATAAAGCGTTTTTTTTGTCATATTATTAATAGCAAGTATATGGAAATAATGAAATAATATCAAAAATTTATAGAGAATATCGAAGAATCACCGTTTCATAGTAAGCCGAGAATAGATAGGGCACTTTTCTGTTGTATTTAAGAAAATAAATGAATACTGTTGTATGATATTAGAAATTAATAGATAAAAGTCAAAAAAGCAGTAAAATCAAAACATCTTATGCACAGTTTGAAGAAATATTTCAACAAACTAATCGTTGCAATAGGCGCAAGAGGTCTTGAAACGAAATATTGCATGCGACCTTATTGGTATACGATTATCGATTGATTAGAATAGTTCATAAAAGCGGTAGGTTTGAGGCTAAAATTGTAACGTACGTGTTATGCGTGAATGAAGACACAATCGTAAAACGTAATTTTCGTTTATATTTGTTGAAGTCATTTCTTTATCCTAGTATTATCATTATTTCGTAGCATTGACCTCGTCTCGTTTGTAATGAATTCTTCACCCAAAATCACTTATAATTTTCGAAATTTCCGCCTCTTTTTTTTCATTAACATAAGCATCTTTCAGCCTTTGTCATTATGGAAGAAGTGAAAACAGAACAGTCGGAAACAGTAACAGAAGAAGTAGTAGAGGCGGAGACAAAAGCAGAGACGGTAACAGAAACTGCAGTGGAAACGGGAACAGAAGAAACTTCAGTGACGACGACAACACGAAAGGAAGTGGATCCCAATATGTCAAATTATATTAGGCTTCGTGGTTTGCCATTTTCAGCCAAAGAAGATGATGTTCGAGCATTTTTGGAAGGTCAAGATTTAAAATTCTCATAATAGTTGTGGATTTTTTTTGGCAGTCGGCAGTCGCTGTAACTATAAGTCGCTATAACTATGTATTGTCTTCATACTCTCTTCTATGGATTATATTGATATGATACTCGAAGATTTAACTATTACTATTTTGTTTCGCTAAAAGAATTGTAGAAATTAGAATCTCTTACATTGTTTATAACTATGACATAAATATTTCTTATATTTTGTAAAGTTCGAAATAAATTGTTTATTACAGGTTTGGAAGTAAAATCAGTGACATTTACATTGACATCGATGGGCCGAGCGAGCGGTGAATGTTATGTTGAATTAGTGGATAAAATTGCAGCAGAGGAAGCAAAACGCTTTGATAAACAGGAAATGAATAATCGTTATATTGAAGGTCTCTTATTTTTTTTCGACAGTTGGTTCTGGATTTCAGATTATGATTAAGTATTTTAGCAAATTAAAGTGGTATCAATTACTGTTTGAGAAGGAATGGTGAACTTGGAGAAGTGAGACTAATTAACGTTTAGGAATGTTACAGTATAAGATTCCAGATGCTGGAAGAATTTTTCCCTTTTCGTGTTTGCGTTAATCAGTAGCACATTCGGCAGGAAGTCTATTGAAGAAGAATTTAAGTAAATAAGGTTTACTTGAAGTTCCGCACTTTCTTTAAATGTATTAAATTTATTTGAATTATCGAAATATGTTGTAGTATTCAATGTAACGGAAAGCGAAGTAGTTTGGATGACGCGACATAATGTGATTCGCAAAGGTGATCAAGATACTCCTTATAATTTTGTTGTTAGGCTTCGAGGCATACCATTCAGCGCAACAAATGATGATGTGAAAGAATTTTTCAGTGGTACGTTGTTTCATGGTATTCATAAGTTTTTTTTTTCAAAAATATCGATTGATACTTGTTATTCCTTATTGTGAGTTTCGGAGTTTTTCGATATAGAGTGTATAGTGTCCGACACTTTGTCGGCGCACTTTTATATAGGCGAATCGCCTTGTCTTTTTTTTTGATTCAGGAAGGGCTTGGATTTAGCAGATTTCAGGAATTAATAGCATTATTGTAATTTTACACATTCTACTTTCTGGATCATGTAGTATAATTTTCAAGTATTGAATGTTTTGCTTTAATGCGAATCGATCAGTAATTTCATATTTCTGGAAGGGAGGTGTCTCCTCATTGCTCATTTATTTGGTGGTGTAAGTATGGGATATAGGATTGGAAGTGGCAGATGTTGTCATCGACAAGGAGCTGGGGGGTCGCCCATCTGGGGAGGCATTCGTACGGTTCGCCAGCAAACAGCATGCCGAGATGGCCCTGGAACGGAACAGAAACAACATGGGTTCGAGGTATGGGCAAATAAACTCAGATAACATGCTACTTACCCTTTTTTAATGAAATTACATTTTAATCAAACAAATAATTTACCATCTAAATTACATGAGGACAAAAGCAATTTAGTTACAATGATACTGTTGACAATCGAACGCTGCGTTTCAGAATTTAGAATAAAGTTTTTAAAGTTATTGGTAATGTCTTTAAATAAAAATTATATGTCAATATTAACGAGAAAATATTAGAGTAGTTGAGTTTACTCAATTTTTCTACATAATATTTTAAGAAGAAAATATAGGATTTTGTTCTTATTCGTGTGAAGCCTTTCAGTGTTCCTTCATTAACGGTATCATAGTAACATTACCCATATTATACATATTGCTGCTTTAAGCATATTTTGTAGCTTTTATACCTTGTGTTAGGCAAAATTTTTCATGCTTGTGATCTCAGAAGTTAGAGATTGAAGAATTTTAAGATAAATTCGTTATTTGGGAGGTGTTCCAATAATAAATTATTAAGAAAAATAATAGGTTTTTTTGTTGTTTGATTCTATAAATTATCTTAAACAATTCTGCTGGAAAAAAATCCTGTTGAAAATTTGTGTATTATGATGATCTTTTGATACGTATTCACTATTGATTGAATAACAATAAAAATAGCAGTAAAATAGGAAAATAAAGTGATAAAATCGGTGGACTAGGAACAAGAATATCGTTCGTTCGGATCAGTTAAGGAATTTTTAAAAAATTTACCTAATTTTTGTTTTAATTCTCTAGATATGTGGAAGTTTTTCGAAGTTCTGGTGATGAATTGGAGAAATCAAGGGAAGGTCATGTTGCACCGCCGACATCATTACGAAGTCTTGCTGTTGAGCGCAATTTTCCAGCACCACGTTCCGAACCTATACCTCTGCGCTTTGCTGCGGCGAAACTGGGTGCTATGCGTCCCTATCATCGGTAGGGAAATTTGAAATCCTTTGATTAAAGTTGTGGAAGTGAAAATAAAAGTTTCTTTGGTTTTCGAAGCAAGAAATATTTACATATGTTCCAATTCTTTATTAGGTTTTAGAACTTTCCATGGAATATTTCGATGTATTTTTCATCTTTTAGCAGGAATGTGGTTTACTTTTGCAGAAGAGAGGAATATGGTGGTGGTCCTTTGAGAAATGTTGGTATGAGTCGTCCTCGTCCTATTCCTTACGATGTACCGTATGGTCGTTACTCACGTTTTCATGATTATGGTTACGACGATGATTTTGACTGTGATGATCTAGCCAAAATTTACATGAGAGGTCAATTTATTAGCACTTTATTAAAATTATTTATAAAACCTTTTAAATGATGTTTCACTGCTGATTATTAGTTATCTAAATGTGTTTAATTTAATTGTTTATTAAGGTCTTCCGTACAGTGCAAATGCGCTTGATATCGAAGATTTCTTCAAACCACTGAATTGTATCGAAATTCAGCTGGGTTTCAATGAAGATCGTCGACCATCTGGTGATGCATGTGTAATTTTTGGAACGTTAGCAGAAGCGCGAGATGCAATGTCCAGAAACAAGCAGTGCATTGGTAATCGGTAATAACATTGTGAATTACAGATTTTTATGTAACACTGGATAAAGTTTGATATATATGCATGTTAGTTTAGCTGAGCTGCGATATGCTTTATGGAAAAAGCGGAATACTGATACATAGCTCTTAGTAGACATATTATCACTGTAGTGATAATGGATCATGTTGATATAAAGATGGAAAATCTTTCACCGTATCATTATACTGATTCTTAGTTCATACACTCATTTTTTACATTATAAGATTTAGATCTCGCTTTTATCACATTCTTTTAAAGTGAGTAGATAGATTTCGTGTAAATTATAGAAATTTAAACTCGTTACAGATAGTTCCATTATTTTACAGATATATTGAACTTTTTACCGCTAACGATGTGCCAATTACTCAAAAATATGTTATATATCGAAGAATCGGTGGTACAGGTGACTATCCAGCACCAATAAGTGGAGGAGGATCGCGTGGTCCAACAGCTCTAAATCGTGTTAATTGTGGTGGGTATGATGAATGGACTGATAACGATATAGGCAGTAGTCGTTATTCAAGTGTTCAAAGCAAACCAATTTCACTGAATCGTATTGGATATGCGACGAGTGATCCCGCTGATGTTGGCGGAGCTGACATCTGGTCGGATGCTGATTCGGGTAGAAGCTGTAAGTTAAATATTTTAAAGCTTTGTATTATATTGACAAAATCTAAAAGAACTTCCACTGAACATGGAAAACTGGTCATTACCTTTCTTTTTTTTTACTATAGTAATTCAAGTGATGTTGACGATCTATCATAATCGAAGTTTTTTTTCGGAGTGTTGGACAAAAACCATTCAGAATTTCTGTTTTGTCCAGAACAGTGCTTTTATTAGTTAGTATCCAGTTGAAGGAATTATTGTATTTTAATCCGGCTTGCTAAATATTTCAGATACGACAGGATATAACAGTGGTACGGGAGGATACAATGCGAGTTATGCTACAGGAGGACAGCAGGTGTTTATTTTTGAATTTTTATTTATTGATTCAGCATATGTTCAAAATATTTTTAAATGTGAGATATTTTGCAAAGTCTATCATTTTGCAGTCCTCTATTCCATTTAAAAGACTAATGGGATTTTAATATTTTTTTAGCATTTCTAAACTGATCATTTTGCAAAACAGTTTGGGAGGTTATTAATTTTATAATGATTTTTGTTTGAGAATTTGAGATCAGCTGACTTTTAAGTTTCTTTATTTTAATTCAACTAACGGAACCAAATTTTTAGTACTATAATGACGAATATGAGGGAAAACAGTCTTCATATGGCTATCATTGGAGCAGTACTGGTAGTTCGGTGAAAACAAGCTGGTAAAAATATCATAAATAGCTGGAGATTAATGAATCTACAGCAGTCAATGTTGAAATATCGCATCGGTAGGGGTTTTGGGATAAAAGAACTTTTTTTTTTTAACTATTTCGTGATTTATCTTCTTTCTTGTTTTAATGATTTTAATGATTCCCTTTAGTTTTTTTTCCTTTTTTTCGGAACAGTAAGACTGATTGAAACTCGCATTTATTCTTCGTCGTATTCTACTGCTTGCTGTTACGAATTGGAATTTCATGTAAAATCATTAAAACAGTTTGATTTCTATTGTGTTTGATTGATTAATCAGTGCGATTCAAATCTCAATAAAGAAGTTATTTTATATTTGAATAGTTCTATTTTATAAATGTTCTTTATGTTTTGATTATTTGCGTTATATTTGTATTTCAAAATTTTCATCATTTTTTTAAACTGAAGTAGCACTATAGATTTTCAGAAGGAATCCATTTTTAGTATTTGTTAAATTGACTAGAATTTGCTGAAGTTTGCATTATAATGTAACATGGCGTTGTCTGATCTCGTCATTAATTCATTTCTGATAGCATAAGATGTTTTTTGCTACATTTAAAATTCTTCGTGGAATCATGTGTGTTGACTTCTATTCATACTGTTTGTATTCAGATGTAGTTGTTCGTTACAAAAATAAATTGTGTTTTTTTTGTGGATGTCGCATGGCCAATAACTAAAAGGACTTCGTTTTGCGGATTTGATGGATTAATGCTAATGATGAAACTACTGATGATTTAAACTTCCTTGTGGCTAGGCGATGTTCAGTAATCTAATGCGAATGTAATGAGTGTATTTTTGATATATTTTGCATTCAATTATGGGCTATGAAAATTGTCACAAATTTAACAATTCAATAGCATTTTAATGTCCCGTGGATTTTACTGTATCTTAATTCCATCGAGATAATAAACGATGGATAGATCTGAAGAAGAGAAGAGTTAGCAAAGGAAAGGTCGAAAGATGAGATTGAAATAGTAATATGCTCTAAGATTTTTTTTATTGTAAGTTTACTATTCGGGGAATTTATTTTTGTCTAAATTTTTCACTAAAAAAAATCATTTTTGAAGATTGCTTACTTCTTTATGATTTAATATATCAGATGCTTTGAATTTGATTCTTATCACCATTTTTATCACTAACCTTCAATTATTATTAAAAAAAATCAAATTATTTTATCAAATAGTACTATTTTTTAGGTATTATTTGAGAAAATTCTGGGTGAAATATTTGTTATAAGTGAATAAATGCAAGTCTTATTTAACAGATATAAATTGAAGTTTTCCTATCGTAATTATTTTATTATAAATTTTCAGCAAAAAACAAAAAAAAAAAAATGAAAAAGACGAAACGATTGTTTGTTATTTAATTTGCATAAAGCATAATTTGCATAAGTGATAGCATTTGTTAGATAGCATATTTTAAGATGACAAAATGATTAGTTTGATAAAATTTTTTTTTGTAGTTCTACATGGATAAAAATGGTCATTCTATCCATTCAATTTCTTATACTAAGTTTTGCTGAAGCTTTATTATACAAGTGGTATTAATTAATGTATTAATGTATTATCAAATTTATCAATTTATAATGATATTGATAATGATATTGATAATGTATTAATGTATTATCAAATTTATCAATATATGAATATTGATTTTTAAGCTTCATTATCCAACTAATTTGATAATAATTCTTATAATTTATAAAATTTGTACAATTTTTGCCTTTAGTTTTTTTTTTTTTTCTTTTTTTTTCGTATTGAAGTATTATAAAAACTTTTATATTACGGTATTACTATTACAGTATTACTTTTATTATATATCAGGCCAAATTTCAACATTACAATGTACGCAACATTCATTTTGCTCCGAACGTGATCGTTTTCATTGGTTGGAAAGACGTCAATTATATCAAATTTTAGTTACATTTAAAAATGAGACATTCAATCAAATGTATTTAATTTTTTAATCAGTTTTTTTTTTTTTTTTTTTTAAATATATTTCAATTACACTCATCAATTTACATACCTGAGTTTTTTCTTTTCTTTTTTTTTTTTCGCCAATAACTGATTAAACTTTCTTGTGCTTGAATAATTTTTTTTTTATTATATTTTTTGATGAGAAATTCGATATAAGGTTAAGTAAAAAAAATTGTAATCAACTAAATTTTATAATTTATTATTGTTAATTGATTTATTTTAATTTCATATCGAAAGAAAATAATTGATATGAAATTTATGAATTGATATTAATTGATTTCGATCAATTAATTATATGTATATATGTAACTTTATTTTGATAAGTTTTCTTTTCTTCCATACTCTATTCTCTTGCATTTTTGATAATGCAAAATTTGATAATAAATAATTTTTTTTTCCAATCGAATAAATTGATAAAACTCATTTTTAAATATTATAATTTTTTTTTTTTTTTTTCAGAATTTTTACATTAATATGCCGACAGTTTTCTAATTAAATTTTTTTTTTTCTCTCATTTATTTTGTTATCATTCGTTTGCGTAAAATTTAAATGAAATATTTTTTGCTAATATTTGATTGAAATTTGATCAAATGCTTGTTTTAATAATTAATTAAATTTTATCAAATATTTTTCCCGAATTTGTAATAAAATTTAGCCAAATTTCTATTACAATATTTGCATTAAAATTTAGCCAGATGGCTATTTCAACATTTCTATTAAACTTTAGCCAAACATCAACATCAACATTATCAATTAATCGTTGGCATAATTATCTCTGCTATGAATATCAAAGTGCAGCATTTTTGATGGAAAATGATAGTGAACATTGGCAATAACCTGTTTATGGAATGGTAATGATGTAAATGCGACATGTGCTCCTGCACCATACAATAATAAGCCTATTGCTTATATTGAGCCTAGAAAATGGCAACAAATGCTATATGTTAGTAAATTTAAAAAAAAAAAAAAAAAATTCAAATAAATTAAATAAATAGAAGAAATTAATTTAATTCTTTCTTTTTTTTTTTTTTTTTGCAATTATTAATTTAAAACAATTCCTCTTTAAAATTCTTCTAATCTTTTTTTTTTTTTTTTTTTGCTTTTTTTTAATTATTACAAAAAATTTTTTTCTAGAAATTTCGAAAAAGTATCGGTTGCACATCAAAAGCTATATGGGAAGCAAAAAAAGTAAATAATTTTTTTTTTCCCATAAATTAACAAAATCAAATATTCCAATTCATTCGTCACTAAATAAATTTTATTAAAATTTATATTTGAACTTATTGCTAGACTGAATTATATATTGATATTTTTATGAATTAAAAATACAAAATTTTTTCTTAATTTTTTTTAATTTTTTTTTTAAAAAAAAAAAAGAATTTACACAAAAAAAATTATTTACAAATTTTTTTCTTATTAAAAAATAAATTTTATGTAATATCAATGAAAAATTTCGCATTCTATATGAAATTAAATTTAAGATTCAATAATAATTGCAATGATAACTATCAACATCAAGACTAACTTAAATGAAATAATTATTCGAAGATATTGAAAAAATTTCTTCTTTTCATTTAATTAAATATGATAAATTAATTAATTGATAAATAGGTTCAAGAATTATATATGTGTACAGAACGATGTTTACATGGTGGAATTGGTTATATGCCAGTATTGTTTATTGCTGTGACACTTATGATATCAATTACCTTGTTATGTTTCCACGGATAATTTAATTTATAGTTTTTTTTTTTTTTTTTTGAACAAATTTATTATATTTTAAAAGAATGCTTCCGTCGATAATTTAATTTATAATCTTTTTTTTTTGAACAAATTTTTTATCATTTTAAAAGAATGCTTATAATTTAAATTATAATCTTTTTTTTTGAACAAATTTATTATCATTTTAAAAGAATGTTTCTGTCGATAATTAATTTATAATCTTTTTTTTTGAACAAATTTTTTATCATTTTAAAAGAATGCTTCCGTCGATAATTTAATTTATAATCTTTTTTTTTGAACAAATTTATTATCATTTTAAAAGAATGTTTCTGTCGATGATTTAATTTATGATTTTTTTTTTCGAAGAAATTTATTATCATTTTTTTAAAAGATCGTAAGAGATATGTATGTATAAAAAGCATAAATAAATTTTATTTTAATGTTAAAAAAAAAAGGAAATAAAACCTTCGCAACATTTGCGTTATATTTGAAAAATTTTTTCATATTCAAAAATTTAGCAGTACTAAATTGCTTATTAAATTGCTTACTACGATTTGTTCTCTTCTATCATATTATTTTCCATTTTATAATTTTTTATTTAAAAATGAGAAAAAATTAAGGGAAAAATTTCGAAAAAAATGGATTACAGATAAAGAGAAAGATAAATAAGCTAGAAAGAATTAGATTTGGCAAAAATTCAATAGAAAATGAGCATTAAAAAATGCTTAAAATTACAGATATTTGAAAAATCTTATTAAATATATTCATATTTTTGTGCCTTATATTTGTAAAACTTTAAAAATTAATGCTAATACGTCAAAAATTCTTAAATTATTACGTCAAAAATTATGTTACGTGAAAATTTACTACGATAATATTGTATATATTATCCTTTATTGCACATTCATTATTTACAATAGCATAATTAATATTTTATAAGCAAAATGATAATATCATAAAGATCATTTCATAAATTTATTAGAATGTGGATAGGTGAATATCCTATCTTAAGCATTATTAGTCTATTATGTACAATGTTTTGCAAGGTATAAAATAATGTAATTTAATAAAATATTTAATAATTAATCGAATTATCATTTGATTTTGTTAAAATTTATTAAAATTAATCATTTCTTGAGAATTTATGTATAATTTATCGCTTAAACATAAATTACACATAAATTTTCTCTTAAAAAAAAAAGTTAAAAAATTTTATCTCTCATTTGATTAATTTAGTCACTTGATTGATTAGAGTTAATCATGCATTACTGATCGATAAGAATGATATACGTAATATAAAGCAAATTTGAATTTCGATAAAAGTAATATTATCAATCGAATGGATGTTTAATTATGAATTGTGATTGTAATTATTAAGTTTAACAGATACATAATATTTTTGATGAATTATAATATTTTATATAAAAATCCATAACAGATATCATTACTCATAATTGATTATGATTATGATTATGTTTACAACTATATGTGTATTTCAGAGTGTAAAAAATATCATGATATTTTATGCATAGATTTGTTAATATACAGTAAACTTTTTTTGATATGATCTACGATCGGCAATATAACAAATACTTAATCAAATGCCAAGAATGTAAAAATTAAAATAGAAGATATCCCGTAGTAACAGATAAGTCCATTCAGAAATGATAAACAATGAGAGTTTCTGGGGAAATTAAAATGGAAAATATGCATCGAGAAAATCGATGTAAATTGTAGAAAAATAATATCTAATGAATCATTCCTTTGGTCTTGAATTAGTCGAGATTAGCCGTTGAGTTTTAAAAATATAATTAAGCGGATGAAAAGGAACTAATCAAAATTCCTCTCGTAACAATAGCTGGAAAAAAAATTAAAAAACCAATATCGAATCCAAGAATTATTTGGTTATATGGAAATGTAATGTAATAGATTACAATTACCCGTCGTACCATATTTTTAAATCCAACACCTTCTTCTGCGAAGCTACTAATCTATAGGTGATGTTAAATCTGTATAGATGAGAAATGTTAAGGTTACGGTAGATTATTCCTTGCAGAGTACTGTTTGCGATTGCAGCCCAAAGAGAATGATAAAATCTCATCTAAGGCTAAATATGATTATGAAAAATTGATAGCATAAAATTGATTATAATTATAATTATAATTATCATTGTAAATGTGTATATATATTATAGGCGATACAAATCGTAATATTTTATGCACAAATTCGCTAATATGTAATGAACATCATCGTATATGGTGGTTTCAAATGCGTAATCATGTAAATGATATCATGCATCATAAACAATATAAGCATCAAATGCAATTAATGCAAAATGATAGATCATATCGATATTTGCTAAAAATACATTATATATTATGCAATGAAAGACAAAGTGTAGATTTTATGATCGATCTACAAAGTGATCAATGGCCAATACGATGTTTATGGAATGGAAATAATATGAATGGTACATGTGCATCAGCACCACCAAGTAATTTATCAATTTTTTATATTACATCTAATCAATGGCAACAAAAAGTTAAGGTATGTTTTATTTTTAATTCATATATTCACACTAATAGATTTTAATTCATATGTTCACACTAATAGATAACAATTTTCTTTGACGATATTATTTCTGATTTTTATTTTCTATCCGGCTATTACAAAAAAAAAAAAAAAAAAAGCATTATCTATTGTTGTACAGATTATTATAAATAAAATTTGATTTACTTAGCAAACCTAATTGATAACTATTTACAAAGCATAAAGTAATACATATTCATACTATTGTTATTTTAGGAATTTCGTACAAAAATTGGTTGTAGTGAAAAGGATATCGAAAATACGAATAAAGTATGCGTACTGTTTTTATTTTTAGAAATAAAATACAACTAGACTTCCGTACTTCCATAAATAAATCAGACAATCGGATAATCAAATATTTCTAACAAACCAAATCTATTAAGTACTGATCCTTTTCGGAAGTAAAATATATTTTTAGTTAAAAGTGCATAATTTAGTATCAAGCGCGAGATTGATAATTAATCATTCAATTTGCAAATACTTAAAAATTTAAAAAAATTAGTTGGACGAATTATATGTATGCAAAGAACGTTGTATTCAAGCTGGAATGGGTTACATGCCATCAATGTTCATTATGACAACATTGCTCGTCTCTTTTACATTGTTGCTAACGACATAAACGAAATGAAATTGTAAAAAAGTGAAATTTTTATGCGAAATATTTTGAAAGAACGCATCAAATAATTAATAGTTTTAAAATGAAAACTTATTCATCAAATACAATACCATTTCATTATTACATGTATTGGTTTATACCTATCTGTTCTTGAGTTACTGTTTCACTCTTTTCTCGAATAATAAAAAATAAAGAAATATAATCATGTAAAATTATAATTTTTATAGAGAATAAAAAAAATTTCCGCCAGAATTATTCGGATTATATTTTTTAAATAGAGCATTATGAATAATCATTGAAAACTTTTTTTTTTTTTAAAATAAAATTCGAGCAATTCTGACAAAAATTTACCAACAAATCGCAAATTTCATATATAAAAAGTTCACCAGGAGAAATAAATAAACTGAAAGAAATTTTAACAACAATTATACAAATACCGGTAATCGAACTAGTTACTTACTGATAGTCTCAAATTTTCTAAAAATTAACCTACTCGTAGATTTCAAATCTAATGCTCAAATGAAGATAAACATGGTAAAATAATACTATCGCAGTTCCTGCACATAAAATATTATAAGTGCATAACTCGTAAAAATTATAAATTCAGATATCTAAGTAATAATACGTATAAATTTCACGAATTGGCCTTTTCGTTTTGAATAACGGCAAATTTTGAAATCAAAGTATTGGACAAGTTTCGACGATAATCGTCCATTTCTTCAACTTTCTGGAAAGCAAAATTACTTTGAACTAAATTAATCTATATGTTTTTGCATGCCTAGAAGCTCTTTTCTTCAGTTGATGTCTTTGATTTATGAAAGTATTAATTTCTAGTTTCAGAGCATAGCTAGTGATTAATTTGGTTTTATTTTAATTTTAATTGCTGAATTAATTTAACAAATGCAACAAAAAATGAAAAATAAGATAAACAAATTCGTTGCTTTCCTCTCCAAAAAAACATACCTCCGAAAAAAAAAACTTATTGAACTCGCAAACTGACCTTTCCAAGCAATTCCAACCTCCTTTCCATACCAGCAACGAGAGTGTCTCCTTTTGATTGCATTATCATGATAAATATTACGTTCTTTCAAAAGGGCATCAACAATATCATATATTCTTGTTGTATCCAGATTTAATGTCAATGTGCAGAATTCAAACTAGAAACAAACCATCAGGAAATGCTCTGAATTGAACTTGCCCTTTTTTTTTAGCAGTCTCTATCTTCTCACAAAAACAACACTAAGTTTTATAAACATATACTAGAGATTCAATATTTTAAGCTAAAACGGCAACGCTTATTTTAAAATATTTGGAATAAATCCCTAATTAAGTCGCTGCTTTCAATTCTAGGCACAGTGAGTCAAAACGATAAAAATGTTGAAGATATCGGAAAAGAGAAACTTGGAAATCAATTTATGAAACTCACCGTAAGACCATCTTCATCCGGTCGAATCCATTTCACCTCAAAAGTACTACATAAACTACAATACGAAAGAAGAAAAATACAGGAATGAATATAAACATGTGAGTAGTCTATTTTTCGATATTCCGTACTGAAAATTCTTGTCCTTGACTGAGTAGCAAAATTATAACAAATATTTAACGGTTACTGCGTTACAGTTAACTGGCTCTGCGTATTAGATTATGAAAAAAAAAGCATCTGAAATGCTTAGTTATAGCAATGATAACTTTGGTATGACCTCTGTGATCAGATTTTTACCAATCAAGGAATCACGTCGGTGTCACCATTCTTATATTTTAAAATCTAGATTATAGTGAAGTTACCAGCAATTTCGAAGAGATTCTCTATAAACTATCAACGACACAATGACGGAAGTAAGGCATATGGAACCCTATCAAAGTTCACGAGTTAATCTGCAAAATCTTACTTCATCTTTGGTCTTCCTTTTTTGATCTGACGAATCAAAACCAAAGTATAAAATAAAATGGTAACATAACAGAATGGTATTGTACCTGTACACATTCTGAACGTTCCATACTCAATGAATTCTTCTGATCAGCAAGCTCGGCGATGAACTCTTCATCTGTACTGCATTCACCTTCTTCACATAATGTCTTCCAACTTTTCTGGTCATCTATAAAATGAAATATATCAATGATTGACTACTGATACACATGAACTGAATCTAATTCTAAGCCTAAATTAAATTTTAGTTTTGTCTTGCATACATAATTCGAACAAATGATTTCGATCCACATTATATGAATCAAATTTTTTTTAAATATCTGATTAATTAAAATTAGGATAAAGTTTGTCATAAATGCATTCAATTTAATTTAATGAAGAGTCTTTTCATTTTTTATTGTTATATTTTGCCCAACAGCTACGATAAACGAAATGATAAGATTGCGATATTAGGTGTTAAAAAGAAAAGGAAAAACAAAAAAAAAATAAAGAAATACCTACAAGCTGCAGTATATGACGGACTAAGGGCATCATTGATAATAACAACAACGATATATTCGTCATTATCACAATTTTTACCGATGAATAAAATGGCTGATAATTGTCGCTCACCGTTTAATTCACAACAACGACTTACTTTCAATTCCAACATTTAGAGAGATGTTCTAAAATATTCAAATTTTCAAAAATTTCACTTTTTCGAATTGTCATATCCAATTCGTAGGATATATGAACTACACCATTCTGCAGTTATGGAAAAATTATGCCATATCTGACTTGCAAAGACAAATGTATTATGCTATATCAGATTTGCAAGGCATAGCGCAACATATCGAAAATTTCAGATAAAATTGTAAAATGAAAATTACATTACATAGGAATTATAGAACGTAGAATACATCATACTAAAAATGTAAGACAAGAAATTGTAAGCTGCCAATAATTCATCCCTGTTTGATAATAACCAAATATAGCAATCATTGAAATAAAGAAAATCCTCACAAACTATCTTTCCCTATGCGGCCGCACTGTTAAATCTGGACTACGTGTACTTGAAATACGTGTTAAATATACGTCGAGTAATTTCGTAATTATAAGTTTATGCTTAATTTAGTTGAATATTTATATTTATTTATAATATAAGTATAACATTCATTTTTTTGAAGTACGTACGTGACAAATGCGTCATGTAACATACGACACACATGACGACGAAATATTTTTTGACCAGCAAAATGATAAAATTATATGATATAAAAAATGATTAGAAGAACTGCGGGACGAAATATTTTCAATCTGTTTTCAAAATTTCAATGAAAATGACGTCTCGCTTGCTTGAATGCAGTAGCATAGACATTGAATGTGTGCTCCAAATAGATCATTTTTGATAACGAGAACTGGCGTTGTGGGATGGACCAAAATATTACTTTTTTTTTAGGTATCATACACGTCATTATCATGGAATTTTAAAAGGAATTGAGGAATTTATAAAATTTGTGTTTTATTGGAATTAGAAATTGTATTTTTTTTTGCATACAAAAAGATAGATATAAAAGAAGAAAAATGAAAAAAAATGATGAATTGTTTGTTTATAATTTATTGCTGCATAGAGACAACTGTAAATTGGCGGTGTCTCATTTCAAGCAAATTTATATTATAATCATATATATATATATATATATCCTTATCATTGTTATCATTACTATCATCATCATTCTTATCGTTTAAGCCATTATTATTATTACTATATAATCATTATTTGTTAATAGATATCATAAGGAAAAAATATACGAAATACTTTATTTAGATGAAGTCATCACAGGTTATTTTATTTTTTATTTAAAATTTATCATCTTTCTAAAGATAAATTTCCCAATTAATTTGCTAAGCTAAATGCTTCTTAAAACGACAGATAACATATTATGAATAAGATTTTACAAATAAGAGGAATTTTTTTATTCTTATTTTTGAAATATGTATCGTACTATAGTTTTAAATTATATTATATTATAGTTTATGATATCTTTCATCTGAAATTTCAATTTAAAACATTCAATTAATTTTATCAAAATGTCTACTGAAATAATAATTTTAATGATTTTTACAACAATTAGCTTTTAAATTTTTTCGAATAAAAAATGATGCAACAATATATTGCATTTATCGTGTTGAATAAAGTTATCAATTCATGAAATTTCTTCCAACGTTTGAGAATTTAATATTTATCTTGGCCTACGATATATTTTGTTAAAATTTCAACTCAATTTTTTTGTTTTATTCCATGTAATAGAATATATTTTAATAAGTATTTTTATATAAATAATTATCAAATCCTAAAATATAACTGAGTGTTTTCAAATCTGAAAATTATCTAATAGATTACAATGAGCTAATCCAAATAAAAAATTAGAATTGAATGTGAATGTGAAAAAATGACTATTTGAAGGCTAATATAGTAGAAAGATAAATTTAAACAAAAAATTACTTCACAGTTACAGTTCGCTTGTGGAAAAATATATAGAATGCATTCAATCTGTTTATATACTGTAAGAAAAAGAAAAAATTGAAATAAGAAAATAGAAGTTAAATCATTAAGATATCGCAAAATGGTCGTGGTGAATTACGATCAAGAAAACATCAAACATCCATTCAATCATTATCGGAAAATCACAATTCTCGAAGTTCAGAAGCAGATGAAAATTCAGAAGAAGAACTGAAAGTACCAACATCACCAGATATTAGCGATTCACAGAGTTCGGAAGATGATGATGATGATGACGATGATTCGGAGGATGAAATACCACCTGTAATTTTCAATCATCCTTTGGTAAATGATTTATTGGATCGATTTATGCGTGCTCAATTACAAAATGATGTGAATGCGAACAATATCAATGTTGACAAAAATAATGTCGCAGCTGGAAACAAGTTAGAATTCTACATCAAATGATTAAATTTTGAAATTAAAAATTGGTCGATTTTAGATTATGGAATTTAAAGAAATTTGAAAAAAAAAGGTTCTAAACCATTTTTTTTTATACCTTATATATATTATATACCTTATATATTATATTTTAATAATTTATATATTATATTTTGAATTATTTCAGAATTTTTTAATTTTTTTGGCGGAAAAAAAGACTCAAAAATTTTTACATTAACTTACTATAAATAAGTAAGTAAGTAAATAAGTCATTCCAAAGTTATAAAATGAGTAAAGTCAATGTTCTTCTTATGCAGCACTGAATAAATTCTCGAATGTTTTGATATTATAATCAAAAAAACTGATCTAATTAGAGAGTTATTGGTAAATTTGAATAATTTTAATTACCTTGATATCATTTCTTCTAATTTTTTGATAAATTATCTTTTCTGATAATAAATAATGACAATTATTATTCGATTTTTTAAGCAGACAAATTAATCAGACAAATTAATTATAGAGAAACATTAAAACCAGCACCATTTCATGCTGTTGATTTGAAATTTGATGAACTTCAACAACTATGTTATCTTGCTATGAATTCATTCGCTAAACAGAAATCATTATTACGTATCGGAAAGTATCACATTAATTCATTTTAAAATTCCTTTACTTTTATTTCAATTAGAGGAAAAAAAATTCTTTTATATGTTTATTACTGTAATTGCTATAATTTGTATGATACTGTATTGTTATTGTTCTTAAATTTATTCTACTATTTTCTATAATATGTATTTATAAAATTTGTGACAATTTCTAAGATTTTTTAGTGAAATGCTTCCAATAACGATATGTGCTGATGTTCATGGACAATTTAGAGATGTCCGATGTATATTGAGTACATGTGGTAATCCATTATCACAAACGTATCTTTTCCTTGGTGATTATGTTGATCGTGGATTTCAGGTTATAATTTAATTATCAAAACTCTTATCAGCTTTCTTTATGCTGACTTTTTCTAATAAGCAATAATAATATCATCTAAGCAATGAATTTTCCATATTGATTAGCTTCGAAATATTTTACATTCAAATGAATTTAATTTTCAGTTTCACATTTCTCAGTTTTTATCACTCACATTGTTATTATATTATTATTACTATTATTATTATTATTATTATTATTATTATTATTATTATTATTATTATTATTACTATTATTATTATTATTACTATTACTATTATTATTATTACTATTATTGTTGTTATTATTATTATTATTATCATTATTATATTATTATTATTATGATTATTAATTGTTATTATTTAGTTTTAAAAAATATAAATATTATTACTAAATTGTCAAAAAAGTCAAATTACAAGGAAATTTATTAAATATTAATTCGTAGAAAAAAATCATACACTCTTATCTTAACAATTTAATCAAATATCATATTTGTTATTCAAGGGTATTGAAACAGTAACAATGTTAATGTGTTTTAAAATTAAATATCCTACACGAGTATATATGTTACGCGGAAACCATGAAGATGCTAATACAACATTAATTTATGGATTTTATGATGAATGTATCACTCGATTTCCAAATGATGAAGGAGAGTTGGTAATGAATTTTTTTTCTAATCATATCAGATTAATCAAATATGAAAGAAGCACTTAAATATCATAACAAAGGAAATAATCCTGGTAAAATGTCTACGCTACCAACAAAGTCCTTATCTACTCAGTATCACTTATCACTTGCTTATTCCCCTGGAGTTGCAGCTCCGTGCCTTGAGATAGCTAAAAATCCTGAAATCGTCTATGATTATAACAAAAAGCAACTATGTTGCTGTTAAATGCTACTGCAGTGTTCGGGCTTGGCAGTATTTGTCCTCTTGCCTCGAAATCTGTTATGGAAGAAGGCAAAGCTGTTTTATTCAAGCGCTTTGCTGATATCTATACAGCTGATATAGAAGTTGATACAGAAGATGTAGAAAGTTTTATCAATGCAGTAAGATAGCTAGGACCAAGTTGGTGAGGAATAAATTTAGAGGATATATTTGATTAATGCTTAGCGATGTTATCAATTCGTTTAAATTTTAATAAATTATAATAGGTTTATATATTTATATTTATTAATTTAGCTATGGCATATATTCATGATGGTATTCAATATGATGCCTTTAACAGCTATTATTGGTGATCGAATATTATGCATGCATGGTGGCTTATCACCACATCTTAACAATATTGCAATGCTTGAAAAAGTATGAAATTTTATTTTATCAATCAAAGAAATTAGTGAAATAATTAATTTATAAAAATAAGTAATGGAAACAAATGAAATACTTGATATAAGTTCTATTATTATAATATTTATATCATAAGGATAACATTTTTAGATAATAAATAATAAAACTAATAAATAATTGATTTTAAATGTCTAAAAATAGTAATTGAATTATCATTGAAATTTTTATATTATTATAGCTTCCTCGTCCCAGTATTGTACCACCATATGGAATAATGTGTGATGTATTATGGTCCGATCCGGATGATCGATATCCGGGATGGGCACTTAGCGCACGCGGTATATCATTTACATTTAGCAGTAAAGTAGTCAAGGAATTTTGTGAAACAAATAATATCGATTTAATCGTTCGTGGTCATCAACTTACAGCAGATGTTAGTTAGTAAAATTATTTGTGGTTCTCGAATTCAAAAAAAATTTTTAATTAGTAAAATTATTCGTGGTTCTCGAATTCAAAAAAAATTTTTAATTAGTAAAATTATTCGTGGTTCTCGAATTCAAAAAAAATTTTTAGTAGTAAAATTATTTGTGGTTCTCGAATTCAAAAAAAAATTTTTAGTTAGTAAAATTATTTGTGGTTCTCGAATTCAAAAAAAATTTTTAAAATTCTCGAATTCAATAATACTTAAGATTTGTTTTTTCGATATTTTGAAATCAAATATTTATTAAATTTTTATTTTAAACTTTTAATTTACAAGAAAACTTATCGTTGTGTTTTTTTTTTAATTCATAACTTTTCAAATCTATTTGAATAACATTCACATATCATACATTTGTACACATTCTTTTACTTTTTATCAGTTAATATTAAATCGTTACATAAGTGAACACTATTCTCCTAGTAGTAATGATTATCATTTATCATAGCTGAAGACTGAGCAATAAATCATAGACTTATAAACATTTGATATTTTTCAGATGTTTAGAGGAGGATATAAATATTTTGCTGATGGACGCTTGATAACAATATTTTCAGCTCCAAATTATTTAAATATGAAAAATGATTCATGTGTCTTACATATTTCACGAAAGGTTCTTCATGATAATTTTTTTCACAAAAAATTTATGTAAAAATTAATTTACACTTTTTTTCAAAAAAAAAAAAAAAATGCCTAACCTATCTGTATACTTTTTAATGACTTAAAAATTTTTTATATGAATAGAAAGCTAAGCTATTATTTTTATGAAATCATTTACATGAACTATTTATGCATTTTAAAATCATTTTATTAAGAAATAATTTATTTTTGTCAACGGCAATACAAATTAAGAGCCTTTTAAAGACAGAAAAAAAAAGCTCAAAATTAGAAAAAAGGATTGCTAAAATTACTTTTCTTTTTTATTTCTAATGTTATTTATTTCCTATGCTATTACTAAAAAAAAAAGAATTACTATATATAAAATTTCTTACGCAAATTGTTCAATTTTTTTAAAAAAGAATTTGATGCATTTGATGTAAAAATAATATTTTAGTTCAAATGTCGCTTTACGATATTTCGACCAATATTTATTGGCCCTGTTGAAGCGCAAAATGATAAAGCTGGACCACCACATGCAGCACCAGTAGATGGATATTGATATATTACAGTATATTATTATATGTTACTATCATTGTATTCTATATATTTGATTAAAATCCCACGCTTCTTTGTAACAGTATGAATTTTCATCATTAATAGCAAGTATCAATATTCTACACATCTATCTTAATCATCGCATTAATATAACTGCAGAATATATACCTTATCGGTAAACTTTGAAAAATCAGTTTTTCAAGTTAATTGCAAGAAATTTCAAATTGCAAATCGTCATGATGTTTATATAGAAATTCATTCCATACTTGCAGTAATGTTTCATAAATGAACACAAGAAAACTGAAATTTTTATTTGAAACTATTCTCTTTATATTTATAATAGGATAAAACACATATTAAACCAGGAAAAAGCTTCAAAGTGATTGAGAGTACGAAAGATTCAAAATATCAGAAAATATCAATTTCAGAAAAGTATAAAGATAACAGAAAGCAGTGAAAGAAATGAAGATAATTGCAAAATTAGCTTCAATTAATATAATTCTTGATACTAAGAAATCAAGCTTGATGCCGTCTGAAAGGTTGGTATTTTCGATGTCTCTGCTCCAGAATTATCATAGGTGATATCATATTTCTTGTTTTCCTTTGTCATTTTTCTGATTTCAGCTATCTGAAAATAAATTTCCACTGCATTTTCATTTGTCTCTTAAAAACTTCTACAGTACGTCAAATCAGAAATTTTGGTCTTTTTTGTCACTAGATACCAAAAATCATTATCAGTATCAGGCTACTAATATCGTTTATATAATTCCAATTATTTCTGTTGAGAGCGAGAATAAGCAATAAAATTAATTGTTTATTTGCTAGTTACTGTAAATATCATTTCCCAATTTTTGTCCATAGTAAGCAGAGCATAAATAAATGAAAAAATGATGCGCAACTAGGGCAAATCTGGGGCAAAAAGAAATCGATAATCGTTTTATATAAATTATAAGAAACAGTTAATGAAAAAAAAAACCTTCTGCGATACTTTATGTTGATAGGTAAAACTATTCTTCGAATTTTTATAAATATCATATTCGATGTAGCAAGATGCCTTTTCGATATCGGCATCATGTTCCTCGCTATATAGATTTGCAGTTAAAGCTGTATAAATTGCTGTACGCACTATTTCTCTTCGCTAAAAATTATGAGCAAAACAAATAAGAATATCATGGAGAAAAAAAGTTAAATTTAAGGAAACAGGAATAAATTTATTCACTATTTGACTAAAGAAAAAAAAATTTTATCTACTGCGATAGACATTTTAAAAATGATTTGCCATCTCTCATTTCTAATTCTTATTTTGAGCACCTCGACTTACAAAACAGATTAAAAATTCCAATTTTTCTTGTTTAAAATATCAGCAAAAGCTTTAAAAACTGATAAAAATAAAAATCATCTCAGAGCCTCCTATATTATTCATTTTTTCTGAAGTAAACAATAGATTTTTGCTCTTTGTTAATCAGAAATCAAACAAATTTGCTAGTCAGAAATCAAACAATAAAATTCGAATGACTAGAAGCAGAATTATAAGTACATTAGCTGTCAGACCGGCGACACTTTTTGCTGTTGGTTCGATAATCAGGGAATTCGCAGGAACTGAAACGTCAAGTTAAAGACGATATAATAATATCGAATAATAAATAGAGAATTTAAAGGTCAGGCCTTGATGGATTAAATTAAAGATTCTGGAAGAATATTGGTGCAGCATGTTACCTTCCCGATCAACAGCTGCTGAAGTTGCTGCAGTCACCTGCAAAATGAAGTGTCGTTGAATAATATTGCAAAAAATTATTTCAAAAATATAAATAGAAAAATGCAAAATCTTATACGAATTTTTAATTTGACTGATAAGAGCGAATATCGAATAATAAAGCCAAAGCAATGAATTTATCAATATTTAGATTAAATTAAAGATCACGAAATAAGGAAATAAAAATTTCGAAACCTTTCTGCGTTTGGCAAATTCCTGTTGTACGATTTGCAAACGATACTGCTTCTCCTTACTCTCCAAAATTGCTGCCGCATCACCAGATTCATTCATGTTCCATTCTCTTTAAGGAAAGCCAATAACTAACAGTAAATCAGAATAAAACAAATAAGTTAATGGAAATTAAAAAAAAAATTTTGTACTAAATAATATTATAGAAGAAAAGAAAATGAACTCCTTCGCAGACAGAAAGAATTTGATTTCTTTTTTATCACAATAGCTTACTTGATTCCCGCTCGACCTCCTTCATACAGGAGACTGTCATCGTCATCACTAGCACGACGTTTTCGAGATCGTAAATTAGCAATATCCTTCCAAGCTTCGGCATTAAACCGTGATAATATTTCGTTGCAAGCCTAAAATGTAGACATGGAAAATACTGCAAATAGACTAAAGTTTTGTGAATGTTTTCAATAATAAGTAACCTTAGGATTTTTACAATAATCACAACTTTTTCCACATGGTCGTAAGTCATCGTCACCAAAATAACGGCCAAACGATATGTGTCTACATCTGAGAAATGTACAAAATTATGAATGAAATATAAAAACTTGCATGCTAAAAGAATAAGAATAAATTTGCAATCTAAAGTACTCTATTTCATAGTTTGAATTTAAATGTGAAAATAAAATAAATTAAAATTAAAACATACTGAGGTTTTTCACAATATTCCACCATTTTTTCAAAACCGTGTTGTAGTGCTTTCACTTGCTCATCAATTATTTTCTTATCTAATTTTTTAGCCTAAAATATTAGTTATGCTAAAGCAGTTGTCCGAAAAAATTGTTTAGTCATTCTCGATAATCTGCATTGCAATTAACTCTCATACCTTCGTTTTAAAAACGCTTTGATTAATGAAAAAATTGAGTAATTTTCGGTCATCTCTGCTATAATAGATACGGCAATAACTTCGTTTACCATCACGTCCAGCACGACCCGATTCCTGATAATATGCGGCTAGATTCTGTGAACATGTCCAATGAACAACTGCTCTAAAATTTTCCTGCTCTAAATAAAATTAAATCAATCGAAATTCGATGGGAAAAATAAAGAGGAAAAAAAAAACTCCGCAAAAAAGATCAATGCAATAAAGCTACCTGACATCGGCTTTGTCAATACCCATTCCAAATGAGATAGTAGCTGCAATAACAGGAATAACATTTCCCATCCATTTATCTTGGATCTCATCACGTATCTTGAAAAAAAAACTTAAGCATAGAAAAAAATAAAAAAGAAATATCGAATTTTTAGATCTACATTTACCTCACATTTTGAAATTCAGTACAAGTCAATTTTAAATAAAGCGTGTAAATATTCCAAGTTTTCAAAAAATGCAACAATTTAAAAAACATAAACGTGTAAACTTTGCGAAAAAAAAATAACCTTATTACTCAAACCAGCATGATACGCATATGTCGGGATACCTTCTTCCGTTAGACGAGTCGCCATTCGTTCACATTCCTCTCGCGTACGACAGTATATAATACCACTGCCCGTAAACTAAACGCACATATATAGATTTTTTTCTCAGAAGATACTTTTATTTTTTGAGTTTTCCAAAACACCAAATAAGTGAACAAAAAACTGATATGGCACTGAGTCTGAATAATCATCAAATTATCGAAATAATCAAATAAAGTTATAAATCTAAAAGCAAAGAAAGATGGGAAAAAGAGAACTTACCATTAATTTTCCACCGGTCTCCTCGGATTTTGAAGAATGCTTATTCTTTATTGATTTAAGTTTCAACTTATCAACAACATTAACCTCTGATTTTAGCACAGCAGATTTAGTGGTGGAAGTGGGTTTTTGAGTACATCCCAATGCTTTCATGATAAAGAGAGCCAAATGTCTCTGAAAAGTGCTTGAGTAAAACTTCGAATTTCATAATTTAGATAGTAAACAGATATAATTATAGATAAAAATAGTTAAATTTGTTATTAAACACTCCTAATCACTAGTACCTTTGATTAATCTTTTTTATAATCACACCGTTCCAGATATATCAAACCCTTAAATACAAAGAAAAAAAGGAACCTCAGGTGCAGAAGGTATCAGATCCTTCATAATAACATCGTAATACAAATTATCACGGAATGTTGATGCTCTAAACATTTTCACGTTGTTCAGTTTCAACAGCTTCACGATATCATCTTGCGCGTTTTTGTTAGCCGTAGCAGTTAGTGCAATCCAACATACCTAAGACATTCTAAATTTAACAACACTGTCTTTTATTTCAAAGGATCTAGTTTATCTAATTATTAAAAAATTTACTTCAGGTGCCAATTGTCGTAAATTTCCAAGTTTTAAATAATCTGGGCGAAAATCATGGCCCCAATGTGTTACACAATGCGCTTCATCAACGACAAAATAATTCAGCAAGTTCCTTTTGAACAAACTTGTAATCATCCGCTGAATATTTGGAGTAGCAGCAGACTCCGGAGTAATGTACAATAATTGTGTTTCAGGTTTTATTGCTCGCAAATCCTGAAATTTATTTTCAAATTAGCAGTTTTTTAATCTACTAAATTATAATTAAAAAATGTAGATACTTTTTATATATCATAGTTCAAAAAATCTGCATTCCTCAAAAATCTAATTACTACATATAAAATTTCACAAAACATTCACTTCAACAATTCGTTTTCGATCTTCAGCACTAGTTTTTGAATTCAGAGAATCACATTTAATCCCATAAGCTTTGCAAGAGAGCACTTGATCTTGAATCAAAGCTATTAATGGTGAAAATACAATCGTCACACCTGGATGATATATTAGCGCCGGCAACTGAAATAAAATCCTTCGTTTTAACGAAATCACTGCTATATATTACAATATTGATTTTATAAATTTAGATAACAGCGTGAAAAAATTCTAAAAATAAAATAATTTAGAAAACAATGGTTCATATTATATTAAAACGTAGTTATACCTGATAACACAAAGATTTCCCAGCACCAGTTGGCAGCGATATGAAAACATCAGATTTTTCTCAAAAAAGGATTTTATGATTAATATACTTATACACAAAGAAAAATGTAATGATTAGAAAAAATCGTCACGAAAACTAAAATGTTATGGTTTGAATTTATGATTTTGTACGAATCTCATTGTTGATACGATAGAAATGAATTATACAAGATTACGAAATTCTAAATGTTGAATCACAATACTAATAACATTTGATGCGAGAAAAAAAAATACTTTATTATACAGTTCACCATAAAAATGATTTCGTACAATTTCATATACTTCATATTTACTGCTGTTGGTACAAAATGCCATATAATTTAAACTTTCAAAATTCTATTACTTTTCAATAAACAACCGATCCATTAATGAGAAGAATTGAAGTGTAATTTATGATGCGTAAAAAATACACTCACTTTTTGCTACCATATAAATAGCTTGCTTTTGAATTGCCGTTTTATATTTTTTGTGTTTAAAAACAGCATTCAAAAGATGATCTGCTTTTTCCTTAATCTTTGTATTAGTTAAACATTCTGAAGTGGATGCTGTTGAAAAATTTAGATCATCTGACATCTTATTTTGCTCAGAAACAATCACAACTGGTAATTTACGAGGGCGGCCTAAAAAAGTAGTTTTTATTCACTGGAAGAGAAAATCAAAATCCCTGATGGCAGATAAAATATTATTGCTATTTAACTTCTAAAATTAAATATTGACAAACATCAGTTGAGTTTTATTGATTTAGAACCATATAAATGCAAACTTCAGAATAAAGATAAGAACAAAAGCAAAATAATTACCTGATAAGGCCGCAGAGTTCGTTTTCCGTTTCTCAGGTGATTGTTTAATGGCATTATTAATTTTCTTCAGCGGAGGGTGCATTAGAAAAGCCCATTTGTCAGCCTGATTTTGTAATACCTGGGGTGGTTTGAAATCATCATCATCATCCAGTATAATAGTTTCTAAAATACTGGATACCAAGAGTTTTTTAATTTTTTATCATTAAATTTCGGAGCTACTAAACTGAGTTCAAACATAAGTCATAGAAAATAAAATATATAAATATTTAGTATATGGAGAATTGAGAACAAATGCAAACTGAAAATATCAATTAGTATAATAATGATTATGAAAAGAAAAACTTTAGTCTACTAAGCATGTCATTTTCAATCAACCATTAACCAAAAAACGTTATTTTCCCACATTAAAAAGTCTTTGTTCTGAGAAAGTATTGAAATGTTAAATGTCTCGGAAATAAAGATAATTAATCTTTCGTAAAAAATGAGTGAATGAAAAAAATATTTTGTACTTTTCCCCCATTTTCTACCTTTAGCACACATTACTTAGGTTCGTGCAAAAATTTAGGAATATATATGAAAACTAAAGAAAATATAATGAAATTATAAGTTAAATCTTAAATTTAATTCACACCTTTGAATTTCAAATTCGAATAGAAAGCATCTTCACTATCAATACACTAATTAGCTAGAAAAAAGTATTTCAAAACATACCATTTTCGGCAGAGTTTGTCATGCCGTCATATAATGAAAACAAATAATACAAAACATAAAACTGATAGCTAAAAAAAAAATTAATATTTTTGAGAAAAATTTTACTGAAATCAAATTTTCCGCCGAATAAATGATTACCAGTCAGATTACTGTTATAACCAACTTATTTAAACGTTTAAAAATAACAATGAGATTTCACTTTTATGTTAAAAGATATTTCATTTTGCTTGAAAAGAACCTTGAAACTACGTATTATTCTCGAAAACTTCTATCATTAAAATAAAAATTTGTTCAAGTTTATTTATGCATATAAATAAAAAAAATGATTCTATTAAATTCAATGATTGAAATGCAAAGTATTATTTAACTTGAGTTTTCGTCAAAGCGAACAAGAAAAATAAAGAAGTTAATGTCAGTATTAAATTATTCATACATACTGCACGACTAAAAATATTTTGGATAATCTTTAATTAAATAGTTTAAAAAACATAGAAAAAATGTACAAAAACAATTATCCACTAAAAATAGATAGATGGAAACGAAACGACAGAAAAGTTCTGCTTTTAGTTAATAGCAAAACTTTTCCGTACAAACTGCATGTTTCATGGAGTTTATATGAAAAACAAAAGATTGCTAGCAAAGCGCATTTCTTTTCCTTTAATTATTTAATTTACAATCTGGTTAATCTGGTTATTTTTTAAAAAAAAGAAAAAGGAAACAATCTAAATAAACTAGCAATATTATGATAGACAATAATAAAACACTAACACTGAATCAACATTATTTTTCAACATAACATTATTATATTGATCACAGATTAAGGATAAAATTATTAGATTTTTAATTTATATAGTTAATAAAAGTGTAAATTAGCTTCCTAATGAGCAAAACGCCTCATTTATGCTGAGGGAACATATAAAACAAAAACTGCAGCATTTTCCAAAGATAGATAAAATCTGCTGAAGTGCAGAAATTCAGTTTCAACTATGAAACTTTTTTCTTCTCAGTGATAGATTCCTTCTTGAATATCGTAACGATTCGTCGAACAATAAATTGATAAATAAATAAAAGAAATCGTCGCAATGGTGGTAATGGAGCTAAATCTTTATCATCTTCCGAAAGAGGTATCATTCTGAAACAAATTTAAAACTAATCACGTGTCTTAGGTGTAATTCTACAAAACTACGAATTAGTGTTGTGAACATAATATATATGAAATTTCACTGCGACGAAAGCTAACATTTTTGTGGTTAAAGTATGCACTGGTCCAAAAAGCATAGCAATTACTGTACAAACGAGGCAAATTACATTGAACGGCATGCTAAAATCCGGTACTGGTAATAAGACAAGCAACACTTCGCCATGCATTCCTATTATGCGCGAATTTTTTGCACCTAATATCCTGCAAAACTCAATAAAATTAATAGATTTATATAATAAAACTGCAACACTGAACCTTATACTTACTCATCATAAGTGGTGGTGAGTGAATCTCCAAGTACAGTTCGATTTTTTTCCCATAATTCAGTAGTAGCTCTAAAGCTTATAGCAGGTGCTGGAATATAGAAACCATGGCTAGCATCTGGTGGATATTCATTCACTCTGAAAAAATCTAACATCATTATTTTATATAAGCACTTAAAAATGGGTGCGATCATGATAATATTTCGGGATCTGCATAAGGATTAAATAAGAATTCCGTTCTTTTAACATTAGTTTTTCTGTCGAAAGTCGTAATACTTTCTATATGATGAAGTATATTGGGATGTTAAGATTGATATCTCATTATTTTTAATTAAATGAAAACATACTTAACTGATTTTGCTATGTTACAGAACATGGTAAGCTGCTGCTCTATACATAATGTCAACAATATCGAAATCAATTGATACATTTTTAAATAACAAATCCATAATTTAATAAATTTTCATATTTCATATCTATAAAATATAATGATTCGTTCTTTAGTTCTCAGTGATAAACAGTAAATAAACCTCAAGAAGGCTTTGTCGAATTCCAATGATATTTTGCAAAATGAATTTTCTGGAAGAGTGACATTCCATTCTAGAAGAAATGGTCGCTGACGATCTTTTGCCGGCACAAATACCTTTTTATTCACTTTCCCTTCCAGGAATTTTCTCTTAAAAATATGAAAGTTCGAAAAATCTTCAGAAAAAATTCAATATTACTCAAAATATATATATATATCTTCCATAATAAAAGAATTTTGATCAATATTTACAAAATATACCGTAAGAACATCAATTCCCATCTAGAATCAAGTTTTTTTAAGCTTAAAAAAGAGTTTATTAAATTTGTATATAAATGTATATATATATATATATTTACTATAATCTGTTGATTAGTTACCTGTTCAATATTTAGAGGATAACAAGTAAAACGAATTGTGTGATAATATATTTTTATGAACCATGGCACTACATGGGTATAGACAACAGATTGGGGAATATCTTGTGCATTTCTTAGAATACTAATCAGATATCCCGATTGCTGGTCTGTACCCGTAACATAACTTCGAAGTCTGAAAATATCAGATTTTCTTTTATAATCAAAAGACAATGGAGTATAGGTAACCAACTTTGATAAATTATTTAATTTATTCGAAATCGAATGTTTTCAAAAATTCTTCAATAGCTATTAAATCCATTTCTTAAGTGTGAAAAAAATATGTCAATAACCTGCGCTATAATATTTTGCAAATAAAAATCATAAACTTAAATCATAAACAAACTGTAAATATTGAAATTATGAAAAAGATGTAAATTATATAAAGGACTAAAAAGAAAGAAGAAATAAAACAGTTTTAGAACTAAACACGAACGCAACCAAAGGAGGACTATTATTGACCGGTAATTCCAATCGACTTTCATATCGTGCACTTATATCAATCGGAAAAGCGTGATGTGGATATGCGGAAATATTGTACAATGAGTAAACACGACTACCTATTTTCTGCAGCTGATTGTTTTCTGTTATAACCTGGAAAAAAAATAAAGATTATTTCAAATTAAATCAGATTTTCTCAGCCACCAGTAGACGAAAAAATATCTGAATAAAATAATGAAGATTTGAATGATATAATGCTACCTTTCGATCCATTTCGAATAAAACAATATCCCTATCTGCTATTACACAATTCTGATCGAGTCGCCTACCAAAAATCTGTCGAAAACTCCAATCTAAAGAAAGTGAAAGAACCATAATGTACCAATTCTAGAAGTTTCCAAACAAAAAAGTTTTAAAAAATTCAAAGTACTTAGATTTCGAGACTGCAAATCCAATTCTGATACGAAATTCAAACTGAGTTCTAGTCTTCGGCGTGTTCCACAAGTCGCTGTTCCATCCTGAAAATTAAATATTAATAGGATCTAGCATAGATAAAGAGATCTAATTTTCAGCATTATAAAAATAATTGCCTTTTTAAGATAAAAGATAAATGCTCGCTTATCTTCTTAAAAACGTGCTTTTTACAGATAGAAAAACGAGATGCAAACCTCACAAACATGAAGAAAATGCACAGACATTGAATGAAAAACTGATTCATACATTTTAATAGGATTCAGCAGCGTGGATAAGCCAGTCTGAATTAAGAAAAAGAAATTTTTAAACTATTTTAAACAGTATACTAAAATTGTTACTCTCCTTAACATGTTGGCGCAAATAGAATAATTTGGGAAGTATTTCAAAAAATGGACCATCTTCATAAAAATAAAAAGAAATCATACCTGCTTACAAGGGAGCAATTTCCTCCACGGCGTAAAATTTTCCGTACAAATCGTTTCACTAGGCAGAGCACCATACCGAAAAGTTAAATAGTGTGTAACCGAGAAATGAAACATACTGTCAACATTTACAGAAGCGAAATGAAGAGTTAAGATGAAAATGGTCAGTAATTCCATGGATTATTGTAGATTTTCATACATTAACAAAATCCCTTGCTCCAAATTTCAATATCAGAAAAGTAGGTTCTCAAATATAAAATTTTTGAAATAATAGAGCAAGGAATAGAACTCATGAATAACTAAAGAAAAAAAGAAAAGTGGTAGATTTATCATAATACCTTATTTGTGGTGAATATTTTGGATTCATATAGCCCATCGGCGAGAATGAAAATTGTGGTGCTGCAGTATAAGTCGGCAAAATATCGAGAAGAGATGTACAAAAAATACCATTCATGGAGTTGACAAAATTTGTCCATCGTTCATCAACCAATTCGCTGAAAAAAGACCAATTCATTTAAAACATTCTAAGTGGAATCATCAAAAATATAATGAAATGAATTAATTTTGATATCACTTTTAATAAATATCAGTTTGTTATAATCTTAACAACTTCTTCCGTAATTCTTATTCTCGAAAAAGCAATTTACTTTGTCCCATTTCCCCTAATCCAAGCATATAATTGCGCGCCACTTGGTGAAGATGGTTGAGGTTGTACTCCCCACTCATCCAACTTCCAGAAACCTGCAAATAAATTTTTAAACTTTGCACTATCATATTTCAATTATCCAATTATCATTAATTTTATGAACTAACAAATTGATTAATCAATCTACAAACAAACAGAAGATTTTAATAAAATAAAACGTAATTAATTGGTCAGAACATATGTTAAATGATAATTACGTCATGCTAATCTGACATATAGAACTGGAAATAGTACCTTGTGTAAGTGACAAATGAAATTCTTGGATGTAATGCTTCGATACCACTTCGCTAATAATGCGTGGAAAGAGAATATAATCTAATCCTATAAAGCTTTTCAAAAATTATTCCAATTCACATTCATATTTATATTTTTAAATTTAATTTTGACCACAAAAACTTTTACTATATATAGTCATAATAATATTTATTTACCAAATTTAGTATAAAACTACGTCTAAATCTTTTCATGTCATTAAACAAATAAAATAGCAAATTACTCATTTTAGAATTATGAGAGAGAGCTTATATGTTGTAGATTATAAAAAAAAATCAAAATTTCTTCGCATTCATTAATCGTATGTCAATTAATTAGTACTGGAGCATAAGATCAATTAATTAGTATTGGGGCATAAGAGGAATCTTACCTGATTTTGCATCAGACGTAATTACAAATTGAAAATGCGTTAGGAGATGTCCACTTTTTAATCGTTTAATGAGCAATTCTTCTGTATATGTATCATCTCTTTTCAGTGTTCTTAAATCCACGCTACCGTAAGATGCCACCAATAAATGAGTGAAGAAAATGATAAAACTATTGTATATTACCCACATCTTCAATAATAATAATGAAGATAATGAGTATGTTATCATTATATTTATTGTTGCTGATAATAAATATGTTTTCGTATACACAAGAGTATTTATGCATCACAAATTACTTTCCTTGTACTATATTTTAAAAGTAAAATGTGGCAATTTAAATTGTTTGATACAATAATATTCATTATAAAATACGTGCAATATAGCAGAGTTAAATTTTAATATGTTAATAAACATATCAGTAGCTCAAGTTAATCATATGGAGATATTCAAAGAATAATTATGAAAAATTTTTCGAAATTCTCAAATTAAGATCAACAATAAATAAGAAATTGCACGCCATAAAATTTTCCCGCATCTCCGCACTCCGCAAACGTTACAGCCGGCTATTCCCGCATAACAATTTTCAATTAATTAATCAAACAATTTTCACGCATTTTAACTTGCTCACTACGAAACATTCGATCCCATTTTTATCAGATTTACTTATTAAATTCAAAGTATTTCAAATTTGGTTTTTAATTTTTCTTAATTGTTATATTAGGAATTATTCGTTGAAATTATCATATTTTCAACAATTATTCCTTTGATATTATTTATCTCTATTTTTTTTACCATAAGCATTCTTACTAATAAATATTAAAATGAAAAGTTTATACTAATTATTATATTACCATAAATTTAAAGTAAAAATTCTAGAAATTAATATAAATATTTGATATTATTGAAATGCGATACATTTACTATGATATTTCATCAATTATATAATTATTTTAGAAGTAAATATTACATGAATAATCATATCAAATTAGGTAAACATGTAACTTTTTTATACTATGTTAAGCGAAAAAATAATAAAATATTTGAAGATATTTATTATAATGTATTACTTCACGTGCAAGGATGTCATTCATTTAAAAATGACGTGACTTACGTATTTTGAACGCATTACGTTTAAAGGTTTTACCCATTATTTTATGCTTTCAATATTTGGAATGATTCTTTCATCCAAATTATGCAAAATATTTGTCATATTTTCAATTTGTTATTGCTTATGTAAATGCATATAATATGAAAGGAAAAAAGTTTGTAATTTGTGTTTTTATTTCAAATTTATAAATAATTTAATTTGAAATGAAAAAAATGAATAAATAATAACAAATATACATATACAAAGCCTCAGGAAGTATACATTTCTAATTTATGTAAGTTATATTTATATATTATAACATTGCCCACTTATTTCACACTCTATGTATTGATAATAGTAATAATAATAGCAATGATAATAATTCTGATAGATAAAGTAATAATAATAATAATAATAATAATAATAATAATGATAATAATAATAGTAATAATAACAGCGATAGTAATAGTAATAACAATTATGATATACAAATACATGCTAAGAATTGAATTAAACAAATATAAGGGTCTTGAAAATAAGATGAGAAAAATAACACTTTTTTTTTTAATTTTTTAATGCAAAAAGAAACAATGAAATTTATCTCATATTAAAAGATATAAATTATTGATTAATTCTAATTTTCACTTTTTTTTTCGTTTTTTCTCACTGAAAAAATGTTTGCTCAGCTTGTTGAAAAATAATTGAGACATGAAAATTTGCGATTAAATTTCCAAAAATCAATCAAATAGAAGTAAATTAAAATTTTTGATGCTTAAAAAAACTAAGCTTAATTTCGTTAAAAATTTCAAAAAGGAATTTGAAAAAAAAAACAATAAATTATATTGATAAATTCGAATTAATACTTAATATTACGATATTTTGATATTCAAAAATTTCATTTCGAATATTAAATATAATTATTGTTAATATAATACTTAATAAATAAATCGATTTTTGACATAATTTTTTCGTTATTTATTGAATATATTATTTCCAATAAATAATATTTTACTTATCAAAAAATCAAGTCTTGAAGTAACAAATAAAAAATTACGAATGTTAATAATCATTTCAGATATTTATTCAATTTTTTTTTCTTTTCCTGTTGAAGTGATATTTTATTGAAGTATCGGATAAAAAAAAAAGTTATCAAACTATAACAAATTTCCAATTCATCGTATATTTGAAAGGGAGAGAGAAAGAGAGAGAGAGAGAGAAAAAAAAAGTGATATAAATTGAATAATATCTGAAGTAAATTCATTACATGGAAATTAACTTCATCCATTATTTGTTCGATTAAGTCGTTATCGCAATGACAAAATAATGCTTAGCATCGTAGTGATATTACTGTATTATCGTATCATTAAAATACCATATATGCATGGATGTATGTATCTATGGATAGATACTGTAGTACAAATTTTTTATCAATTTTTTTTCATGCTTGTTTTCATTTTGCTAATGTTGAAGTGATACTTCAATTAAGTGAATACTTTTGCATAGCCTGTTTGGGCATTCACGATGATCCATGAGTGCCAATTTCTTTGGATGATCTGGACATATTTTTTGAAGTCGTCCAACAAGTTCAAACCCGCATCTGGTACAAATTATATGACTAGCTGGCCTATTACATATACAATTCTGCAAATAAAAAAAAAAATAATCATTTATAATAACAAAAATAATTTGCATAATTGCTAATTAAATAATCAGCATAATTTTATTATCATAATTTATCAAACAATAAATTAATACTTATAATATTTGCATCATTTTAAAAACAAATGCTACTTATTTATTATCACTAATATTATTGTATTTTAATTTACAAAATCTTCCCATCATTCAATTTTAATCGTTTTATTTCAAAAAAAAAAAAAGAAAATAAAAAAAATTTAATTATTTCAAAACTAAACAAAAATTTTTTATCAATAATATATTAACAAAAATTTTTGCAAAAAATAAGAAATGCTAAAATGATAAAATAAAAATTAAAAATCAAAATTATAAAAATAAAATTAAACAATTTAGAAAAAAAAAATCAAATACTAATAAAATAAATTTAAAACAAAATATTTCAATTTAAAAAAAAAAAAATACTTCTACAAAAAAAAAGAAACGAATTAATCAAATATTAATTGATAATATTAATTGGTATTAAATTGTAATATATTTAATGGAAATTTAAATATGAAATATTTTACATTAGTGGCAACAGTTTTATCCTGCATTTGAGTATCATTCGAAGGAGGAGTATCGATATATTTCGGAATACATCCGGATGGCGTCGGTGGAAATGAACTACGTCGTCGATCTGATAATGCTATCTTCGGTAATGAAGAAGATTTATAAAATTTTCTAGAAAAGAAAAAAAAAATAATTTCACATCATAAATGAAAAGCAAAGTTTTATCAATAAAAAAAATATGTAGTAATTATTGAATGAATTTAAATTTTAGCCATATCATCGATTGAGCGATATTTATAGGCTTGGCCAAATTTTCAACTTGCTAAATTAAATATATCATACAAATTTAATTATTTTGTAATCCCGAATCTTAATCTTGGGCTAATTGTTTGTAAGATTTTGATTGTTTCGAATTGTTTGTCCATTTCTTATTCATTAAATAGGTTCTGGAAGAAGTAATAAATTTTTTTATTAACATTTTCTTTTTTCTTTGCACTAATAAAATTTTAGTTTTATTCTTTTTTGTATGCATTGAATTATAAATCATTTCTATTCTTTCTAATATTAAAATTTTAATTTCATTCTTTTATATGAAAATTAATAAATCAATTCCATTTTTCATTAAAATTTTAATTTGATTCCTTCAAAATCAAATTTATAAATCATTTTAAAATCCATTTATTATTTAATTCGCTTTTTTTTGCTTACAATTAATTGTCCGTCATTTTATTCCAGAATAATTATTTATTAAAAATAAATTTGAGTACCTTTTTTTCTGCTTAAACAATTTAAAATAAATTAAGATAATAATAATGAAAGTAATTGATAAGATCAATAATATATTTGATAAGGAAATTACTTATAAATTTATGAATCATTTTCGGGAAATTCTATGAAGAATAAATGGTTAAAAATAATAAGCGCGGTGATTAACTGATTAAAATCTATCAAGAAATAAGTCGTTAAAAATGATCATTTTATTATTATATAAAAATTAGTATTTTATGATCACTTCAGGCCAACATTTTTTTTATGAATGAAATTAGACAAACATTTTCTTTCATTATTTGATTAAACTATCATATGTGATAAGAAAAAGAATTAATTTATAAATTAACTAATAATAACTATTATTCAGATTTTAATTTTTTTATCATTTTTTTTTGCTTCAATAACTGTATGAGAAAAAAGGAAATATTAACATACTTTATAAATTATAATTATATTCTAAAAAAAGCATTTTTTTGAATTTTTGATGGATTCCAATAGATGATTCATTCATTAGCTTTCCAAAAATATGATGAAATTATCAGTAGATTCTTGAATTTAATGGAACTGATGTATTTTGAATTATAATAGTATCATTAACAGTACTTTGAATCATAATAATTTCATTAATAGTATTTTAAATCTTGACAGATTTATTTAACAACTTTCTGAATTTTTGTGAAATGATTAGTAAATTTTTGAATCTGGTAAATTAATGTATTTTGAATTCATGAAATTATTAATAGCACTCAGAATCTCGGCAGAATCATTTATAGTTTTCTGAATATTTTCTTGAACTTGATGAGATTAATGTATTTTGAGTTTTGATGAAATTATTATTATTAGCTTTGGAATTTAGACAAAATTATTAACAGTTTTTTGAATAGTGATGAAATCACTGCATCAAGAAATTACTCTAATATATTGAAAAACTAAAATACTTATCAGCAGCTAATAACATCCAACTGATTAGAATTTAATGCTTAACTTCCTATGATAATTTCTAATCAAATATTATAAATAAATAACATTGCAAAATTATCTAAACAAATTAGAGTGTAGAATTTTGCCTCATTTATTGCATTCATCTATTTGATTTTAATTATATTTTTTAACGATACAAAATTTTCTCCTAAATAAAATGATTTGAAAAATTTTTGTTTTTTTTTTTTTTTGAAAATTAGCCAAAAATTAAAATGTATCAATTTTTATTTGAAGAACCCAATAAATATATATTTTTCATTGGCAGAAAAATTCTTTCCGACTATTATTATCATTATTTTTTATTCATTTGAAACATACAATATAATAATTTATAAAAATTAAGAATTACGCAAAATTGTAACACTTAAATTTTATCTTCAAATTCTTAGTATTTTAAAAAAGTTTATTCAAAAAAAAAAAAATTTAAAAAAAAAAAAGATTTTAGGACTTACATATGCATATCAAATTATTAGTACTTATGTATATAAAGATATTAATAATGATAATAGTAATAATAATAATGATAATATTAAGAATAACGATAATAACACTACTAATAATAATATAATCTAGAATACAATAATAATAATAATAATAATAACGTGTGCACAAATATTAAATTGTTAGTATTTAAAATAAATTATAGATTTATAATTGCAAATTTTAATTATTGAAAAAAGGAAAACTTTGACAAAAATCTGTGGAATAGATGTAATAGGAGGAAAATTTATGATCTTGAAATGAAATGAAATTAGATTAAATTAACTTAAAAATAGAAAACAGGAAATCAAACCTACTGATATGAAGCACAAATAGATGATGTTGGCATATGTGCGTTCATTTCTACGGCCACCGATACCCTAAAAATATTATATAAATATAAATATTATTCTATTTTAATTAGAAATGGAATTCGTTAACTCACTGATTGATATTTGTCAATTAGCTTACTAATCACAAAAGGGAAAAAATTCAATATCATTTCACTATTAAATGATGAAATTATAAATTATGAATATGAAAATGAAAAAGAAGGCAAAAATGAAGTGTCAATCAAAATATTAAAGAGCAAATTTCAAAAAATTCAATATCATCTTATTGATTTTAATTTAGTAATTGAGTTTTAAAATTTAGTAATTGAGTATCAAATTACGGATGCAAAAACAAAAAAGAAGGCAAGAAATAGTTTGCATTAATTAAAACTAATCAAAATAATAAAATTAAACTTTAGAAAACTTTTGTATTAATAAATTTCAAATTGCATTATTAATTAAATCTTAAATTATTGATAAAAGAACAAAGAAAGAAAGTGAGAAAAAATATATGAGAATTAATTAAATAATAAATTCAAACTTTTATAAGCGCTTCCTACTAGCGAATAGTATTCGGAAAAAATTGAAATTTCCGATTAATCAAATAATAATTTTAGACAAATTTCTTCCTGCTTATATACATAGGAAAAAGAACGAATTCTGATATATATTATTTCAGTTCTATTTAATTTCATTAGTAGGAAATTGAAACTTCATTTGTTCCAATTTTTTTTCCAGATGATCTATTTCAAGATTAATTTGATAATTACTATGAAAATACTGAAATATTACAAAGAAAAATAGGCCAAAATGTCAATTTGATTTCGAAGAATAAGCTGAAATTAAATTGAAATATTAAAAAATTTTTTGGAGAAAAAAAATATTTTCTATTACTTTTTTACTCTGTGTATTTGCAACAATGTAAGAAATAATAATAGTAATCGATTAAGTTAATTTATTCTGTTGATTCAATAATTATTGAAATTTTAAAAATTGAATTTATTTTAAAGAATGAAATATCACAAAAATACAGTGATTGATATAATTTCAAATATTATATTTTTTGTTAATTTTCTTAATATCATGATCTAAATAATATCAAAAATAATCTGGCCATAAATTAAGTGATAAATGATATATTACTAATAATTAATATCATATCATGTATTGCTTAATTCCGATATTCAATAATATATCATTCATACTGTCTATCAAAATTTTATGTAAAATTGATAAAAATAAGCTAAAAGAGATAATAAATGAAAATTAATCACTGGTAAAATGACGGATTCAATTTATGAAAATAATATTTGTTTATTTATTCTTTCCAATTTAGCTAGGAATAATAAAAACTTTCATACAATTAAAATATGATATCAATAAGATGAAGAAAAAAAAAATAAACAAATCAAAATTATGTATCAAAAAAAAAAGTAAACAAATGTTAAATTACATAATGAAAAAAGTAAACAAATGATAAAATCAAATATCAAAAAGTAAACAAATATTAAATCTAAACATTAGGTATTAAATACTTAAATAATAATTGTAAATGCATATTTATTTAAAAAGTTCAAACAATGACAAATTTTTTCCCTTTTTTTTCATTTTCGTTTTTATCATTGTTTTATTTTATAAGATTTCAATAGTTTACAGTAGTGATCAGACAATGAAACGAGACATTCCAATAGTTTACAGTAATTACCAGCATAAAATGTGACATTTCAATAGTTTACAGTAACGACCAGACATAAAACATGACATTTTAGTAAATTATAATAATGACCAAATATAAAACATGATACTCGAATAGTTACAATAGTGATCAGACTATAGAAACGAGAGATTCTAATAGGTTACAGTAACTATCGACATAAAATGTGACATTTCAATAGTTTATAGTAATAATCAGATTACGAAATGATATATTCCAATAGTTTACAGTAACGACCAGACATAAAACATGACATTTCAGTAGTTCATAATAATGACCAGATATAAAACATGATACTCGAATAGCAACAATAGTAATCAGACTATAAAACGAGAGATTCAAATAGTTTACAGTAATTATCAGACTATAAAACGAGACATGCCAATAGTTTACAGTAATGATGAAGAGATTTAAGATTCAATTTCTACAATATATGAATGTTTATTTTTTATTTGCTTCCTCTTATTTATAACAGATAAAATTTAAAGATTTTTTTTTTGTAAATTTGCATTCTGTTAAAATTAAAAAAGTTCTTTGACTTGTCAAATTTTTCCATCTATCTGTAAATAATGACCTAGAAATCAAATTTTTATTTTTTGCTTAGAAAAATTTTTCGAATAAATATCCATGTATGAATTAATTAACTTTCAAGATAATTATCAGTTTGAACGATACAAAAGATTAAATTTGTCAAAGATTAATTAATAATTATCTCTCAATACTGCTGCAATCTAACTTTGCAAAATATTCAAATTATTCACCACTACAAGGATATAATTATAATTCATGAAATATATATATATATATAATTATTAGCCGATTAATTGATTTTAAGAAAAATATTGCATAAAATTTGTATATTTTAATTCTTACTATACATGAGATAGTATCGATACATAAAAATATTATTCGATTATATAATATTGTAAAATAGAAGTTTTTAAAAACTAAGAGATAACCTAACATAAGCTATAAATTAAAAATATATTTTTAATATAAAAAAAAAAAAGAAAAGAAAAGCTTTTGTTTTTTTCAGAAAAGGAATAGACAAATTAATAATTTATATCAGATATTCAATATTCCATTTTTTTTTTTTTTTTTTTTTTTTGTTTCATTAATGCTAATCATTCTTAGTTGTGTTAAAAATTTTTCATTTTTTAAACTAAATTAATTAGTCTTTAAATGGAATTGATTAGTTAAATTAAATTAATTAATGGAAATTGATAATTCAAAATTACATATATACAAATATATGTATGTACATAAACGTAAAATAAAAGATATTTTCAAACAGAAAAAAAGAAATTTTTTTCGCCTAATTTCAAAATTTCCAGAACGAGAAAAAAGAAAGAATAAATTGAATAAATGACAAGGAATTTAAATTTCAGAAAACAAATAAAAATAACAAATAAAAATATGCAATTTCCTATTGGTAAAAACTTCCAGAAACAATTTAATTTAAATCATAAAAGAAATTCGCTTTTCTCGAAAAAATTAAAAATTTTTTAAAATCTTCCATGAAATTAAAATGATAAAATAAATATACGCGATGATAAAAATGCAAAAATGATAATATATGGATTTTTCAAATTTTTTCAGATAAAATACATTTATAAATGATAATGGGATATAAGTTACAGAAAAATAAATGCGTTCTTTTTTTTTTTTTGCTTTTTAAATAAAATTTCACCGTATCATTTTTTAAGGAAGTAGATTTTCTTTTTTTAATATATTGCATAAAATTAAGCTTAAAAAAATAATAAGCATACTGTAACATGGAAAAAAAGAAGCTTAAACAATGTATTGTTAAAAATAGCTAGTATTTGATGATAATTGAATTTATCAATTATTTCAAGTTAAGATTGAAATTTATGATATTTCATTATAAACGTGAACTTATTTTAATTCATTTTATTGATTGATTTTTTTTCTTTAATAAATCAAATTTAGCGATAATTTTACATTTTATCATTTTATCATTTCTATTACTGAAAAGTAGAAAAGCATAAAATTTTATGAAACTCACAGCACTTTTACATCTACCAATGAAACATTAGCAAAAAAAAAAAAAAAAAAGAATTAGTCAATTGGGAATTTTAAAATGATTTTCGTCTCCTTCAAAGTTGCACAAAATTTGCATTAATATATTTAATCAATTTTAAATTCTACTAAAAGTTTTGCTAGCATTATATAAAAGTTTGCAAAAAAAGACACCGTAATTTATAGCATAGAATTTTTACGTGCTTTATCACGTAAAATTTTCACGTAATTTAAAAAATAAAAGCTATGAATAGATTAGATTAATTAAGAATTTCAGATAGTTTTCACTTTTTTTTTTCTTTCAAGATAGCGAAAAGTTCATCGATTTTAAATTTGCTAAAACTTTTGTTAGCATCAAGTACAAGCTTGAAAAAAAAGTACCATGATTTATAGAATAGAATTTGCCCGTGATTTATGGCGTAGAAATTTTCACGTGATTTGAAAAAAATGGAAAAAAAGATGTAAATCTTTTTTTTGAAAATTTCAAGTAGAATTATTTTTCTTTTTAAAAGTTGCAAATTTAAAGTTTAATGAATTTTAAATTTTCTAAAAATTTTATCACCAATACATTACACAAATTGTAAGTAATATTATAAATGATAGTGCAAAATTTTCACATTATTTATTCTAAAAAATTTTTAATAAAATTTAAAAAATAAATGATATAATACATTAAATTATTTGCCATCATGTAATAATTCATTTTCTTCAAAAAAAAAAAAAAAAAAAAAAAACAAAAAACAAAAAAAAAAAAAATGAAAAACAAAAGCGAAACGAAATGTTATTAAAATATGAAAAGAAAAATAAAATTATTATCAAATATAATCATCTTAAAAAGAAAAAAATTATCACACAATCTTTTCAAAAAAATGATTCATTTCTTTGGCATAATCTATTTGATATCAAATTCATATATTTTTTTTCAAATGAATCATTCTTTCAATATAAATTCATTGATGAAATATATGTTAAAATGAAATAATAAATAAAAGAAAAGATTGAAAGATTAAAGAATAAAATAAATTCTTTTCTTTGTCGCTCTTCCCTTTTTTTTTTTCAACTTTTTTTTTTTCTAAAATATTTGAAATATTTCGCTTTCATCTTTATTTCAAATAAAATTTAAAGTAAGACAATTTCTTTTTTTTTTTTTTTTCGTTTTGTAATTAAAAGAATTAGGACAAAAAAAAAAAAAAAGGAAATCATCAAAATGTATGAAATATTTTTTTTTTCATTCAAATAACAAATTTAATCAATTTGTAAAAAAAAAAAAATAGAAAAATAAAATGAAATTTAAGCAATGAAATTTAAGCATATATATGTACATATATATACATATGTACATATATTTATATATATATCGACTTCCTCATTCTATCAATTTTTACAGAAAGCTTTGATGTAATGTAAATAATTGAGAATAAGAAAACGATAGATAAATAAATGGATGGATAATAAAATAAATTGAAGAGCAAATTTTGAAAAAATGTTTAGTTAGGGCTAAATCATCTTCTCTTAACTTACTTCTTTAATTTTTTCTTTTTTTTTTACTGTTTCATCTTAAATTTCGATAAAACAACAAAAAGTTAAACAAATAAAAAATGAATAAAATAAAAGAAGAGAAAAGTAAACGAAGGAAGAAAAGAAAAGGAAAAAGAAATTAAGAAATTTTGCTTACAGATATGAATAATATTACGATTTACGTACGTCATCTATAAATTAATATCAAGCGTACTTTGAAAATATTTGCATATTTGCAATTCTAGCTTTAGTATAACTATTTTATTTGATATTAACATGTTACTTCTATTGATATGCTTATCTTATAATATCAGCAAAATATTCTATAAAAATTAGTTTTATACTTCTCATTTCAATATCATTATTTGTCAGTTACTTTCACGTACGTTAATTACAATTACTTTCACGTGTGTTATTCATGATACTGCTAAAATGGTTTGTAAAAATTAATGTTTGTATTTTTTGAAGTATTATAATTTATAAGTATTATCAATATATTGATAAATTTGATGTGGAATCATTGAATTATCAAAAGAATTATTTTAAAAGTGATTGGTTAGATATTTGAAAAAATTTATTTACAAAAGTTCTTAATAAATGTATGGCTAATCTCTGAATTTTTTTTTTTTTTGGATGAAACTACAATCATTATCATATTTAATATCACTTTAAATATTATATTTATTCCTATAATACTAAGCATTCACGTCACCTCACGTATTTTAAATGCATATTTTAGCTGAAAAAAGTTATATTTTCAGGTAAAATGAGTGGATTTTTTCATCTACCTATCCTTAAAATTGTAATTTTTTTTACTGCAAAAATCCTGGATTAGAAATTATACGTGCAATATTTCAATAATTTACCGTAATTTTAATTTAAAATAAATTTTCGAACTTCAAAATTATGGCTTATTGAAAATATATTACTACCAAAAGAAATGAAATGAAATGAAATGAAATGAAATGAAATGAAATAATGAAATGAAATGAAAAATATTTATAAAGCAAATATATAGCATAAAAAAATTAGAAAAGATATGTATATATATTTCTTTTGAATATGTTAGGGTGGAAAAAGTACGGCAAATCTTATCAAATTTCGCACGGATAACATTAGCCAATTTTATCAATAATTTACGAATAAATTGCAAATATCCGAGATAATATTACAGCATAATACTTTATCATTAAATGATTGATTTGCCAATTTACATTTGATGCATTTGATTATTTCGTATAATATTAAAATATATGTCATGAATTGAAATATTTGAAATATTATTATTTCAGCAATATGATAAAAAAAAATCTAAGAAGACAAACATTAAAAGTGATATCATTACTTGATAACAAAATTCATTGCAATTATTATCAAAAGAAAAAAAATAATATTCATCTATATGCAATAGATAATGATCATCTATAATTACTATTGATTATTCATCATCATTATCATATCAATAATATTTCACGTCATTATTTGATATTTCTTGCTTACTTTTTATCTTAACTGATGTAATTATATTACAATATATATCTTGTGCCACTATAATATATGATACATTTATCAATATTATCCTAAATATCAATAATGATTAATTAATCAGATCAAATTCACCAATAAGCAATACCATCGTATCATTAACATTTCATGTATGATATTGATAATAGAAATTTATTGATTCAAAAACTAATTTCTTACTCATTAACTAGTGTAATTATATTACAATATATCTCTTATACCACTCTAATGTATGATATGTATGATAAATTATCAGTATTAATTAATCCCAGATACAATCAGATAAATCTACTTAAATGAGTGATAATTTGAGATTTAATTAGATAAGCAAATTTGAAGAACTTATATGATTATTAAAAAAAGAGAAAAGAAAGAGAGAGAGAAAGGGAGAGGGAGAGAGAGAGAGAGAGGAATTGATTGTGATGTAAGGAGGGAAGAAAGAATGGAATGCTAATAGTTTCAAAAGGCAAAAGATAAAAAAAAAAGTTAGGAAAGAGAAAGGAAGAAAGAGGAATGAATATGCAATCATTGATTCATATATGTTGCACACATATATTGATTGATCGATCACATTTGTCAATAAAATAAAACAGAAGTTTTGAGTAATAAAACTGTTACTTTATCAAGCAAAATAATACTATAATGCTAAAGTGTGAAAATATAAAGAGAACGAGAGAAAAAAGAAAGGATAATAATAAAAACATACGAATTATTGATTTTTTATTATATATCTATAATCTGTTTGTATGATAATATTAGAGATAGAGATGAAAAGAAAGAAAAAATTAAGAAAAATAATTAAATATACAAATTATTGATTACTTATTAAAACTAAATCACATAAATCATTTTCCTTTTTTTTTTTCTTTTACTTTTTTAAATTAAACAAATAAGCGAAAATTTAAAGCTTAATTCATGATATCAAAAAAAAAAAGAAAAAACGACGAAAATGAAATAATGATTTAGAAATTATTAAAAATGATACGAAAAATATGAAAGGACGAAAAAATGATGAAGAAATCATTGCTGAAGATACAAATCAAACATTCGAAATTAGAAATGTAAATATCAAAAAAATTTTCCAGAAAAAAAAAAAAAAAAAAAAAAAAAAAAACAAATGTTCATCAAGAAAAATGAATTCTTGAAAATATCACCAAATGATTCTCAAGAAATACGACAACATTACTGATTCATTCTCTTTAGGAATAGATATTCATTTCGTTCTCGAATAAAATAAAGCGAATAATTTCGATTTCAAAAAAAAAAAAAAAAAAATGGAGAAAAAAAATACAAGTGAATAAATAACTATGTAACAAAGAAAAAATAAATAATTTATGGTAATTTGTGAATAAAATTAAACAAAACAAAACAATTTTAGATGTAACAAATTGATAAGTAAATTTAAATGTATTTTACATTTAAATTCGGTGATTGTAAACAGCAACATTATTGATTTTGCTATCTGATAGCAAATTTTTGCACCTGTTAGTTAAACTTTTTTTAAATGATTGTTTTGTAGAGTATGACTTCTTTCACGCAAAAATCTTCCTCAGATAAACTTTTTTTTTTAAATCGCATGATACCTCTTATCACCTTATATACAGAAACTTCACTACTATTGAATAGTGACTTTTTATAAGTCAAACTAACTTGATCAAAACAAAGAAGAAACAAAAAAAAAATTTACTAATCATGAATAGATTAGTTGTATTCTTATTTTTATTACATCTATCAACTGACTAAAAGTATAACAGATGAAGTGTTAAATATTACAATAAATTCCTTCTTGAATTCAAAATAAATTCAAATTACAAGAAGATTATACATAATCACGAGTTATGATAATCGGTAGTTATTTCATCATAATGAGTTAAGATAATCTATAGTTAATCTATAGTTATAATGATATGATTACGAGTTACAGTCATTTCACATAACGAGCTATGGTGACAAGCTACAGTCATTTCATCATAGCGAGCTATGGTGACAAGTTACAATCACTTCATCATGAGGGCCTACAGTAAGGAGTTACAGCCATTTTATCGTAATGAACTATGATAACGAGTTACAATCATTTTACTATAAAGTTACAGTATATTCTTTCTACTAACATCATGAATAGAATAGTTCTATTCTTATTTTTGTTATATCTATTAATTGATTAAAAGTATAACAGATGAATATATTCAAATGGAAGAAAAAAATGTTAAATACTACAATAAATTCAAATTACAAGAAGATCATATATAATCACGAGTTATGATAATCGATAGTTTTTTCATCATAGTGAATTACGGTAATGAGTTTCAGTTATTTTATAGTAATGAGTTTGTGGTGATATGTTATCATTCCATCATAATTAGCTACGGTAATGAGTTACAATCATTTTATTATAATAAGGTATGATATGAATTTCGTGTCACGAATTACAATAACGAATCATATTTTATCATAAAGCGCCATTAGTGATAAATTACAAATATTTTTATCATTACTAGTTCTAATTATTTTATCATCTGTTTAAAATGCTTTTCATAATCGAAAAAACCAAATAGATGATATATTTATAAAACACTACATTAAGTTGTAGCAAAACAAATAGATACAGTTAGCACTTTTGATCGATAACGAAACAATGATGAAACCGATCGATCAATTCAATAATTCAATAATCATCTTAACATTTCACTATCATATTACTATTTAACAAAAAAAACTAGTTTCATTTTTCGTTATATTAAATACTTTGAAAAACTAATCAATTAAATAGCAACCTTTTTTAACGAAACAATTTCAGCATTCTTCAAAATTTTTATGATCTGTTTGTAATAGAGTTGGAAGATTTGTTATAGATAGATTATATTGTTGCATGGTGTAATAATATCAGAGTGATATGACATTTAAGTGATAGTTATCAAAATGGATAGTATATATGATTATGATCAACATTTAAAATTTTAAAATCCAGTTTTAGTCATTTCATCCATTCATTTTTCCTATTCTTCGTCCTTCATCTTCTATCTTCTTTGTTTAGTCACAATATATGGTTTATTCATATTTTAAAATGAAATAAAAAATAAAAATGCAATTAACGAAATTTACAATTCTTCTTCTTGATTAGGTCTTTTAAGAAATTTCAAAAATTGAATCTTTCCAGAAATTTAATCGAAGGATTCGATTATATATATATTATATTATATATATACATGTACATATGTCTCTATATTATCAAAAGAAAGGATGAGAAAGAGGAAAATGAAAAATGAAAAATGAAAAATGTAAAAAGAAAAAAATTAATGGATGTGCTTTATTTCACATCATTATTAGATGCTGCTTTTCTATTTGATAGAAATTTCGATAGCAAAATAAATGAAATCGAGAAAAAAAAAAAAGCCTTGATCGATTAAGATAGAATAAAAGAGAAAATTTGATGAGAAAAAACGAAGCAAAGAAAGAAAGAAAGAATAAATATATCGAATAAGTTCATAGACTATTTAATATTTTCTCTCTCTCTCTCTCTCTCTCTCTCAAAAAAAAATGTATAAATGTCAAAAGATAAAGGGAGAAACTTTAAACAATTTTTTTTATTTTGTTTTCATATGAAATACATATGTAATTCGAATTTGTAACAATTTGTTTGATAAATTATTGTATCAAAATTTCTGATAATTTAGAAAATGTTTATTTTTTTTTTTTCGTGCCGAAATATTTCCGGCAAAATTTTTCTCTTATCAATAAATTATTAATTTGAACAAAAAAAAAAAAAAAAAAAAAAAGGAAATTATAAGCATTTGAAATTAGTTAATGACAAATTTAATGAATGGAAAGTAAAGAATTTATGAAAAGATTTAAAATAATAAATATATTGAAAATATATTCGTTCAATAGTTGACAAGATTTTTTTGCCTAATTAACTGTACAGGTAATTAATTATAAATTTCAATTAATCATTTCGATTTTTCTATATAAACGATATATTTATTGAAAAAAAAAAAATAATAAAAACTTAAATTGGTATATAATCAGGATATATGCATAATTTCTAATGTTAATATTAAATAAATATGCAAACAATTTTTAATTTATTAATTACAAATTTATGCATATAATACGTATTTCATTGAAAGAAAAAAAAAGTTTTCGAATAGTAAAAAAAAGAAAGGCAAGAAATTGATTTATCCAATGCGATACATAAATTTTACAAGAAAAATCGTAAAAAAAAAAAGTGATGAAATGAAGAATAGTTGTTATTTTAAGTAAAAACGAAGAAAAAGAGAAGCGAAAAAAAAAAAGCAATCGCAGATAATTTGAAAGAATTACAAATGATAATGAAAGGTTGATAATGAAGTTGGGAAAGAGGAGAATGAAAAGATAATAATATGTGATAAGAATGGGGAAAGAAATGAAGAGAATGAAAAAGATTGATAAAAAAAAAAAAAAAAAAAAAAGAGTTGGAGTGGTAACAATAAATTATTATTTTGTTTAAAATTACTTTTTTTTTAAGAAAAAAATTGACAAAATGAAATTTTATTATTTATTGAGAAAATATTTTAAAAAAAAAAAAGAGAAAATAATTTTTAATAATTTCTTTTATAAATTCTTATCAAAATGTTGCTGTTATTTATAAATTCAAATATTTTATTAGTGATAAAATAATTGATATTATATATTATGAATTATCTTTATTATTAATATATGATATGATATCTTTTAGGATGCTATTTCTAATCTTATGTTATTTACGTTACGTTAAATTTTCCTATCTTTCATACATCATTTTAAGTTTCAAGTAATTCAAATCAATTTCATTCCTTTGATATATCACTTCTAATCTTATAATTCTTATCATTAAGTAAGATTGAATGAATTCTTTCTTTTTTTTCGGGTGTATCATTTCTAATCTTGTATTTAATTTTGCATCAAATTAAAATCTTTTTCAGATTCTTGTGAAAAAAGAAATACGAAATTAGCATATGTTTTAACAAATAGTTTAAGATATTATATGATTAGATTGATAAATGATAATGGTAATTAAATCTGATAAAAATTTTTATCAAACTATAACAATCGAATAAAATGAATGAAAAACAAAAAGATGAAGAAAATAAGGAATGTCAACAATTAATAGCCGATAACAACATGAAATATAAGATCAAACAGGAATTTAGGAGGAGGAAAAGATTGGAGAAAGATTGAGAGAGAAGGACGAAAAAGAAGGAACAAATGTGTCAAAATATTTTAATGATATTCGTCATTATCATCATCATCATTATCATCATCATCGTCATCATCGTCACTGTTTATTACTATCATCAACAACGCGATGATCATAATCGACATACATCAAATATTTTCGTAAAAACTATAAAGAATTAATTTAATTTTATCATTGATCGATAAGCAATCGATAAGCTTATTAATTGAATGCTATCAATTAAATCAAAATATCACTTATCATTTTATCGTATTAGAAGAAAAATTTAAAAAAAAAAGTACAAATAAGAATGACATTTAATTTGATAAATTAAATGATAAATTTAAAGTAAGGAACGAACACAAAATTAACAAATTATTAACATCGATGAATTAGGAAATAAATAATGACTTCTCATTATTATCATTATCATTATATTACTTTATCATTAATATTATTATCATCATTAAATTGATCATTAATATATTTTCTTTATTTTTTTTTCTTTTTTTTTAAAAATATTTTATCGATAACAGTGGAGAGTAAAAAATTAAAATTTTTTTTTAAAGATCAATCAAATAACATATTAAACTTGATATGCAATATATATGCTATCGAGAAATATTATTCAAATCAATCGATTCATTCATTATTGAATAAATAATCATTATTGAATAACTAATAACAAGAAATGATTAATTGATTTTAATTTTTTAAACAAATACATAAAATTATTTTACATGAAAAACAATCAATTATAATCAGTGTTAACAGAAATAAAAAAAACAAAATTAAACAAAAAAAAAAAAAGAACAGTAATAATGATATTTTAACAAATAAATGAAAACCAAAAAAATATAATAAAAAATATAAAAATTTTTCAAAATTATTTTACTACAAAAAAATAAATAATATTTATTTTTTAATTAATAAAAAAAAAAAAAATTGGAAAAGTTTTGTTTAAATCAAATAATTTTTAGAAATGCAAATTTTAAATTTAATCAAAAAAAAAATGCTTAAACGCTATAAATGTATAATTAGTTTGAAAATAATTAATTGTTAATTATAAAATGAAAATAGATATGCATATTCATTCGTAATTATTGAATGAATTTTTTAATTAATTTTTTCCTAAATTCATTTTCCCTAATTATCTCGAAAAAAAATTATTAATAAAATATGACAAAACTAAATTTAGCAAAAATTATGATAAAAGGAATGATAATTTCAAATTAAAAGAAAAAAAAAAAAAGGTCAAAAGGTCTATATTGATCAAAAATTATATTGTAGTATTTCTTGGAATATTTCTAATTGAATATTAAACATTTATCATATTCATATAGAGCAACAATTATCATCGATGTTTATCATGAATCGTATAATTGTTAAACGTGTAACGTAATGAATGACGCAATCATACGTATCACGTATAATCATTCGTAAACTGTTCATAATCAAAGAGCATATATTTGATATCAAAAAGAAAAATGAAATTCAGGCTAAAATTTGAAAGTAATATGATTTAGCAAATTTTATTAGATTTTAATTAGCAATTTTAGATTTACAAATTTTTATCATAATTGAATAATTTTGATAAATATTTTTAGATATTTTATGCAAAAAAAAGGAAGCGAAAGAAGAAAAGGAACAAAATTGGAAATTGCATTATTAAATTAATTATGAAATGAAATTAAATGAAATTTCTCAAAAAGAAATATTTTTCAATAATATCACAATTAATTTAACATTGAATTTCGTTCATTACTTTTCAATAAATAATAATAAAAATTAAGTAATAATTATTTAATTATCATATATCAAAAAATAAATATCATATAATCTTGTAACAATAGAAAGCAAATAATTACAACATAATTTTTTTTTTTTGGTTATTTCTTTTAATCTACGTAATGATAATTTTAAATTATTAATGAATACTTAAATACTAATATATAGTAAATTGATAAATAGAAACTATCAACAATTAATCGATAAAAAAAAAAGTAAATCAATTTCTTACCTAAAATATTAAACTTTGTTGCCTTCTAGCTTTTTCTTCGTTTAAAAGAAGAAGTAAAAATTGATGAATCTATTTGAAATAACAATTTCAAATATGAAAAGGAAGTAAAACGAAAACAAAAAAAAAGATAAGTTGAAAAAGAACTGAAAAAAAAGATAGAAAACGAGAAATGGAAATGCAGTCAAATCGAAAAAAAAAATAAAAAGTTTAAATAACATTTATAATATGTGTTTTTGGAAGTTTCAAAAAATATTCGCCTGTGATTTAGAAAAAAAAAAAAAAATTGAAAATATTGTAAATGATATGAAAAATTTGAAAATTCTATTGTCATAATCATTATCATCATCATTTTCATTATGACTTTATTATCACCACCATTATCATCACTTTCATTATCATTATTTTCATTATGATTCTATTATCACCACCATTATCATCATCACCATTTATCGTCATTCACATCATTATCATTAACACATCTTAGCTGTTTCGTCTGTTATTTTAGTACAAAATTGTTTTCATTAAATGATAACATATTTGATAACTATCGTATTATTTTCCCACCATTTTTATCAAAACATAAATATATATATTTCCAAACAAAGACATATGAAGGTAAAAAAATTCAATAAGTTTTCAATCATTTAAAATTTATTTTTAAGACCAAATCCATTAATTCAATAAATAAATATTTTTGAAATAAAATTTGAAAATTCTACAAACGAAGAAAATGCAAAAAAAGAAAGAGAAAAAAAATTATTGAAAAAAATGAAAAATTATCGAAAAAATTAAAAATTATATTTTCAAAAAAAGAAAGATTTGAGAATTTATGACACACATTTGAAAATTGTTAATAATCAAATTACCGGAAAAATTTGTCGAAATATTGCCTTCCAAAAAAGTTGTTAGATGAATGAGAAGTAAGTCAGGTGGAATGAATAATTAGAATATTTTGAATTATTTTTAATTTTTAATAAAATTTATCTTTAAAAAAGTAATAAACTTTGATCAAAATTTAACACAAACAATACTTTCATTATCATAACAATATCTTATTGTATAAGAAAAAGCTATTCAATCATTTATTTGATTGCTTAATTATAATTATTCTAAAATAACTAAATTTAAAATTATATATTTTATTGGAATACTAATAATACTTTTATTGTATGAGGGAAAAAAAATCACTGAGTCATTCATTAGATATCTTAGTAATAAGCAGTGCAAGATAATTAAACTTAAAATTATATATTTTATTCGATTCCACTAAAAAATTCCAACTGATCTTTTTGCAAAAAGATCAAATATCAAATTACATATAATTCTGAATTACATTTATAAGAAAATGAATAAATTAATAATCCTTATTGTATGCGATAAATTTAATATATCAGTAATTTTTCAATGATATTTATAAGACAAATAACAAATAAATCAATAATTCTTATTGTATGCGATAAATTTAATAAAGCACTAAAAATCAAATGTCATATATTTTTCAATGACAAAATTTATAAAGATAAATAACAAATAAATCAATAATTCTTATTGTATGCGATACAATGTATGACAGACAAATAAATTATTATGTACTTTTCATAATTTCATATCACTAAAAAAAAATCAAATATCAAGCACTAACAATCAAATGTCATATATTTTTCAATGACAAAATTTATAAGACAAATAATAAATAAATTAATAATTCTTATTGTATGCGATAAATTTGATATAGCAATAAATATCTATACTATTATTATATGAAATATAATACTAAAAAAAAAAATGGCTTATAGCATAAAATAGAATGAATGACATTTTATTGTGACAAAAATTATCATATTGAAATTTTTATTTTTCATTTTGAAATAAATTTTTTCCCTCTCCCTGTTATCAGCTAAATTTTTTATCATTAAAAATGCTTGCTTAAATGTAGTGTTAGAAATGATAAATTTGTTATAATTGTATATACAGTTATTCATTTTTAAATTCTATTAATATTTTTTTTTCTTCAATTTATTTTTTGATAAATTTTTCGCAGACGAACAAATGACAGTCAGACAAATAAATTATTATGCACTTTTCATAATTTCATATCGATATATTGATTTTGGTAGGAGGAGATGCAAAAAAAAAAAAGGAGAAAAAATTAAATCAAAAATGGTGGAAAAAAAAATTATTTTTTTTTTTTTTTTGTAAATATAAATTTTGTCAATTATTTTTTAAATTTATTTTAATTGCCTTTTTTATTCCCCATAAGAAATATAATTGAAAAAAATATGAAATAAAGCAAATAATATGATTCGAAAAAAAAAAAATTTTTTTTATCTTAGAAATTTATAATTTGAGCAAAAATTTGCAAATTGATTTACTTGAGATATTAATTATTAAAAGTTTAATTAATTATAAAAAATTTAGTTGAAATCAATTTGAAAAGAATTTAAAACGAATAAAATTACTAAAAAATTTATTTGTAAAAGAGATGTGAAACTTTTACATATACATTTTTTCTTTTTTATAATTTTTTTTTGAATATTCATTTAATCAAATAATACTATAGTATATAATATACAAATAAATATTTGATAAGAATTATTAAATGCTATAAAAATAACATGACAATATTGCTACAAAATATGTTGGAAAACATAAATAAAAATGATTAAATGCCATTAATTATCATGATAAATTTATAGTATGAAAAATATGAAAAAATAGGATGATTATAAAAATATTAATGAGGATTATTAAATATCATTACATTATCATGGCAAATATTCGAAGTGTAATAAGCGTAGAAAAGAGGACAGTGATAATGCTGATATTCTACGATATGGAGTACGATGACCTAATACAGTGTAATAATATCATCCAAATTGTACCATATTAACAGCAATCATTAATTCAATAACCCATTATATTCATATATATATATATATATATATATTACTTGGAATTGATCCATATTCCTTTTCTTCATTATTATCTATTTTCTTTCTCTTGCCCTTCTTAATGATAAACATTTTGCTCAGCAATAAAATCATATAATATGTGCAATATAAATTTATTTTTTACTGTTTAAATAAAAATATTATTATAAGGAATTAACATTTAAAAAAGCAAAAAAAAAAACGCATAAATGATATGATAAGTTTTATTTATGATAAGAAAATTTGATAATAATCACATATAATTATGACAATTTCCCATAAATGATGAAAAAATAATACTAACGGTAGATTATTGCAACTTAATACAATGGTAGAATTTACTATGATTAAATTAAATGCTTTATACATACAACAGTTAATTAAACGATAAGGAAAAAGAAACAAAACAATAATAAAGCATGAAATATTCAAAAGTAAATGATATATGATAACAAAAACAGAATTTTAAATTAAATGAAAGTAACTCGAAAAATTTCGTATGATTCTATTATCCATGAAATCTCGATGAATTAGAAGATATCATGAAAGTGTTTCGGTAAATATCATCGATTCTGCTAAGATTAATAAATTAAGTTTTACTTCACATTTCATCTGCTACAATATCTATCTTTTCTCTTAATCTAAAGAAATAGATCAATAATGAAAATAAGAAAAAGCGGATCATAGTGAAATTATCTCAACCTTCATAAAAGCGTTTGTTTAATTTGTGAATCCAAAAAAAAAATACATTTATTTTTAAGCAATTTTTTATCTACAGTTGCTACTATTTGAATAAAAATGATTGGGATAATGGGATTCGTTCATATTTTTGGTGAAAAGAATTTCCCATTTGTACCAGGTAAGTCTTTGTACCAAGGAAATACTGGAAAAGCCAAAATATGAAGATCATGAAGTTCGAACTGTCTCTTTTTCCGTGAATACCAATAACCAAAATTACCAAATATTAAGTGTGGTACATTATAAACATATTCATACGGCATAGCAATCTGATCCTTCGTTAACTTATACTTCTTATCAGCCTGCAATATCAAATAAATATATCAAACAAAGTAATGTTGAAGTATCGTTTTTTGTATATTAGGAGAAGCAGGAAAAATCTTTTCAAATAATTGTTGAGTTTTGAAAAAAAAAAGCGATATTTTTAATAGAATAAAACTCACTACACGATATAAAATATTTTTCTGATACAGTGCACAACACGTCATTGATAATGAATAAGTACTTGCAAAATAAACTCGAAAGAAATCTTGAATGGCACCTAAAAAGTCAAAATAATCGAATCTGATTCACAATCATTTAATCTGAAAAAGAAAAAAATAGTAATTTTGGTTTAAATCAAGCATTTTCTAAATAATGTAAATAAATACGAAATATGCTAATAAATAAAACATACGGTATATTAATATACTACCAATTAATACAAATACAAATATATATACTTATAAATAATACTACACACCTATGTTAATTTAAACAAAAACGCATATAGAAGTGATAATATTCTAGAATTACTTAAAGACAAGTTTGCCAAGTTTTATTCTACCCGGACATAATTCTATTCTGTAGAACAATATGATCTCTAATCGGATTAATTAGGAGATTAAATGAGATACTCAAATATCAATCATTTCGAAGATAACGGAAACAATTCTATTTTTCTAAAAATAATGCTAGTCTATAATTTTAACTGTCATTACTAGTTAATAAACTTAAAATAAAACTTCAGGAACAGTACTTTCATATTTAAAATAACTTCGAACTTAATCACTGAATTAAGAGAAGAACTATGATGTACCTTAATTATTAATTAATAGTTGAACATAAATTCAAACAATAAATACTTTATGAGATGATAACGAAATTTTTTCCAAATGAAAAAAATTATGAGAAATTCAAACCACTTATTTTGTATCAAAAGAAAGCAAAATTGGTATCCTAAATATGAGCACATGAAATAATTAATCACATCCATAAATACAGCAAGAACATTAACATAACCTATCAAAGAGAAACGGACCATAACAGCCTGGAGCAATAGTGACGATGTCTTGTTCAGTGATATTTAACAGTTCACGCTTTCTAGCACTAAACTGTTCCACCTGATGCATATGTTCCACAATAGGTTCAGCATTTTCATCACTTTCTATTAACTTCTTTAGATCACCCTAAAAATCATAAAACTTCAGGAACAGTACTTTCATATTTAAAATAACTTCGAACTTAATCACTGAATTAAGAGAAAGAACTATGATGTACCTTAATTATGCATTTAAAAAACTTACAGTGTAGTATGTTTGGCATACTAATTCGAACAACTTTCGAGTCCTTTCTATTAGAATCTTCTGCTGGATATGACGAGCCATGTTTAACATGATGCCAAATTGCAGATCAGGTAATTTTTTCAACATTTCCAGATATTTCATAGTCAACTGAAAAAAAAATGGATTTATGTTTTTTTCTAACAATACCATTCATTCAAAGTATTCTAGACTGGATAACCGCTCTTCAGATAAGAGCCGATATACTAGCTCTTTCTAAAAACTATCATATGATTTCAGCCCCCTATCATTCCACTTAATCCATTAGTTGATCAAGCTAACAAAAGTTTCTATTTTGAAAGAATATCAAATACTCACATGAATCCGTGTAACGTCTCGTCTATTCCGATAACAATCAAATGCTCGTTCTATACACCATTCATTCTGCAATCATAAACTTGAAAAACTAATTTCCATACAATTTTTTTAAATATCCAATAAAACATATTCTGCGTTTTTTAGAGAGAAAAAAAAAAGAAAATTCAGAAGTTAGTAACAATTTACCGGAGCCCAAGGAAGTGACCGTAAATTTCCAATTGCTAGCACATCTTCTTCAACTTTTTCCTGCGGTGGCGGTTTTAATCTTTCCCTTAATATAAACGAAAACGTAATCAGTTTATCGAAATTAATCAAACCATATTTGAATAGCTCATTTCAGACATAATCACCTCCATCTAGATTACTTTGAATTTTATTGCAATAATGCCAGAAACATTATAGCTAACTTCTGAGTTATAAGTAATTGAATCCTTACAAATTATTTTTTTCTAATAATTCACGAAATTAATAGCAGATATTTTAATATTTAAGGAAATCAAAAATTGCAAACATTTCAAAAGTTTTGCATTAGGCTTATTTCAAAATAAAGAAATGACTAACCACACTGTTTTCACAGCATTCATTTCCGAATCCCAAGCATAATATTCTCGACAAATTTTATCGTATTCATATTGAAATGGTGCATCAAAATGATCATTTTCGATTATTTCTGGCAAGCGTGGTCGAATACATACTTTGAACGTATCTCCTTTTCTTGCACATCTTCTTCTTCTTCAAATTTTAACATCTCATTAATTGCATAACTTGATTTATAACGGTAATATTGTTTTATAGCTCTCGAATGTCGAGACAACAAACCTGAAAGTGAAGTACATTTAATTTTATATGAAGCTCTAAATTTAATTTTGAATCATGCTATCGCATAAAAAAAAATCGATTTTCAAAAAATTTAGCATTTTAGAATCATTTTGCGCCAATAATTCAGTAATTCATTTATTGTTCGATTTTAAAACATACACGAAAAAACCCTACTTATAAATATTATAATTTTTAATTCATGAATATCCAAAGATATAAAAAAAAAAATAATGTCTAAAAATATACCGAGTACTCGAGTCCTACTTAATGTCATTTCTTCATCATGAATATTGAGTTCAATCTAAAGCAATCTGAAACAAGGAAGCATAAAAGAATTCTAAAAAGCATAATATTTGATTCTCGATGTTTTGAGAACTATCCAATTTAATCCCAAAAACTGTTAATAAAACACCGTAAATTTTCAGCCCAAAAATTTTCAGTCAAAAAATTTCAGCCCAAAATTCAAATTATATCGAAAGAATTTTAAGGCTATTTTAACAGCATAACAGATAAATTAAATAATAGAAATGAGTAAATTTAGTACAGTACTATAGTACAAAGATAAATCTCGAGCAGAATGCTCTATTTTTCACCATTATAAAAACGTCCTCGTTATATGCAAAAATAAAATTATATCCCGTATTCAAATATTGAAATAAAAGGAATTATTTGGAAAACAAATAATAAATTAATCATTCAACAATGGATGAAATATATAAAACTGATTAATAACAATATTAAAAATACAAAAATAATTTCTTTTTTATTCATCCTTTAATAAAAAAATTAAAGCAAATCGAAGATATTTTATCTTATCAAAACAATTAAAAAAATTAATCAAAAAACTAATAGCAGGCATTTTTCATTTTAGAAAATTATTAAAACACTTTTTGAAGGAAAAAAGGGGGAACAATACTCGATATTTAGATTTTGTGCTTGAAAAAGAGAATGCAAAAATATGAATCAGATATGATATCTAAAACTGTAATCCCAGAAAAAATAAAGTGAATATCGTAAAGAAATGCATTATTGTAAAACAGTCACACAGCGATGAAGTGAATTCGAGTAATAAAATTGGAAAACTTTTGTTCGGAAAAGCGATTACTTTCCCATAATATAAAAATAATCCTATACCGAAAAAGTTGCAGGATAAAAACTAAATGAAAATTTATGAGAAAACTTTATCCTGATAAGACACAAGAACTGCCAAGTTTTTCGAACGAAACAATTAACACTCCTGTCATCAATACCAGGATCAAAGTCATCAATATAAGAATCAAACTGAAACTAATATAACAATAAAAATCAATAAACCTAATTAAGAAAATAGGTATAAAAGTCCAAAATTTCAGCAAACTAACTTTTTGCTCTGGTATATATTGAAACGAAATGAAAATTAGCTATGAATAAATTAACATTTGACAAATAGAATTAAGCTAACAGTAAATTTTACAAATGGAGGGATGATGATATTTGAATAATATACTTTACAGAACTATTAAGAAGACATTGTTCTCATCAGAAGATAGACAACAAAGGATAACAAAGCAATAAGTGGGGCAATGAGAAAATAGTAATTTATTGAAGCTCTCTCACCAACTTTACGTATTGGAGACATAACTGAACTTAAGCTCGATGTTGTTGAACTGGATCGTTCCACGCGGCTAGGTCTGTCATCTTCATTCAACATATTCAACAAATCATTCCCATCCAAATGTCGTTCACTATTTACATCGATATCATCTAAATATTTACTATTTATTCCAATTGTCTATAATCGATTATTCAATCCCGCTAAAATGATAAAACATCCACAAAAATGGACGAATAGTGTAAGAAATAAACCAAGAAAAAAAAAAAACTGAAATAAAACTATTATTGAAGAATTTAAAATACATTTTTATAACAATAGCTATATATACTTCCCATTATTTAGCTGTAAAATGTCACTATAGCAGAGGCTATAATTTGCGCATATAGAATTTCTTTTTGAATTGATAATTTAAAAAAAAATAATTTCAAAACTTTAAGAAATAATCCATAAAAATGCCTACTCTCAGGAATTTTGAGACTCAAGAATTCAGCGAAAGATTGTTGTGCATCATTTGTCGTATCACTTTCAAAAAGATAATCCGTAAAAACGATTGCCCATTGACTGGGTAATGAAGCATAAGCAGCACGAGGTAATTGATGTATTGCTAAACGATCTTTTGGTTCATCTTCGATTACATCCGTACTTTCGTAATGAAGCTCTGAAAATTTGTATAATTTTGCATAATACAATCACCGATGATCTTATCTACCAATGTACCAAAGTAAATAGTTAATCATTATCAAATTCATTAGAATTAGTTGAATTTATATTATCACTACTAGTAAAAAATATGCTGCAATAAATGTGCAAAGCATTATGAATTCCAAATTTTACAAATTAGCCAATGCTCAAAGATTCTTCAACCATTACTTACTTATGGCAAGAAAAACAATAACTTACCAGCTCTGCTACATAATGATCGTATTATATGTTCTTTAACAGCATCAACTGCTTGACCAACAGTTGCTTTACTGGGTACAGCTGCTTTTGCAACAATATCCACGATTAAATCAATGGTACAGAATGAATCTATATTTCGATTATCCAAATCATCTTCCTCGTCTAGAATTTATTTAGTTGTTATTGTTATATCGTTTTTATTCAAGGAGACAAGATTAACGCTTCTATTATTCAGGGAGACAAGATTCTCTTTTTGCTTTTTTGTTAGCTTTCAGCTTTTAAACTGTATTATTAAAGTATGTGCATAAGGTTGTGCAAAGTTTGCTTATGCAAAGTAGTATTTCGATTTTATGTCAACTTAATAACTTTTTTAGTTTAAATTTATTACTGTCTATTCGATTGAAGTTATCTCAAGGGAAATCAGAAATCATATTTTAACTACACCAATCTGACGAATTAGACTTTAATTGACATTCACAGTAATTTTTGTTTTTCGTTATTCGTTATAAAATTAACAAGATTTAAATTAATTTATTTTAATAAATATTTAGATGTTTGATGCTTACTAGCATTTAAAAATATTTCAATATCAAACAGAGTCGGCCCTCGACTTTTTCGAGGTCTTAAAAATTCATCTCGTCGTCGCGTCAAACCGTTTACCAGTGCTATATTTGTTTTCAAAAGCTGAAATAAAATTATTTAATTATTTAGCTTTGAAATAATTTTTTTAAATCAAATCTAGCAAAAAAAAATTTTCATTGTCTTTTTTAAGGATCTGAAAAATAGCAAACGATAATAAAAACATTTACATATTCCGCCCATTCATGTATTGCGCTTGTGAACTGCTTCTGAAAATCCCAGATACCATCAGATAGAGGTTCTGATAATCGAAAAGTAGCAGATGATTCTAAGCGTAACCATTCTAGCTGTAACAAAAATATGTAGTTAGTTAAAATTTGTTTTATTATATCACCAACTAGTTATTTTAGTGCTACAAAATATTACCTAAGATATAAAATCCGAAACATATATCAATTGAACAGTGATCTAGCTTATCAAATGCTCGCAGTAAAGATTGATTATTTTAAACTATTTACGTCACTTCCGGTTCAGTAACATCAATGTTATGTATATCAGTTACGTATACTATCGCAAAAAAAAATTCTTGCCAAAATAATAAACGAAAGTATTCAATCACAAAATAAAAAATTAAAATAGATAGATACCTGACTAAAGCTCACTTTAGTCTGTGAGCCAGCAGCACCTTTTCGACTACAATCAACAATGCATCCAAACGGCTTCCCCAATGGTGTTTCAATTCCAATTAATGCCTAAAGTTTTTGTAAAAAATATTATCTAAGTTTTATAATATACCTTTTCGATATCATTTGAAACTTATAGGTTTAAAGACAATGATGAATAAAGCAATAAAAATAAAAGTAAATTAATTCGTAAAAAAATTTTCTTCATAAACAAAATAATCCAATATGCTATCATCTTTTTTTTGCAGTCCAAATTAAAATTTTTTTATTGCTAAACATTGCTAACTGCTAAAATTCCTCTTTAAAAGTTAAACTAAATTTTAAAAAGAAAAGAGAAACAAACCAAATAATTGTCAACAGGCCTGATGTTTAGAAAACTGAGTGCACTATGACGGATTGCTATTTGTGAAAGTGCTCGAACAAGCATTCCACGAACCTGCGCTGATTGCAATGATGATTTTGCATCAGCTAACCATAACAAACCTGAAATAATAAAATGAAAGTGTGGAATCTACCATATACCACATTTTTTTAATCAAATATTGAGCAAATATTAGTTTTTCAAATTTAAAAATATCAGAAATTTAAAATATCAGAAATTTAAAAAATACCAGAAAATTAATCTAGTCTACGATTAGATTAGGAAATAACTGATAAGAAAATGATTATTTCGTAAAAAAATTAGTAAAAAAAAATTTCTATTCCGCTAATTGGATAGCCAAGACTTGCTAAATGCATTAACGAAAATATTTACCAAGTATCATAGTGCCCCCAGGCAAAAATCTTAGAACACGGGATCCAATATCAGAGATCCAATCAGCATCTATTGATTTCGAATGAATATCACCAATCTGCAAAATATATTATTTCTCATTTAAAAACAATTAAATCTTAACTGTGATAATAAAATAGCAATAAAAATTATCAGAAAAAAAAACCTTTTCTGACATATATTTTTAATAATTATTTCAAAACTGAATTTCATTTCGAAGCAATCAGGGAGCAAATATTGTCATAATCGAAGAAAAAAAAGTAATTGTTAATAATAAATTGATTACGTCTTGACAAATAATAAATTCAGTTATTGTAGATCTTTTTGAAAAAAATATTACCTCATCCTGTACGGTATCAGGATAGGCGCACATAGCAATATGTGCCACATGAAAATCTTCATCTATTTTTGAACCAATTAAAAATCCAGTACTACCAACAATTCCATATTTCCTCTGCCTATCACAATGTTCTTGTATATAACAATCCAATAAAGACTCCAGACATTTATCCAGCAAAATCATTATTGTAGCTATAAATATTTATCTTATTCACTGATAAGAACTATCAAAAATGCTGAAAAATACGCCGAGAAAAAAAAAATATATATATTAAAAAAATTGTGCGTTGAGAGGTCATGAATGTTCGCAAAACAATCACTCATATATGAAATCACGAGAGGTCATGAATGTTCGCAAAACGAACACGTACACATGAAATCATGTCTATCTCGCCTGAATTTCATACCCAATCCTCTTGAATGCCAATAAACTTTCCCATTCTTTTTTTTTTAAATATTTTATGCGGTCAGTGATTTACTCCGAATATTATTCGTTTCAATAAATTGATGACAGAAATATTTATTGCACAAGATCAATTAAAAGCATTTATCAAATGGAATATACAATATTTAATCATTTGACAGAAATATTTATTGCACAAGATCAATTAAAAGCATTTATCAAGCGCAATATACAATAGTTAATCATTTCGAAGAGTTAAGTTACAAAATATTCAGGGGAAAAAATACAATTACCAGTACTTGAACTCGACTAATATCAAAATCTACATGTTTTGAAATCTATTATACAATCATAGAAATGAATATAATATATTAGACAAATAAAAAGATTTCGTGCTCGCCAGGCTAATTTTTGCGTGTCCTGCAATTTCGAGAATTAAAAAAAAATAAATCTTTATAGCTTAGAAGAAAAAAAAAAAAACAAGCATTAGCACACGAGAAGCAAAAATTATTTCTCTAAAAAACTTTTCCTAAGTTTTTCTTCAACGCTGTAATTTATATAAGTGCAGTTATGTAGAGTCCAAAAAATCTGGTTATGATAAGTATCAAAAATGATCAAAATTAAAAGAAAAAAGAACAAATTTTTAATGTATAATTTATAATTTAAAAGTATAGGTTTATTGTGTAGCGAAGTTTTATTATGACGGACTTTATTCGTCGTAACTACGATACACAAATTAGTTAAGAAATATCGATAATACAATCGATAGCTTAGATTTCCCTTTAACTGTAGGGAACTTAGTTGAGTCTTATTGATGTTGGAATGAATTACAGAGCTGAATTTGGGAGCGCGATAACGCACGATAGGGCATAGTCGTAGAATCATAAATAGATAAATGTATCTGAAAAATGTACGGATGTGTATGATTCTCTTTCACATTGATATTTTTTTACAATGCTTCAAGCAATGTCCTATGACCTCAAGAATGAGAGGTCAAAATCTGATTGGGTACAATGCTTTAAACAACATCCTTCACATACAATTTGATCCTTCAAAGGATGATTTCTGGTGAGGAAAACATGAATTAAAATAATTTTAATTAAAAACTCACTTCATTATACCGATACATGTGATAATACAAAATATTTTGACTATTTTCAACATATTTATATTATAAATATTTCGACAAAGTTAATCGGAAAATTTGAAATTACCTTTTTCCTGTGTATCTGCCGAATATGAATGCGCCAATCAAGCCAGCAATAATGGTACCAAATTTTAAAAAATTTGCCCAATCGATGTCTTCAGTTGGTGATTGCGATTCATTTTCATCTTTCTTGAATTATTTTATGTTGACATTTTAAGAACTTATTAATTAAATGACTATGCTAATATTATAATGATAAACATATATACATCCATCTGAACATATATACATATGGGCTCGCTACGACACAATTTCGAATTTCATGCTTTTTAAATACATGTTTAATTCTAGAACCATAAATTAACAATAAAGAACCAATTTTACAATAAAAAATGCAAAATTATTTATGGAAATTTCTTTCAAGCATCATGTGAGACAAATTGAAGATGGACTAAACTATTATGATTTATTCATATCTAACAACAAAAAACACTAACATCAGGTCTCTGCGTAGGAGCTGAAGGTCTTGGATTTTTACACTGACTCACCATTCCTTTACCATAAATCGGAATGATCTAAAAACAAAATTGATTTTTAAAAGAATCAAGATAGCTATAATAAACAACGAAAATTTATTACAGAAATTTAGTTATAATTTAATATCATTTTATTATTTAAAATAACAAAAATTTCAGCGAAATACTAAAAATTTGAAAGTGAAATATATTCCAGGCTGATTTCACAAGAATACAATGCTTATTAGATAAATCTTTTGTGCACAAAATTCAAACACATACATGCAGATGTACAAAATGATATCAAGATATAGTCATAGTTTAAAGAAACTAGGAAGTATAGCTCTCATGTTTTCTTATGGCATTAAATTTTCGTACAATCTATTGTTCTTTCCAACTGCCAATATCACCAGACTAATTGACTTGCCTCAAGCATTGTTTTATGTTTCAGGATGACAATCTTGCAACTTTACAATATTTACAAAAAAAAAAAATGCAAACATACGCCACCATCTCGTACGTGGCTTTTACACATGGGACATTGTTTCTCACCATGTGCATACTTGCTCAACCATGTATCAATACATTCCCAGCAATAAAAATGGCCACAGCTAAGAACAACCGGATTTGCGGCTTCTTTATAACAGATACTGCATTCGTATCTGAAATTTCAGCGTTATTCAAAGGAAAAAAGGATAACTTAATATTTCTTAAAATTAACGAACTGAAAGTTTTTATAAAAAAAAAATTTGGATTTCTATTAGATTAGTCATCATAACATCATAAGCCAAATTTAGTAATGATAGGGAATGTTTCCAAGTTTTCAATATCACGTACTGAAATAGAACTTTAACAATTATCATATAAAATTCTTTTGGCAAAATCTAATGGAATGGAATGAAGTTTCAGTATGATGACTCACCTTGAATCATCCTCTTCAGCATCGCTAATTTTGGATTCGCTATGACAATTACGGTGCTTTTCAGATGTAGCCATCAATAAATAAAAATAAATTAATTAAACTATATTTATTCTATATTTATTTTCTACACTTCAAAAAAAAATTTGATCATTTATCATAAGCAACTCAAAAGTTACATATATTGTTCAGAAATTCCTATCTTTTACTAAATGATGTAAACATAATCATACTGATGATCTTATCCTTACATTTTAAAATTTTACAACTCACATAAAATTGCATGCAAAAAAAAAATAATAATAGCAACAAATGATATTATTACATAAAATGTTTACAAAAAAATTCTTCGCCTCGTATTTATAAGCTAAATTAATGCACTGCATAAAAATTTTGAAATTGTTATATCAAAGAGATAAAAAAAAAGGAAACAAAAAAAAATAGAATAAAGATAATTAACATTTTTTATCATTCTCTATGAATTATTTTTGTAGCTGACTAATCTCTTTCAATTTTTAATCAACTTCAATGCTTTTTGAATTAAAAAAGAACAACTTGCTCATATTTATATATAAGTATTTTACTTCTTTTAAAACTTACAATATTATCAATAAATCCTTTCAATCCTTCAGCACCAAAGCACTCTTCGTCAAACACGTCATTAACCCTCGGGCCTGGCGATGTCACTTTGATGATATTAACCGTTGCAAGAAAGTTGTATTATTGTTGCATGCTACGAATTATGAAAAGTTTTGATGTTTTTTTTTAATTTAAAATGAATGATATTATTTTGAATGCTTTAAAGCTGTTTCGCTTATTTTGATAGCTTGTACTACTATAATAATTCTTTTATTACATTCCTCATCAATTGATTCATATAACTGATTATTGAAAAATTGGATTAATTTTTAATTCGCAATTAAATTTTAAATTTTAGAATAATACAATATTTGGAAATCATTTGCAAATTTTTTCCAGATCTAAAAAATCATCACTTCATAAAATTAAATTATAAAAATCATTTATAAATGTTTAAAATCTCTTAATTTAGAGAAGTTACATTTCTCAATAAAGTCTTCGAAATAAACAAGAATTATTATGAATACTGCCTATATAACAGTAAAATTGAAATCTTAAGTAATTGTAACCAAAGAAAATTTCAGATGAAATTGATGCCTAATTGTATATGAATGATGCTTGATTGGATTAAAGTAATTTGGAATGGAAGAAAGAAAAGAGTATGATAAGTAAGAATATCTTAACTTTTCTTCAAAAAAATATATACGTTTTTAGTAAATATTCAGTATGCCAACATAATTAAAGTATCCAGACAAAATCATATTAGTTTTAAAACACCTGTATTATATTTCTAATCAAATTGTTTATCACAGATATTTTTATTAACTTAATTCGTTATTTTTGCGTCATTAGTCATATATTTAAATGTTCCGAGAAGATTGTTCCAAAAATTTAAATTTAAATGCCTAAAAAAACGAGAAAAAAAAAGCCAAGTCATAATCAAAAAAATACATACAATACAGTATGCATTAGAATTAAGTCATATGATATTCTAAATGAATGAAACAAACTTGCAATCTACGTTTTTTTTTCTCTTTTTGCAAAATGACACTGCAAAATTTGCGGTTCATGAGGTATAAAAGTTGCGTACTGCGTCAGGGGGGAATCGAACCCCCGTCGATTGCTTGGAAGGCAACCATGCTGACCATTACACCACTGACGCTCACGTGAATATGCAAATTAATTTTGGAATATATTCGAAGTTCGAAATGAAAAATTACCATAATTGTTGTTAGGATAATGTTAATGCATAATTAAAATTGCAAGCATATTTCGTAAATTCCCATAGCAAATTTTCACTTATGCTAAAATAAAATCACGCAATCAAATCTAATCAAACAGGTAAGATTATATTCTCTAAAGGTACACGTCAATCTTTGCTTACGTGTAGCTTTTGTCAAATTATATTCTGTTACAAATGAATAGTACACGTGAATCTTTGCTTACGTGTAGCTTTTGTCAGATTATATTCTGTTACAGATGAATAGTACACGTGAATCTTTGCTTACATGTAGCTTTTGTCAGATTATATTCTGTTACAGATGAATAGTACACGTGAATCTTTGCTTACGTGTAACTTTTTGTCAGATTATATTCTGTTACAGATGAATAGTACACGTGAATCTTTGATGTTTTCAATGTAACTTTCAATTACTGTTTACCTTTAATAATAAACAGTTTCCTATATTGAAATCACATGAGAATAAGTCCTTATCGCGGTAACGTAAAAATTTGATAAGCTTAACAATATGAACTGATTTCAATAACATATATTTATTGATTTGCTCAAATGATCAGAAATTCTTCATTTTTTTTAATATATACTGATTTAATGATTTCCAAATTCAATTATCTTTTGACATATTTCTTCATTTTATGAAAAAAATAATCAGAAATTATTGATTTCTCGAATATAGCAAATTGATATATTTTATAATTAATATCTAGGAATAGAAAACAACAAAAATATATGCGTATATATATATTGATTGATTCAATCAAGGTATCTATATTAAAATAACTGATCATCAAATATATTATCAATGTTTAAATTACATTTCATCATATATTCAAATACCTGCTTTTGATTGAATAGTAACAGAAATTCAATAAATCAATCGTATTTTTTTGGGCGAGATCAATAAAAAGGAAATGATCGATATGGTAAGATTGATCCGATTAATTAAGCTACAAATTTTCCAATTTTTTTTTTTTAATTGAAGTGGAAAATTTCGGAAATATTTGATATTTAATGATGAGAAAAAAGTTTTTCTTTCTTATCATTTCAATCATAGATGATGATAATAGCCATAATAATTAATATATTTCAAAAAAATATTTTATAACTAATATCTAGAAATAGAAAACAAAAAGATTAAGCCAAGAAAATGTAAAAGATAGTACAAAATAAAATGTAATAAATAATTTCCTACAACAATAATTTTTTAATCATTCCTGCAAGTTCGTTCGCAATCATTATTTGAACAAAAAGTTAGATTATATAACTTTTTGCTGACAGAAATAAAATTGCATGACCTTTGACCGATCATAAATATGAAAAATGTAATAATTTTTCTATAAAAAGTACCGCGTTGAAGGCGGAGCAGCGATGGCCGAGTGGTTAAGGCGTTGGACTTAAGATCCAATGGACGCTAAGTCCTCGTGGGTTCAAACCCCACTCGCTGCAAAATCGATCGTTTTTGCAAATTATCATCTTTAATTTTATCTGATTATAATATTTGCTACAAACTTTTAAATTTTTGATAAACAAAGATGAAAAACTTTATTCCACAACTAATAGAAAAAATACAGTTAAAACTATTTATTGAAGATAATGAAAGTAATCAAAATAAGATTTAAAAAATTTGATGCAATGATAAAATAGATTATTGTATTGATTTCTAATTATTATTTTTGAATAATCAATAAAATTATGGAAAATCAAATAATCAATAATACAAATATAAGCAAAAATTCGTTATGATATTATCGAATTTTTTCTTTTTTTCAATAATTACTTTTGCTAAATTTTAAATAACATTTATTTACTTATTTACTTTTATAATATTTCATTAATTGATGGTAGATTTTTGCGTATTTTTTCATCACCTAATTATTAGTAGTTTATAATGGCATTAAAATTACTATAATTATAAGATTAATCAATATCAATCATTTATAATAACAGTATGATTTTTTCATTATATACGATAGATAATTACAGTAATTATAAATTCGAAAATATGCAAAAAATTGTACTTTAAACAATAACCATTGCTATAACAAATATTCTAGCAATATGATAATACACTGTCATATAAGATTGATGATAATACATTATCATATAAGATTGATGATATTTAAAATATCACTTCATTGATCAGAAATAATTTTTAAAAAATTATTCATTTTATTCGTCTATTTAAGAAACATTATGACTATTATGAACAAAAATTTAGCTTATTTGTTTATCAAAATTACTTAACAAATAAAAAGAATTATCAATTCTTCCTTGTTCCAAAAATGCCATGACAATTTTAAGTATAACACAAATTATATATCAGTTAAACAATTTTTTATCACATGATATGATACGAAATAAATTTATCGTTCAATCATATTATGATATTTTAAAAATTAATGTTTAGTTTATTGTCTGCCTTTCAACTTTTTTTTGGATAAAATAAATAAACTAATTTGAAATATTATAATAAAAATATGAAACTAACAAAATATGCCAAATTTATGAATTAGTATTATCATAAAAAAAAAAATTCACAAAAAATATGATATGGAAATATCATATCAAATTAATATGAAATATCTGAAACAATTATTGTCAAGAATATATTATCATTTAAATTCTTCGTACATTCATAAATACATGATCATAATTATTTTCAGATTCTAAAATATGCTAATTATTTTCAAGCAATATAAGATTTCAATTTTGCAATAGTTTATTATTATTATTATCATATAATAAATGCCAAAAAGAAAACTTCAAAACATTTGATAAAAAAATTATCATAACTGTTAACAAATCTTAAAATTATTTTTTAATTTTATAAATATTCATACAAATGATTTAATGAGAATTATATGATGCAATACGTAATAATCAAATGATAACTGCGATATTTTTGATTAATATTAAAACTGTCATCGAAAAAAAGGAACAAAAAACATAATTAATAATTGATAATCAATAAAAAGTGAAAGCTGAAAAAAATTTTTTTTAATAAATTTCAAACAATGAATAAAAAATAAAATTTTATCAATCATCGTATCAAATTGATAAATTAACATTTGCAAAAAAAGATTGCAATCTAAATCTGAAATTAAAAATTGCTAAATTTATATCGCATCAGAAATTTTGCATTATTACTAGATTCTACATCGAGATTTCTTGAGGAAAATAAAAAAACTTGACTTAATTTAAAACTAAAACTTTTCTGTGAAATTATATAAACACATCCATGCTTGAAAATGAAACCGTTCTAAATTTAAAATTAAAAATTGTTTAAATTATAACATGCTATAAGTTTTGCACTACTGTTGGATTTACTTCGAGATTTCTCGAGGAATAAAAAAAAAAAAAACTCAACAAATTTAAAATACATGAAGAGGATATTTGAAAATTTTTACTAGCTTTTGAAATTATATTGTTATTTGAAAAATTCAAACGAGTAGTTATTTGATAATTGTTACTATCCAATAATAATTAATGTACAAATTGTAAATTCATTAATTGAATCTAAGTTTTGCATCAATTAGCCAATATCAAGTACTTTTTAATCTTAGCAGTTTTAATTAGCCAACTTCCAATAAATGCTATTTTGTGCCATGAATCATGTAAATTAATATATATTGTTTTTATCAATATGAACAAAAATAGCTTTTTAATATAATAACAGGTAAAAAAAGGTGAAAAAAGAATTTAAGAAAACAAATAATAACAAAAAAAAAAAAAAAACCACATCATCGATTAAATATAAGCTCGAATTTTCCTTGGCTTTCTTATTTTTCCTTTCAACAATAATCTTAAACTTAAAAAGGAATCTGATATCATATCATTTGATATCATACGTCTATATATGATCTATTCATTTATTTGGCTAATTTAAATTTTATCAAAATGATTATTATAGCTGATTTAAATGTAATAATAGCAAAAAAAATAAATAAATAATCTTGGCTTATTTAACAAGAACTATTTTCATTCCTATTAATTTATGCTAATTTGTAATATATTATTTCTTATTCAATGATAACAATACTAATTTTATGATATATATGTATATGTATCATTTTTCAATTATTGATAATAGTAGTAATAATGATCAAAATATCCTAGAATATTTGATCTAAGATTTATTCTATCATATTCATACATATTTTATATAATCACTTCTTTCTTTTATATGCATTGTTCCAATTTGTTTTATTATATTTCTTATAAAATAATTATTTATGAATTAATTATTTTCTTTTTATTTGACTTAAAAATTATTAAATTTGTTGGTTTTTTTTCCTTTTTCTTATTTTTTATTATTTTATTTTATGCAGCATATATTTAGAATTAATTACAATATGCAAGATTGATTATACAGTACATATTTAGGATTAATTACAGTATATTACAGTATACAAAATTGAACGAGTGAATCAAATGGGGAGACGTAAAACAAATCAACGCAAACATCAACATTCTTCTCGTCACGGTGTATTAGGGGAAGATTCATCATTATCAGCCGTGATAAGTTTCCCGAAAAAAGCTAGGCAACGACGATTTACGATGTATGTTTTGATAAATTTAAAAAGAAAAATTTAACTAAATTATCGCTAAAATTTGATCATAATTAGAATTTAAAAAGTTACGGTAATTTTTGATGCATAGTTTGATAAATTTTAAAAAATTTTAAATTAATTAAATCAAATTTTATTCTCATACTCCTAGAATATTAATTTAAAATTTAAAAATTTATTCAAAATATTTGTTCGGAAATTATTAATTATTTTTGTTAATAGCATAAAATGATGAATGATATTAATAAAATTGATAATTAATGTAAATTTTTAATTGATAAATGATAATAATTGATTTAAAAAAAATGCATTGTTTTTTTAGTTTTCAACATATTTGCTTATGCTTTATTGGTTCCATTATTGCAGTAATTTTGGCACTATTATTACAGTATTATTTATTAACAGGACCAATTCAATCTATTAAATATAGGTAAAAATAAACATTTAATTTTTATCAATCAATCAGTTCATATGATTTAATCAATCTGATAACAAAACAAAAAGTTGCTATTATTAAAATATGATTGCAATGGATCTTTACTATATAAATATTTTTATTTTTTATATTTTTAATTTATGCAAAAAAAAAATCATTTTTGAGATAAAAATTTTTAGTAGACAAAATAAAAAAGGCGAAATTATATGTGATATCATTTATTTGATTACTGATTATCATTATCACTTGTTTTAATTTGTGGTCTGACACTAATTTCATTAATCAGCTAAGTTTTATGAAAAAAAAGATATAAAATAAAAGGATATTTCATTTTATTACTATATTAAATATCTGATACCGGTTAATTTAATAATTAAGAAAATAAATTTCAAGTATTTTGATAATTTTAATTATTATTTTTTATCAATAGTATGAGAAAAAAATTAAGTGATAATAATAATAATGATCAATAATCAATTTAAACTAATAAATGGTATCATATATAATACATATATAACTTCTTTTTGTTTTTTCTTCTATCTTTTAAAAAAAGATAAAAATTTGAAAAAAACTATGATCATAATTAGAATTTAAAAGTTACGGTAATTTTTGATGCATAGTTTGATAAATTTTGAAAAATTTTAAATTAATTCTCAAACTTTTACTCTCATATTTTTAGAATACTAATTTAAAATTTGAAAATTTATTCAAAATATTTGTTCGGAAATTATTTATTATTTTTGTTAATAGCATAAAATGATGAATGATATTAATAAAATTGATAATTAATAGATATTGGCTAAATTAATAATTATTTAAGAAAATAAATTATCAAATATTTTGATAATTTTAACTATTATTTTGTCAATAATGAAAGAAAAAAACACAAATAATAATATCAGTAATCAATAAATAATATTATATATAATATAAACAAGCTTTTTTTACTTGTATTCTATCTTAAAAATAAACGATAAAATTTATTGATTACTTTCCTCTTTCAACATTATCATTATTTTTTTTCTCGAAGATGAAAGAATAACGTTATCAAAAACTGATGTTTAACGAAAATAATTAGTTATAAGAATTAATACTAATTTTAGACTTCCAAAACCACCAGAATTAACGGGTGCTTTAGAGCCAAATCAAGAATTAACGAATGCAGAAATATTATTGATGAATGAAATTATTGGACCGGAATCGATTGCAATACATGAAAAAAATAAGACTATATATGTTGGACTTAAAACTGGTTTTATTGCTCTAATTGAAATTAATGAATCTAAAAAAGTAAGGCATAATTTAATTATCATTTCATTGGCATACAAAATGATAACGGTTATCATCGGGAATTATCATTGAACAATAAATTCTATTATATATATATATTTTATGTTGTCAAATTTATACCTGAAAATAAGTATGGAAATTCTTATCACAAATAATCGAGAAAATTCTTAGTGGAAAAAATTGATTAATTTTGCATCGACGAATATAACAATGGACTATATTTTAACTTAATTTGCAATTTGTTAATTAATAGGTGAGATTGGTGAGAGGCTTCAAATTAGTTAAAACCGAGCAACATGATAAACTGTGTGATGGAAGTTATTACTCATTACCAAAATGCGGCCGTCCCTTAGGAATTCGATTCAGTCGACAAAATCCGGATTTACTAATTATTGCTGATGCCTATCATGGATTTTTCGAAGCAAACTTTCAAAATGGTATGAATATTCTAAAAAAAAAAATAATTCTATCATTTTAAACAAAAAAAAAATCTATCGAAAAGACGAATATCTTAATTGCTTTTAATTATTTGATATAGTGATAAAATTCCTTTTTTTGGATCATTATCAGTAAAATTATCAGCAATAACAAATTATAATTTAGCAGCTTTTAAGAAATGAAATATTATTATAAATTTTTAAATTTTGATAATTTTTTCGAAAAACAATTATCAAAATTTTATTAATTTCAAATTATTCGTTTATTATATTTTTATTTTTATTTTTTCAAAGAATTTTTTTTAATTTGATAAAAGTTTTAAATGTAATTTTTCATAATTTAATTTAATTATTTCATTTTTCGCTTTCTTTCAATGCCATAAATTAATTTCTTTTGATTTATTTTAACAAAAAGACGTGAAATTCGAGATTATCTTGAAAAGTTGTCTAAAATTTTAGGAAAGATAAGACAATTTTTAAAGTCTGGCACTAAGATAACATATGGTTCATCTAAGCCAGTGATGCATTTTAATGATTTTGATATTAGCCAAAATGGACATCATATCGTATTTACGGAACCATCTCATCGTTTTGCGGATCGTGATTGTTTTTATGCGATGGCTGAACATAGACCGGATGGAAGGTAAATTTGTTATTTTAATTCAAATTTAAATTTAATATAGTTCATGTGGATACTGTAATGGCGATTTTAGCAATTTTTTTTTTTTTTTTGTCGTAAAAATTTATCACATTGATTCGTCAGAACTTTAGTTGATTATCTTATTTAAAATTAAAAACTTCGAATGGTCTATTTATTAATTCTTGGAGATTGTTTTAAATATTAAATTGAAATTTGGAAATTGATTGAAATTGAAATGCGAAATTTAAATCTAATCATATTTTGTATTTAGATTATTGGATTATAATATTCATACAGGTGAGCTTCGTGTATTGGTCGATAATTTATATTATCCAAATGGTGTCGAATTTGATGGAACCGGAAAATGTGTATTTTTCGCCGAAATGGGCAATGTTCGAATTCTTAAGTGAATTTTTTGGCATTCAATAAAATTAATCTTTAAATGATATTTTTTTTTAAAAAAATAGATTCGCAATATATTATTAGATTTGTTTATTTTAATTTATAAAAATTTTTATTTTTACCTTAACGATTTGTTGCTATTCGAAATTGATGAAAATTTAATATTACAAAATAATAACTAAAAAATTCATTTACTTTTTTCTTGCTTTGCAGATTAAAGATTATCCATATATCTGATTAACCGTATTTATCAAAAATTTGTTAACATATAATTTCAATTTTAGATACTGTTTCACATATAAATTTAAGAAATATACAGTAGTAGCAAGTAATCTACCTGGATATCCGGATAATATTCGAACATCCAAAAATGGTATGTTATGGGTACCACTTGGCCATGCTCGTTTAAAAGATGATTCTTGGATTACTGAAAGACCATTTATAAGAAATATCATTGCAATGGTATTCTTATTTTATTCATTCTATCTTTTTATAATTTAAAAAAAAAAAGAAAAAATGCTAAACTTTAGATTTATAAATTATCAAAATTTTAAAAATAGTTTATTATAAAAAATTTTAAAATATTTATACGATATTTTTGCTAAAAATTCCCATAGATTTTCTCTTTTTTTCATTCAGGTAACAATAATTTTGTAAAAATTTTCGAGAAAATATTTTGAAAAAAAACACCATATTGGTAGCTTTCATAGATACTGTATACAAAATAGTATCCATTGAAAAATACCATACCAATATTTTATCTAGATACTGTAAATGAATATATCGTACTGCGTGCAAAAATACCGCATTGCGCACGAAGATACGGTACGGCTATATTTTTTATAAACTTTTATATATGATATTGCAGATAGCAAAAAATCATTTATTTATGGCATTGCTTAATTATTTTTTACCGAAATATGGTTTGTTATTGCTTATTGATCCAAGTAATGGTACTATTATAAGAAGTTTTCATGATCCTAGCGGTTTAACGATAAGTTCAATTTCACAGGTAATCAATTAATTCATTCCATTAATTAATTGATTTTAATTAGTAATTCGTGTATAATATTACTGTAATTATATCACCAACATTTTTATATGTCATACAAATTTTCTCGTTTCTCTTTTAAGCAATTTATCAAGAATGAGAATGATCATTACGGTAGAACAAAAAGAAATGATATATTATAGGCAATTGAACTTGATGATGGTACTGTCCTACTTGGTGGTGATGATAATATGTTCTTGGCAAGATTTAAACCGTCAACAATGTTATGATATATTTTTTGAAAGAATGCAAAAATAATCATTATGAAAATGATTGCATTATTTGAAAGATTTCAATTTCATATTTTTGGTATAAAATGAAATATAAAATTTTGATTATCAATTCGCATGATAGAATTCAAAGCAAATAAAAATTATCAATACTTGCTTATTTGCTTATTTACTTGTTTACATGCATGTTGTGTTAAAAATTCAAAATTGCAAAATTAATTTACTTTATATTCAAGTATTGATAGTAGTTAATAATAATTTTGATAAACAATAATGATAATGATGATAGTGAATAATGGTACCAATGATAATGATAATAATAATGATTTTAACAAAAATAGATGAGGAAAAAATTTATAATGACATTTTTTTATCATTCATATTCATTGCATCATCAATATCTAATTCATCTTGTTTTCTTGATCGTAATTTTAATCGATATTTGCTTGGTGTTAAAGTTACAAATGCACACCGTAATTCTTCATCAATTGCTAATACAGCACCACAATTATTAAATTTACCACAGTAATTTGGAGCCGAAAAAATGGTAATCATATGACGGCCAGCAAAAAATTCATAACCATCCTAAGAAAAAAAAATTATCCAACAAAAATAAAAAATATATCAAAAAATTTGATAATAAACAAAAAAAAAAAATGAAAAAAAAATCTTAAAATATTTTTTTTTTAATATTATGCGATTAATTAAAATAAAAATAAGCAAAACAGAAATTCTAAGTTATTTTAGAAAAAAGGAATTTTAAATATAAATTTTAATTTTACTAATAATTAAAATTCGAATGATGTATTTTAGGAAGCATTAATAAGATAATTATTTGACAAGATAATTATTTGATTAATAAATTTTTAATTTTAAAATTTTTTCAAGAAAATACTTACTGTGGTTTAAAAAAAATAAAAAATACTGTGTAAATTGACAATAAAAAGTACTGTACAAATTGTATTGTATATACAATTCTTTATATAAAAATAATTTTTCGAAACACGAATATATCGTAAATAATAATAAATATAATATGATTACAGTACAATTAACAAATGACTGGTTTAATATATTTCGTAAATAATAACTTAATAATAATTTAATATATTTCGAATGTATCGTAAATAATAAGAAATGTAATACAATATGATTACGATGCAATTAATAAATGACTGATTTAATATATTTCGAATTTACGTGACGTATTAATTTTCTTTTTATTTACTAAGATAAATTATAAATAAATAATTTTACTAAATTAATGAGTTAATTAATTGTAAAAATTACCTGTACAACTTGATGAGCGCGTACAATAAAATCTAATTTACATTGTCGGCATAGTGTAACAACAGCGCTTTGATTGAAATGATGTGAAATACCTCGTAATGATGGCCCAAAATTTGGATCATTTGGCCCATTTGACATTGTAGCATCTGGATCAGACCTACAAAATGATATTTTTTATAATGAATAAAACTACAACTAGTTCAAAAATCAAGAAAGCAAACCAAAAATGAAGCATCTGGATCAGACCTACAAAAAAAAAAAAAAATAAAATAAAAATGATATTAAAAAATGATATATAAAAATGAAATATTATCATTAATCATTGATAATATCATAAGTCATGCAAAAATACCATAGCAAATCAACTTCAATGCTATCATCAATCGGATCTGTTGGTCGCTTTAAATTTCGCAAAACATCAAGATTTGTCATTTTTGGTGATAAACCACCATGCATACAAAGTATACGTTTGCTAACATATGCTGCAAATGGTAACCAATTGAATAAATCCTGAAAAAAAAAAGTTTTTTTTTTTTTTGTTTAGAATTTTATTAAAATTAATAAAAATATTAATTAGTAATTATATTATTAATTTTTTTTTTTATTAAAAATTTTTACCTGAAATTTATTCCATAATATATTACCATCTTTGAAACGATCATTTAATTCATCGCGAAAACCATAAGTTTGATTTACGAATGAACATTCATGATTTCCTCGTAGTAGGAAAATTTTTGTTGGAAAACGAATTTTTAAAACTAATAGCAAACATATTACTTCTAAGCTATTTGGACCGCGATCAACATAATCACCCATAAAAAGATATCGCTGTAATAAATTTTAATTAAATATCAAAAATTAAAAAAATACATATTCGAATTAATTCAAAAAAATAAATAAATAAATAAATATTTATCTTATTACTGTATTGCTATTTCTAAATTGATTTAATTAGTTATCGGTGAAAATTTATGCATTTCATTTTGCAAAATATTTTGACTAATTAAAATTAATTTACAATTAAGCTATCCAAAAATTTGACCTCGTAAGGCGGTCGACCACATTGTTGAAAAATTCGTAAAAGATCGACATATTGTCCGTGAATATCACCACAAATATTAACAGGTACGGTAATTTCCAACAGACTACATTCTTTTGCAATATTTCCCTGCAAAAATTACAGTAAAGCAGAAAAGTAATTTCAGTTTCTTTTTTGGATTTATAATTTAATTTTTGAATTTAAAATATTATATTTTTAGCATCATAAGTTACTATATTTTAATAAAAATATATGCTGCATGCACAGAATATATATATTACACAATGGTTATGTTAAAAAATTTTTAAAAATTTATCGAATAATTTAATTAAATAAAAGTTAGCAAAAAATATGATTGAATAAAACTTATTAGCAATTAAAAATAGTAATTATATTATTTGCATAATTAAATGATTGAGAGTTAAAAAATTTGAAAAAATAAATCTCAAAATAATTCCCATTTTATTATCTTAAAAATGTCAACAAAAAAAAAAGTGATAACAAACTTAGAACGTATAATCAATCGTTTAATCATATTAATATCCCTGAGTACATCATTTACTACTTTACGATTTCTTGAATCTGTCGTAATGCAATCGAATAATTTCATCATCAAATTATCAGCTTCATCGTCCGACAAATTTAGACTAATTTCATGAACTGATTCTATAATTTTTTATTCAATCAAACAAATTAAAATAATGCAAAATAAAAATAAGCAAAACAAGGAAATTTCAAAAATTTATTTTAATTTTAATAATTACAATTTAATACTTAAGTAATTGATATAATTTTACAAATTAAAAGACGAAAAAAATTGAAAAAATTTCCTCTCAATTATAAATATTTATAATTTCATTTTTTTTCGAACCGAAGTTAACTATTTGATTTAAAAATTTATCACGAAATTTTTATCTAATCTTTTTTCTCATCTATCATTTTTTTATAACCTTCTGATGAATCGTTTTCTGCTGTTACAGAAATTTCTGTTTCAGTATCAATGCTTCCAATTACTGTAGATGATTGCATCAAAATAATCATTAAAGAAAAAAAGACGATTGATATTTGATTAAGATTTGATAACAATATATTAATTTATTTCCACTAAATATTTAAGCAACCGAATTGACGGTATTATCTAAAAAGTATTAAATTGAATGAATTATTTAATTTCTTTTTATACTTGCATTTATTATATTAACTTTTGTAATTTCTTTTTTAAAAAAATTTGAATAATTATTTTAAAAAATATGAATTTTTTGCTATTTTTATTTCTTATTTGTTTTTTAAATTTCAATAATTTATTTTTGAAATTTAAATTTTCATTTCTTATTTATTACATAATTGAAATAATGACATATTACGAGTAATTTAATCGAATAATAAAATAAATTTTTTAATTTCTTTTTTTTGAAATTATTGTTAATTATTTGGTTTTAAAATTTATTTTGCTTTAATTAGTTTTAAAAAATTAGCAAAGTTTCATATTTTAAAAGGCATAAAGTTTTGAATAGAAAATTATCAAATTCCGATAAATGTAACAAAATGCTATATTAAATAAAATATATATCAAAAAATTTTTATTTGAAATAAAATTATGATAGAACGACAGGTAAAAAAGGAAAAAAAAAGTAATTAGAAAAAAAAGTTATCATAGTAAAAAGAATTAAAATATTTGTAACGATAAAATATACCCGAAATAATATTATCAATGCATAAAAATAAAAATATGTACTAATCATTTATTAATTTTTCTATAAGAATATTAAAAAATTAAAATATAAAATACTATACAAAAAAAAAAAAAAATTTAAAAAATTAATATATAAATGTTAGGCAATAAAAAAAAGATTAATTTCTCCGAATGTAACGCCATCTATGAGATTTAAAACACTTTCTTATGCAGTATGACAATGCTTTTTATGTATTATTCAGAATTTTTTCTTTTTTTGGTAACTTAGCAATTGTATGAGTTTTCTTTGTGCCTTCTATGATGGCATTCAATGTTGTGATGATGCTTCTTTTTACAGTATTAAGAATCTTTCTTTTATTAATTTTCTCTGTGCCTTCTATGATGTTATTCAGTGTCGTGATGATGCTTCTTTTTGCAGTATTAAGAATATTTCTTTTATTAATTTTCTCTGTGCCTTCTATGATGTTATTCAGTGTCGTGATGATGCTTCTTTTTGCAGTATTAAGAATATTTCTTTTATTAATTTTCTCTGTGCCTTCTATGATGTTATTCAGTGTCGTGATGATGCTTCTTTTTACAGTATTAAGAATTTTTCTATTTTATTGTTTTAGCAATTGTATGAGTTTTCTTTGTGCCTTCTATGATGGCATTCAATGTTGTGATGATGCTTCTTTTTACAGTATTAAGAATCTTTCTTTTATTAATTTTATCCGTGCATTCTATGATGTTATTCAATGTCGTGATGATGCTTCTTTTTACAGTATTAAGAATTTTTTCTACTTTATTGTTTTAGAAATTGTATGAGTTTTTTTTTGTGCCTTCTATGATGGCATTCAATGTTGTGATGATGCTTCTTTTTACAGTATTAAGAATCATTCTTTTATTAATTTTCTTTGTGCCTTCTATGATGGCATTCAATGTTGTGATGATGCTTCTTTTTACAGTATTAAGAATCTTTCTTTTATTAATTTTCTCTGTGCCTTCTATGATGTTATTCAGTGTAGTGATGATGCTTCTTTTTACAGTATTAAGAATCTTTCTACTTTATTGTTTTAGCAATTGTATGAGTTTTCTTTGTGCCTTCTATGATGGCATTCAATGTTGTGATGATGCTTCCTTTTACAGTATTAAGAATCTTTCTTTTATTAATTTTCTTTGTGCCTTCTATGATGGCATTCAATGTTGTGATGATGCTTCTTTTTACAGTATTAAGAATATTTCTTTTATTAATTTTCTCTGTGCCTTCTATGATGTTATTCAGTGTCGTGATGATGCTTCTTTTTGCAGTATTAAGAATATTTCTTTTATTAATTTTCTCTGTGCCTTCTATGATGTTATTCAGTGTCGTGATGATGCTTCTTTTTACAGTATTAAGAATTTTTCTATTTTATTGTTTTAGCAATTGTATGAGTTTTCTTTGTGCCTTCTATGATGGCATTCAATGTTGTGATGATGCTTCTTTTTACAGTATTAAGAATCTTTCTTTTATTAATTTTCTCTGTGCCTTCTATGATGTTATTCAATGTCGTGATGATGCTTCTTTTTACAGTATTAAGAATTTTTCTTTTATTAATTTTCTCTGTGCCTTCTATGATGTTATTCAGTGTCGTGATGATGCTTCTTTTTACAGTATTAAGAATTTTTCTACTTTATTGTTTTAGAAATTGTATGAGTTTTTTTTTGTGCCTTCTATGATGGCATTCAATGTTGTGATGATGCTTCTTTTTACAGTATTAAGAATCTTTTATTAATTTTATCCGTGCATTCTATGATGTTATTCAATGTCGTGATGATGCTTCTTTTTACAGTATTAAGAATTTTTCTTTTATTAATTTTCTCTGTGCCTTCTATGATGTTATTCAATGTCGTGATGATGCTTCTTTTTACAGTATTAAGAATCTTTTATTAATTTTATCCGTGCATTCTATGATGTTATTCAATGTCGTGATGATGCTTCTTTTTACAGTATTAAGAATTTTTCTACTTTATTGTTTTAGAAATTGTATGAGTTTTTTTTGTGCCTTCTATGATGTTATTCAGTGTCGTGATGATGCTTCTTTTTTGGCAGTATTAAGAATATTTCTTTTATTAATTTTCTCTGTGCCTTCTATGATGTTATTCAGTGTCGTGATGATGCTTCTTTTTACAGTATTAAGAATCTTTCTTTTATTAATTTTCTCTGTGCCTTCTATGATGTTATTCAATGTCGTGATGATGCTTCTTTTTACAGTATTAAGAATCTTTCTTTTATTAATTTTCTCTGTGCCTTCTATGATGTTATTCAGTGTAGTGATGATGCTTCTTTTTACAGTATTAAGAATCTTTCTACTTTATTGTTTTAGCAATTGTATGAGTTTTCTTTGTGCCTTCTATGATGGCATTCAATGTTGTGATGATGCTTCCTTTTACAGTATTAAGAATCTTTCTTTTATTAATTTTCTCTGTGCCTTCTATGATGTTATTCAATGTCGTGATGATGCTTCTTTTTACAGTATTAAGAATTTTTCTTTATTAATTTTCTCTGTGCCTTCTATGATGTTATTCAGTGTCGTGATGATGCTTCTTTTTACAGTATTAAGAATTTTTCTTTTATTAATTTTCTCTGTGCCTTCTATGATGTTATTCAATGTCGTGATGATGCTTCTTTTTACAGTATTAAGAATCTTTTATTAATTTTATCCGTGCATTCTATGATGTTATTCAATGTCGTGATGATGCTTCTTTTTACAGTATTAAGAATTTTTCTACTTTATTGTTTTAGAAATTGTATGAGTTTTTTTTGTGCCTTCTATGATGTTATTCAGTGTCGTGATGATGCTTCTTTTTGCAGTATTAAGAATATTTCTTTTATTAATTTTCTCTGTGCCTTCTATGATGTTATTCAATGTCGTGATGATGCTTCTTTTTACAGTATTAAGAATCTTTCTTTTATTAATTTTCTCTGTGCCTTCTATGATGTTATTCAGTGTAGTGATGATGCTTCTTTTTACAGTATTAAGAATCTTTCTACTTTATTGTTTTAGCAATTGTATGAGTTTTCTTTGTGCCTTCTATGATGGCATTCAATGTTGTGATGATGCTTCCTTTTACAGTATTAAGAATCTTTCTTTTATTAATTTTCTCTGTGCCTTCTATGATGTTATTCAGTGTCGTGATGATGCTTCTTTTTGCAGTATTAAGAATATTTCTTTTATTAATTTTCTCTGTGTGCCTTCTATGATGTTATTCAGTGTCGTGATGATGCTTCTTTTTACAGTATTAAGAATTTTCTATTTATTGTTTTAGCAATTGTATGAGTTTTCTTTGTGCCTTCTATGATGGCATTCAATGTTGTGATGATGCTTCTTTTTACAGTATTAAGAATCTTTCTTTTATTAATTTTATCCGTGCATTCTATGATGTTATTCAATGTCGTGATGATGCTTCTTTTTACAGTATTAAGAATTTTTTCTATTTTATTGTTTTAGCAATTGTATGAGTTTTCTTTTTGTCTTCTATGATGGCATTCAATGTTGTGATGATGCTTCTTTTTACAGTATTAGAATCTTTCTTTTATTAATTTTCTCTGTGCCCTTCTATGATGTTATTCAGTGTAGTGATGATGCTTCTTTTTACAGTATTAAGAATCTTTCTACTTTATTGTTTTAGCAATTGTATGAGTTTTCTTTGTGCCTTCTATGATGGCATTCAATGTTGTGATGATGCTTCCTTTTACAGTATTAAGAATCTTTCTTTTATTAATTTTCTCTGTGCCTTCTATGATGTTATTCAATGTCGTGATGATGCTTCTTTTTACAGTATTAAGAATTTTTCTTTTATTAATTTTCTCTGTGCCTTCTATGATGTTATTCAGTGTCGTGATGATGCTTCTTTTTACAGTATTAAGAATCTTTCTTTTATTAATTTTCTCTGTGCCTTCTATGATGTTATTCAGTGTCGTGATGATGCTTCTTTTTGCAGTATTAAGAATATTTCTTTTATTAATTTTCTCTGTGCCTTCTATGATGTTATTCAGTGTCGTGATGATGCTTCTTTTTGCAGTATTAAGAATATTTCTTTTATTAATTTTCTCTGTGCCTTCTATGATGTTATTCAGTGTCGTGATGATGCTTCTTTTTACAGTATTAAGAATTTTTCTATTTTATTGTTTTAGCAATTGTATGAGTTTTCTTTGTGCCTTCTATGATGGCATTCAATGTTGTGATGATGCTTCTTTTACAGTATTAAGAATCTTTCTTTTATTAATTTTATCCGTGCATTCTATGATGTTATTCAATGTCGTGATGATGCTTCTTTTTACAGTATTAAGAATTTTTCTATTTTATTGTTTTAGCAATTGTATGAGTTTTCTTTTGTCTTCTATGATGGCATTCAATGTTGTGATGATGCTTCTTTTTACAGTATTAAGAATCATTCTTTTATTAATTTTCTCTGTGCCTTCTATGATGTTATTCAGTGTAGTGATGATGCTTCTTTTGCAGTATTAAGAATTTTTCTACTTTATTGTTTTAGAAATTGTATGAGTTTTTTTTTGTGCCTTCTATGATGGCATTCAATGTTGTGATGATGCTTCTTTTTATAGTATTAAGTATCATTTTTTATTAATTTTCTCTGTGCAACTATTAGATAAATGAGTTACTCTAATTCATTGGAAACACAGAATACTTATGAACAAATCATCATATCATTAAAATGTTATTCATCATTTCGAAAGTTTTTAACAAGTATTACTAGATCAATAACTTGATATATCGGTTATCAGTACACCACATCATTATTTAATCTATTTATTGACATGAATGCATTAATTAATGGCTAATTAACATCGACGATTTCAATAACTATAATTTTTCATTATTGGATACAGTACACGACCATCTTGCAATGAATGCAACATTATTTTGAACATTGTTATACTAATCCCTGACATAAAAAACGGGATATATCATCATCCCTTTTATGTTAAAATTTTCTGTAAAACAAAGTATTGGCTATGATTCAAGTCAAAGGTCATTTACGTAATGGTTCTGATCGAATACACAACACACACACATACATATGTATGTGTATATACAGCAATATCCAACATTCGTAACTAATACTTTTCATGTAATTACTGCCAAAATAACGAACTCAAAGTAAATATTCAAATTATATCTTCTCCGATCGTTGAATAAAAGAAAATATTTTTTTTAATATAAATTTCATAACAATTACTATATACAGTTTTTGAATTTTAATAAATTTTAAAAACTATCATATTTCTTATTTAAAAATTTCATCTTAAATTCTTTAAGTTTCCAAAAAAATTTGCATACGCACTTTTTTTGTTTTTTGATTTTTTTTTTTGAAAATTATATAAATTCTAATATTTCAGATCAGATTCAAATAATTATTGAAATTTTTGGCGTTAAATTTAATTTAAGATAATTATTTAAATTGATCTTTTAATGTTGATTTCTTGCATGCATGCATGCATTTGAATGATTACAATTTATGAAAGTATATTACATAATTTGGAAATATAATAAGAAATAGAAAAGTTACGCGTAACTATATGAATTAGTAATGATGTAATCAATTTCTAGGAATATAAATATTTTGCATTTAATAATAACTTATTTCTACAATAAATTAATTTGCAATATTTGAATTTTTTTTTTTTAAATTTAGATTACGAATAAATAAAAAAATGAATAATAAAATAATAAAAATTATTTCGAAGAAAATTATATAATTTAATTATTATTTATAAATTTTTTTTTTATCATTTATCATTTACAAAGAAAGTATGTTATTTGCTAGTTGAACAAATTTTGTTCGAATAGTTTGAAACAAGTAAAACTACGAAGAATCATCGCTAACAAAGGTCAATCATAATAGTTATATGTTTGTTTCATCGAGTATAATTACTGCTCAGGTCATCTACCTGGCGACTCCTTCCTTGAACGCTTAACTTACTTGCTTATAATGTATAATGAATCGGCAAAGTTTCATCATCATTCAAATAAATCAAAGTTTCATCAAATATCAGTTAAATTGATTTCATGTTAAGATATAGAAACAAGGAATGATATAATTCATTGCAACAATCATAAATGAATATGTACAGTGTAAATGACGTGAATTACATTTTCCTACGTGGAATGAATTATTCTTATCTTATCAGTTCCTTCGTCTTCTGATGTTAATTTTAGAAATATTCAAATAAATTTAAAATTTGAAAAATTATATCCTATTGCAAAATTATGCTGTAATTCCCGATAATTTTCATGACTAAGCTTTACTCCAAAATATTAGCAACAGAAATATTTTGGTAAATTTATTCTCTGCTGATTTATATCAAAATATAACAATCAATGATTAAAATCCATCTTATCTGTTGTAGGAAGAAAGAGGAAAATTGTGAAAAATAGTAACATAAAAAATTTGCATTAAAAAATTGAAGCGAAAAAAGCAAATACAACATTAATAAATTATGAAAAATTTTGATCGATTTTAAATTAAAATAGAAGAAATATTCTTTCTTTTTTTTTTACGTAGAATCTTTCTTTATATACGGGAAACGTTTAATTAAACGTAATTTATGGAACGTGTTTTTTTTTCTCTCTCTCTCTCTCTCTTGTTGATTAGAATTATTGCGACTTTTTTTTTTTTTTTTTTTTCGTAAAAGATTTTTGAATATTTTGATAAGATATGATAAAATTTTTTTTCAAATTTTTAGCATCAAATTCAAAAACAATCAAATGGCAACATTTTTAGATTTGTTCAAATTCAAATTATCATTGACCATACTTCATTTACCATTGCATATTTTGAAAATTCAATCATCTGTCAAAGGTTAAAGTTGAGATAAATAGCAATAACTAAGACAGAGAGAGAAAGAGAGCGAGAGAGAGAGGAATTAATGGGAAATGGCATTTAGATGATGATGGTTAAAGACTAGAAGATTGAGATATATGAAGTGAAAAAAACAAAACAAAATAAAACGAAAAAAACCAAAACAATCCAACTTCAATGTCTACATAAATAGGCAATCATTGAACTGACTGATCATTACATCAGCTGATCGACCTCTTATCCAGCGGTTCAGTTCATCGATCATCGACGCCTTCATCGACAAATTCCTCTCATCATCGCTTCATTCATTTTTTTTTTTTTTTTTTGCAAAACTTTTTTATTTTAAAAGTAAAAACTAAACTTTTTTTTTTTTTCGTAGCTTATTAACAATCACATTAAGGTCATATAGTTTGTAAAATTTCCATTACAGTAAGTTTGCAAGTGCATTTTTTTTTTTTGCTACATTACAGTAATCTATTTAGTAAAATAAAATTTATTTTTGCTGCTATCTTATCATTTGTTAAATTATTCAGGACGAATGCAAAGAAAAAAAAAAAAGAAAACGAGTGAGATCAACTGGCTTTATTTGATATTTTGAAATGCTAAATTAATTCATTGTTTAGTTGGATGAAAATTCGAGGTATTTATTTATTTTTTTATTTTTTTTTTTGTTTGTTCTTTTTATTCATTTCATTTCATAGATTAATTTTTTTTTTTTTTATCAATTGACCGTATAATTTAAATTATTTTTTTGCATGTGATAAAATTTAATTGTGTTCAGTTATTTTTGGAAAGTTTGCTTTAATTTAGCAAAAATAAATTAGCAAATTTTTCCGACTGAAAAACAAATTTCTCTAAATTACTTATATTTGGACTTCAAAAAAAAAACAAAAATTTATATTACAATCCTTCTAAGATGTTTCTTTATCGTTTGTTAAAAAAAAAAAAACGAAAAATTACCACCATCAATGATAGCTAACAATTGGAGAGAGATTCTATTAGTTTAACTCCCTCCACTGACCACTGTCCACTACTACAAAAGTAGATCTGATCTGTAGGAATTCTTGCCGTCTCTTTTGACCTTTCAATATCTCTTTTTTTTTTTTCATTTTTTCATTTTTCTGCATGTTTTGTTTTGATAAAACATGCAATGAATTTCATTTTTGTGTTTTTCTTTTTTCAACTTTTACAACAAATTCTTAATGAGAAATTTTGCATATTGAATGACCTCATAGGTTCAGAGAGAAAGTTGTATCAAAGAACAAATATGAAAAATATAAAAATGGTCAAGAAATAGCAGAGAAATAGAGGAGTGAATTGTAAGAAAAAAACAAATGCAAACTGCCGTGCTTTGCAAATAGCAAATGCACTATGCTGCTCGAGCTGACCACTAAATCAGCTGACCGATCGGCGAGTCATTGTCCACTCAATTCTCCTCCATCTCCTCTTTTCCAGACTATAAGGCCGAGAAATTGGCAGAGTTTGGAAATTGGAAGCTCCATGGAGATATGTTTCGAAAAATTCTCAATCTTACCGATCAATGGACCGTTGGCCACTCCATCCTTCTCCATCTTCTCTTCCCACGCCAAGATGATAAGGTCGGGAAATTGGACAGAATTCGGAATTTGTGAAGTCTCCATGGCGATGAACTCTAAAAAAAAAAAATTTCCAATCTTACTGAAAGTACTGTTAGAGTGTGAATGACCTCATCTCCTCCACCTACGCCTTCTCATCCTCCTCCACCCACACACTTCTCATTTCCATTCTTTTTGTTATTGAATGATGTTTGCAAGTTCGCATAATAAAATGCTATTTGCAACAAAAAAATAAAGAATTTTGGGAATTCCCCCTCCGCAATCCCACCCACGCACTTCTTAGAGGAGATGGAAAAAGGAAGGAGTGGACAGCGGCTCGCTGATCGGTCAGCTGATTTAGTGGTCAGTTCAGCAGCATAGATGCATTTATTCGCAGAAATAGGCATTGTTTTTTCTTGCAATTCCATTCCTCTGCTTCTCTACTATTCCTAGTCTATTACTTTTATATTTTTCTTATCGTACTATCTGTTTTCCAACTTTCTCTCTAATCTCTCAGGTAATTTAATATATAAAATATTATTGAGATAAAATTAAATATTAAAGAAAAAATGCAACAACGGAATTCACTGCAATTGAAACATTTTATCAAAGTAAAAAGAAAAAAAGAATGAGAAAAAGAGATGATAAAAAATGAGCAGAAAGAGAGAGAATTGCTGGAGGTCAGTCTACTGTTGAAGATGTAGTAGTGGGCAGTGGCCAGTCAGTAGTGACCATAGAATCTCTCTTCATAGTTGACATCTTTTCGATGCCTTTTTTCTTTCTTTTTTTTTTTTTGCAATTGATGAGAGGAGATGGAATATATTTGGAAGATTGGTTGTAGCATATTTTTATTAATTTTATTTTTAGCCTAACGAATAGATTAATTTTAGCTTTTCATAAAATCAATCTACAAATTATAATTTTTCGTCATATACTAAATTAAAGTTGTCATTTTTCAAATTATGAAATATCAAATAATTTTAATTTTTTTTTTTTCACGTAGCATAAAGTAATACTTATAAGTGATGTATTTTGGAATGGCTTATATGACGAAATTTTTGTTAAATTATCGAGAATTCTTGCCATAAAATTATACTTCATTTTCAAGTCCTTCTGAATCCATTGATAGTTTTGCAGCAGAAAGAAGTGCTTTCATCCATATATGAAGCATTCTTACTTTCCCTCCTCCTCAGAAGGATTGTTTTTGGTATATATGGTGAAATGATCAGTGAAAAGAGGAGAATGAGAATGTTAGAGAAATGGACAGAAGGAAAATCCCTCCCTTTTACAACTTCTGTCCACTCTCTCTCGCTTCGCTTTACCTTATGATTGCAAAAAAACGCAACTTTTGCTGTCAGCGATGTCAACCATAGGAGATCCAAAATATGATGACTATCTATAACTATTACATCTCTCTGATCCTCAGTTATAGCTTATTTTCTGACCTTAACCTCTGACCCTCCATCATTACATTCTCTTTTCTTCTTTTTATGATATACTAACAGTTTTTTCTTACAATATCTTCCGTTTCTTTTTCATTTTTTAATTCTAAAATTTTTGTTTTGTTCAAATCTTACGAAATTTTTTGTTCAAATTTTTTATTAATTGAATAGCATATAAAATTTATATATTTTTAAATCAAAAATTTAAGTTTAGTAAAGAAAAAATTCACTGAAATTCAAAGCATTCAGATTTTTAAAATAAATTCTTTCCTCAATTATGATCATTTGACTCATTTCTGATAAATAATTATCACAGGTATTTGAATCATCAATATATAATTTAACTTCCAAATGCAAAGAAATTAGATTCTGAATCAATTTTTTGTAAATTTGTATAAATTTGCTTACATTGGTTTTTATTAGAATGACAGATTTATCTGTGCATTTCTCATAATTAATTAAACAATGATTAGAAATAATAGTAATAAATTGTATTAAATTCATTCCGAAATAAATTTTTTTGAATTTCAAAATTTCATCATCGGAAATTTTTAAATGTATAGAAATAATAATTGTTCTTTATTTCGAAATATTAATATTTTTTATTTATTTCTTAAACTTAGTTTGATTTTACTCAATGCTATCAGTGATTCTAATGATATCTTTTAAGAAATAAAATTAATAACATTGCCTTTTGATGATGGAAATAGATAATGGGATTCTTGAAAGCGTCTTCTCGAGAAAAGAATTAAGCAAATCTTTTGTTCAGTGTATTTCAAAAACAAATAAGAGATCGTGATATTAAAATACATCATTGTTTAAATCATATTTTAGTTTCAGAATCTATTTTATTCTCTTTATCAATATTCATAAATATTCAACAAAAAAGATTCTAAATAATACAAATGTTGTACTGTATGTAACAGACGAAAAAATTTTATTCTCTATCATTATTATTATTATTATTATTACATTATTATTATTACTATTATTATTATTGTCATTGTTATTCTCCTTGCGACTATTTCTTCCATCCATATCACAATTTATACATGGCAGTAAAAAATCTAAAGTTAATTTCAGTTCGCTGAATCGATGAAATTTTTTTCTTGATTTCAGTTTAAAGCAGCATCAATGGAATATTCAAGTGAAGCGCGAAAACGACTCTCGATGATATTTCAGCAACATGCAAAAGAAGCTAGAAATAATTACATCAATGTAAGCATCGTGAAATATTCGAATCTAACAAATATATCACAAATTTTAATCCATTCTAAAAATATATGACAGTAATTGAAAATATGGTAATAACTGCATGCATATAAACGTGCATGAATTTGCAGCATTCAATGACCATGAAAGATGAAAATCAAGAAATGGAAAATAAATTGTATCGTAAATTATACTTGTCGATGCAACCTGAAACATCTAATGCAATCACAGAATCATTTGCGATAGAGTGTGCAAAACGGAGAGAAAATAGAAATAAAAATGTTGTAGAAGCTGCTCTAAAGAATACGTTGATGAAGAAAACTGAAAATAGAATGGAAACTTTTGATAATGGCAATAGTAGCTATCAAGGTATGGTTTTTTTTTTTTTTGTTTCTTAACAAATTTGCAGTCATTAGTTTGCATAAAAAATTATGTTCGATTAGTTGTTTCAATAACAGAATAGGAAAGGTTACGGTAGCGACGATAATTTGTTGATCAGATACATAGATAGACATACACACATATATAAATGTGACAAAATTCAATGTAATTAATTTGTAGCATAATTAATTATGCAAAAAAATCGCAAAGCAATACGAATGTTTGTACAACTATAAAAAATCGATTGAATATATTTTAAATCAATTAAGAAATTTGTAATAAAAAAAATTTTTGCAATAAAAATTTTCAACTTTTCAAATTCAAAAATATAATCATAATTAAACATTGAAACTTATTATTGCTTAATACAATAATAATTAAAATAAATGAAATTATTTTTTTTTTTTTTTTTTTTAGCTGAAAGAGCTTATAAAAGAATGTTTATTGATAGCTTATGTGAAGAGCGAAAATCGGAATCATTTCGGCAATTCATTCGTAAGAAATTTTTTTTTTTACTAACAATAGCTTTTATATAATTAAAAATATTTTTTTAATAAAATGAACATTGATCTTCGTAAGAGAGAATATTTTTGGAAAGCGATATCAGTCAAAGTGAAAATTACTGTACTACTGTAACCTGATAAAAATAATGAAAAATCTATTGATTCAAGTATCACTCTACTCTAATAAGAATATTGAAAAATCTATTGATTTAAGAACAAAAATGAAACAATTTTAGAAAGCGATATCAATCAGAGCGAAAATGTAACGGAAATTACTGTAATACTGTACTTTGATAAGGACAATGAAAAATCTATTGATTTAAGTATCATTGTACTTTGCTAAGACCGATGAAAAATCTATTATATTTAAGTAACGAAAATAATTTAATTTTTAGAAAGCGATTTCGATCAAAGCGAGAATGTAACAAAAGTTACTGTACCACTGTACTCTGATAAGACCGATGAAAAGCCTATTGATTTAAGTAACATAAATGATTTAGACGATAAAGAAGATCAAAAATTAGGTAAGCAAATTGACGAAGTGATATTGGGTGAACAGAATCAGGTGTACAAAGAAATGTCGAATGAGCAAAATGGTGAGAACGACCCAAGTTTGAGAAATGGTAAGTGTTTAATGATCTAATCGAGTATTAGAGGATATTGTTTGTTAAAAATTCAAATTTTCCATTTTTTATCCTTTTAAAATTCTGAGCTTATTCTTGAATTTTTAATTCAAAAATAAGAAAATCATTATTTTAGCATTATCATCAACTGCTACACGAAAACGCGCTAAATCGAAATTACTAAACCTCAATCAACTTTATGGCAACAGGACATTCTCGACATTTGCACCATCAGATCAGGAAAAACTTCGGCATGAAGCTTCACACATTTTTGAAGGCGCTAGATTTCGAAGGTATTGTATTCTTTGCTTAAACTAAAAATTATACAATCTCAGAAAAATATTACAAGATTGATATTTTTACATAATTAATTATCATAAATTGTAATTTTTTTTTCTTATTTTCAGCTTCGATGAATTTGAAAAATATTTTGAAGCATATAAAATTGTTGGAAATTATCCATATCGTGTAGCAAGTTCGGAAGTACTTCGAGATGGTGAAGGAAAAGTTATCGAACGTTTCAAATATAAATATATCGTCTATCATTGTGCACACTATGGAAGTCCACGTAAACGAGGTCACGTTAAATTTTTTTTTTTTCTTCCTTTTGTAATAATTTTTTGAAAACTAAAAAAAAAAAATATTAGCACTTTTGCAATTTGGAAAATGAAATCAATTGCTGCGTAAAATTAAAAATGAATAAAATTTGAGAAATTTTTATAAAAGTGCTAAATTTTTTGAAATTCAGATTTAAAATATTTGAAAGAGAAATGAAAATTTGCATAAGCGAAATTTCATTTTAATGAAATTTTTACTTTATTCTCTAATAATAGCTGATAAAAATTAAATTTTTAAACTTTTGATCATTACTAATTTTTTCTCATTCAACAAACTCTGTTCTATCTATTTTTTCATCGATTAATCGATTCTATTGATTCATATTTGTCCTAATTTTTGTACAAAGATATTTGATACTTTTGTCCTAACGGATCATAATTCCTTTGACAATAATTACAATTATCATTAATGATGATACCGCTCTTTGTAAAAGTGCATAATTCATCCTTTATTCCATTTCATTTCGTATTGGATTGGGTGATGGCAAAGGATCGAGAAAAGAGCCTAGGAGCAGTTTTACGGCAGCCATATATGTTTAGGCTTTATTTAGACCTAATGAAGTCCTCAATTTTCAAATGTCATTTATTTGTTCAATTAAAATGAGAGAAGTGATAAGAGAAGTGAATATTATTCCAAGAAAAGCTGTTGCAATTGATGGATGATTTGTTTACGGCTTAGCCATCAATTCTTCCACCAGCCGGCTTGCCAACTGCGCATATCGCTCTTCCGATCCAGCTGTTAGACCATTGGTCAGTTAGCTTGGTGCTGTAACTACCGCATTGGATAGATTCGGATAAGCAAGTCATTATATCATGTATATGTTAATTAGTGTTAGGGATCGAGAGACATAATCCTTCTGGGTAATAACAATCCAAACAATAAATAAATTTCATTTGATAAAGTTAACAGATATCATTATTGATTAAAACCTTATCTCTAAATATAAATTAGAATTGAAAAAAATTAAACAAATCAATTCTTAGAATTATTCTTACTTAATATTAAGTATTATAATTTATTAAAATAATGCATGATTTTATGTCTCAATGTGATGTAATTAAAGGTATCCATTCGTTCCTAAATAATTCCAAATTGAAATTTAAGAAACCAAAATTTAATAGAAAAAAAATTTTAGAAATTTATTTTTAGAAAATTTATATTTTTATAATTTCTTTTTTTTTTTTTTGACAAATTTAGCCAAACGAAATAGTAAATGATTGTAATCAGTAATTATCTCTTTTCTTCTTTTTCTGCCATCACATAGTACTATATTTATGAGATCGTTTTGGGGAAAAAAAAATCTTTTTTTTTTTTGCATATTGCGGTTGTTCAATTTGACTATTTTTAAAGCATTAAATTATGGGTAGTGGCAGCAATTTCTTATATTATAGAAATTGTGGTACGCCAGCTGTTGCTATCTTAATGTCATGAAAAATTGTATTGAAATGAATAATTTCAAGGGATCAAACCAGCCAACCAACCCTTTTCGATGCCATAAAATAATAAATAAACGACAAACAGATTCTTTCGCAGAAATAATTTTCAATGAAACGAAAAAAGACCTTATATAATTTATCAAATTTTCTAAAATAATTAGCCAAGATCACCAACGATTTTCATGCCAGAACATTTATGCGAACAATTTTAAGTAAGCCAAGTTGCTATTCATTATCACATCATTTCCATAAAATTTTCTAACAATTATTAATCATAAAATTACATACTTCTCATTTAGTACCTTTAAAAATAGAATTATATACTCTCTTCAATCAATATATAAGCATGTATGCAATGCATATCAAAATGCGATATCAGTGATAGATACGAAAGAAAGGCGTGATCTACAAATCTTAACGGTCCTTATTTGTTTCGGTAGTGCAGGAAGATGATAAGCATGATAGAATAGAGTATCATAAAACAAAAATGAAATAACTTATGAACCTACGATATTATCGAAAAAATTCGATGGAATATCTAATCGAAATGACATTTATAGTTTCTATCAAATATTTGTTAAAAAATGCAAATGCCTTCTTATCACTCAATTTCGCTATTAAACTATAAATTACATTACGTTCGCTGTGATTATTCTACAATAATTAATTTTGAATTAAGAAATACGCTAAATCCAATCTTAAATTTAAGAGATACTCCTAAAACTTATACGAAAAATCAAAAAAATATATTCATTTCTTCAGGAGGAGGAAAGCGACCAAATCAAAGTTATCTTCCTTTGGGCTGTAAAGCGAGATTTCGCTTAAACGCTGATACAACTAACGGATGTTTGCGAATCTCATCATTTCATAAGGAACATGTTAATCACGAAAATAATGAAGAGGACTACTTGCGTGTTGTGAATAAAAAAAGAAGAAATTTAATTGGTTTGTTTATTGATTCGTTAAAATTTTCGATTAGATTTCTTGCACTGAAATTATTCAATGTCAGACAGTGAATAATATAAATTACAGGCAGTTCTGAACCGAAAATTATGAAATCGGCGAAAATGGATGAAATAGGTAAATTCTATTTATACCAAATTTTCTTTGATAATTTTTTCTGTTAAAACTAAACAAACGATAATACATCGTTATGCTATTTTAGAAAAATCAACGTCTGCATATATGGAAGTAAATATGCCAGATAGAAACATGGATGCAAATGTTTCGAAAGTTATGGAAAACAATTCTGTTCATGTAACTTCATCATCAGAGAATTCTAATCTCGCTAATTCATCGCGAGAAATTCCCGCTCCCATTAATGTTTCTTTCCCAGCAAATTCCACTATTCCTATTTCATCCCAACAAAACTCGGCTTTTGTGCCGGTTTCTTCATTTCGGCCAACAGAAGTAAGCAAATAATTGATCATCTAAAAAATTTATGAATGAATGAAGAAAGTAATAAAAGAATTGACATTTTCAGATGTCGTCAGAACAAGATGATGCAATGCAACAAATATTACAGCAAAATATTCCTTTGATAGATTCACTTTTACAACAACATCAATTGTCCAAACGATTACAATGCATTGAATATTTAATTATGAATGGTTTGGCTTTTATCTTTTAAGTGTTAAGCCATACTTGGTTTTAGGCCAATTAAAGACATTAGCATGAGTTTATAGCAGTCTTTGAGTTATATAATACATTTAAAAAGTTTTATGATTATCATCATTTTTGCACCACGTATCATCAAGCAATCTTATCCCTAGATTTTCATTATATGATAAATCTTTTGAATTGTTTTGATTGATTTAATTAGAATTCAATTTAGCATATATTATCAAATGTGGACAATATTTGCCACAGGAAATATATCTTCCGTTCATTTGTGCGGTATATGGCGCTGATTATCATTTATCAGAATGGTCAGATGTACAACTAAAAGATGTTCTGATACTTCTTTCGAAACCACCGCAAATATTGCTTCAGAACGATTTACCTGACAATATTCAATTAATGAAATAAAAGAAGTTCAAATACCACAAATTGAACGTGCTATCAATGCTATCAGAGCAGAAAAACTGAAAGTAAGATCAATAATTATTTGATCCAATCATATAACTGCTTTATCGTATCTTAAATGGATTTCATCATTCTTACTGTATTTTCGTTCTGCTTCATAGCTCTATTCACAAATATAATTCACTTCTATCTTTATCATATATTTGCATAATATTTCAATAATCTTTTGCAGAGATGTGATGAAATTATCAGCCGATTTGTGAGAAATATTTTTAACTCTATTTCTCATCCTGATTTTCTCGAAGCTGTTCGAGAATTTCAAAAGTTCGCTGATGATATAAAAAATATGGATGTCAGAAATACCGAATTATATAGCCATTAAACCAGTTTCAAGGCATCAAAATTTTAAGACTAGATTTTAATGATTATCATATGCTTCAATGTCAAATAATTATTTTATTTTGGTTTTTCCTCGAAGGAGAAATTAAATCAAATTAAATAACGCTTTGATTTGATCTTCTCATCGTGATATTTTTCTCCTTTTTTCATTCTTTCCTTCTTTTTGTCATCAATGTGTCAATGTGTAGTTTGTGGCAGTGTTTAGGACATTCAGGAATTCTACAGAAAGTATGTACTGGATTGAAATTTTTGTTTTTTTTATGAATAAATATTATTACTGGGCATTATTTATATACATTATATGAAATTGATTATTTATAGAGAGATTTAATTAATTTATTGAGACTAATTAAGACAAAGGTAATATTCTTTATCAACGATATTTCAATTAGTGTCTTTTAAAAAAACAAAAGATATTTATATAATTATAAGAAATTGATTGTTTAAAGAGAGATTTAATTAATTTATTGAGACTAATTAAGACAAAGGTAATATTCTTTATCAACGATATTTCAATTAGTGTCGTTTAAAAAAACAAAACATATTTATATAATTATAAGAAATTGATTGTTTAAAGAGAGATTTAATTAATTTATTGAGACTAATTAAGACAAAGGTAATATTCTTTATCAACGATATTTCAATTAGTGTCGTTTAAAAAAACAAAACATATTTATATAATTATAAGAAATTGATTGTTTAAAGAGAGATTTAATTAATTTGTTGAGACTAATTAAGACAAAGGTAATATTCTTTATCAACGATATTTCAATTAGTATCGTTTAAAAAAACAAAACATATTTATATAATTATAAGAAATTGATTGTTTAAAGAGAGATTTAATTAATTTGTTGAGACTAATTAAGACAAAGGTAATATTCTTTATCAACGATATTTCAATTAGTATCGTTTAAAAAAACAAAACATATTTATATAATTATAAGAAATTGATTGTTTAAAGAGAGATTTAATTAATTTATTGAGACTAATTAAGACAAAGGTAATATTCTTTATCAACGATATTTCAATTAGTGTCGTTTAAAAAAACAAAACATATTTATATAATTATAAGAAATTGATTGTTTAAAGAGAGATTTAATTAATTTGTTGAGACTAATTAAGACAAAGGTAATATTCTTTATCAACGATATTTCAATTAGTATCGTTTAAAAAAACAAAACATATTTATATAATTATAAGAAATTGATTGTTTAAAGAGAGATTTAATTAATTTATTGAGACTAATTAAGACAAAGGTAATATTCTTTATCAACGATATTTCAATTAGTGTCGTTTAAAAAAACAAAGGAATAATTACCTTTTTAAAATCAAAGAATGGAAAAAAGATAAGTTGAAATATTATAATCACCTATAATATCTTTAAAACAATTTAATTTTTTACGATTCAAAGATTGAGTTTGTTTTGAAAAAAAAAAAAATGAATTTTAGAGAAATTTTCACACTTAACAATAACTTATGATGATATTATTTTACACTGATATGTAATGATGTAATCATATTATTGCATAAGATGCTATAGGGAGTGTAATCTTCAAGAGTTGACCGGAAGTTGACCTGACCGAAGCCATCTGAGAAGTAATTAAGGTTATCCAACAAAACAAAGCGGTTCAATCGGATACGATAGACTTGCGTCATTGAATATCTCCTGTCGACAATTACTGTGTCTTTTAAAGAATTTGATATTTCCAATAACAATGCGTACTGTAACATGATCTGGAATTTAATTATCAATTGAAAATATTATTCCATTTTATTTAAGTAATTCATTTTGACCAATTTGATTTCTAATAGCAATATTGCCTCAGCAGCGAATTCTTTAATCTGCAACAATATCATCTGATTCGACAGTATTACAGTAATTTTTCTTCGTCATTTCATTATTTATTCCTCTTAGTTTTATGCATTTCAAATTCATCATCAGAAGTTTGCTTCCCTCTCTTTCTCTCTCTCTCCTTCTCTGAAAATTCTTCAAATTTTGATACAAACAATTTCAAAATCAAATTTTTGCTGAAGCAAAAAACAAAATAAGTTCATTTGGTAATATAGGTTTGATGATAGTATCAATTGCAAATTAATGCCTGAGTGATTGATTAGTCGTAAAATTATTCAACAGATTAACAAATACAAATAATTTATTAAAATCTATGAACTTAATTTCAAATTTGATAGCAGAAATTTTATCAATTCAAAAAAAGCTTATATGATAAAATTTCCGCCTTTACAATCCTTTTCAATTATACTTGTTTTTTCTTTTTTATCCTTTTTTTCCACTAATGAGCAATGGTAGTTTACTCATTAATCCTCTGCTTTTTTCATCTTTTTCTCTTTCTCTCTTTATCTTTATCTCTCTCCCTCCCTCCTCTTCTTAAAATAATAACAAATTGATTTATTTGGAAATTAATTATTTTTAGTATATATTTCTAATATAAATTTAAAATAAGTTTCTGCAAGGTATGTAAGACTTATTTGATACATAAATAAATATGAAAATTTGACCTTGTTATATATATATCAATCATATTCATATTTATCATATCTTATAACTATGATTGCTAAATGCAGTTGATAAATTACATTTCTTTTTGGTAATCATGAAAATTTCGAATACAATTAAGCGATTAATTAATATCATTCTCATTATGAATTTATTAAATTCAATTCAAGATTTTGAGAAAATATTTAAAATTTAAATTTCATCGAAATTAAATGCCCAAAATATATATTATTTTCAATTCTTTGCAACTCATTTAATTAGAAAAAGATATTTGAATAAAAACTTTGTGCAAAATTTGAAAAAGAAAATAAAAGATTTTTAAAATTAAATAGAAAATATCAAAGCCAAAAAAAAAAAAAAATTGAAAAATTACAGTAAACATTCAGAATTTCACATTGTCAGTGGGTCAATGAGTCCAATGGTCATTGACAATTAAAGCATATCGATCCGCCCTCCATAATTAACACCATTTCAAATGCTGATCGTTTTTTTTGTAAAAGATGAAAGAAGTCGAGATCATTAGACTGATAAATTTATCAAATTCATTATCACTGAGCTAAACAAATTCCCTGAAGAAGTAAGTAAAATCTGGAAGAACTAGAAAAATAATAATTTTATATTGATTACAATAAAATCGAATCAGAAAAGAAATATAAATGAAATACCATAAAACCTATTTTTTTTTCCACTTTATGATGCGAGAAAGACTTAGTTTTTTATCACAACAAATCACAGATAATTTAACAATCAATTAAATAATCAGTATGTTAGAAAAAATATTCTACTTATATTTGGTTTGTGATTTGGAATGGACTGGATTAGAATAGATTCTTTTGATATCAAAAAGATACATGTGATCTACTATTTTGTCGATATTGATCCTATGTGATATTATTGGCAATATCAGTTTGTAGTAGAAACTGAATTAACAGTATATATGAAGTGATACGTGATATCAACAATGATTGAATGCTATTACATTGTTGTATATTCCTTTTGTAACTGCCATTTTCCTTTCAATTAACCGTTAATTCATTTGAATTAATTCAATTCATTTGAACTTTGGATCTTGATGAACTGCTACTACATGCGCTTTTTGGAATTGTTGAATTATCGCTTCTAGCTATTTGAATTATAATCGAATTGTTCCTAATACTGACAATGATGCTAATAATGTCCATGATGATGAATCGAAAATCTCGTTTTTACATAGATGATTTCTGTTGGCTTATAACATATTAAGTGATTGTAATTCAGCTATCATCATAAAGAATGCAAGATTCTTGGACAATACTTACAATATATTTCAAAAAAAAAAAATGTATGTGAACTTTACTCTTTACAATATTCCAAAATATCATTTTAAAGAAATCATCATGTTATCCTGATGCTGATTTTTGTTCTAAGATTCAAAAAAAGCGATAGAGAGAGAGTTTTTTTGATTATCATGAAAATTTTGTACAGTTAGATGGTGACTAATCAATACCAAGTTTCATTCTGAAATTTATTAAATTTTAAATTTTGGGAAAAATTTGAAATTGTTAGCAGAAATTTCGAGAAGAAAAGTATAATTTTCAAATAAATGCAGGAATTAGAATGAAGAATTTTTTGAAAATAATTTATTTACAATCAATCGTTTTTTTTTTTTTTTGTTGAGAAAGATATGCAAAATAACTGAAAGATAGTCTTCTAAGTATCATTGCTTAAATCATGAAACATTTCATATAATGATTGTTCCTTACAATTTCTTATGCGGCATTTAATAAAGCATCTTAAGTAAAGTTAGATGGTGATAACTTCAAAACATTTGCAAGAGCCTAATCATTTGTATGGATAAAAAATTAAAATTTTTATATTAGCCATAATGTTGATAATTATGATAAATCTTCCGATAATTTCACAGTATTAAATTCTTTGAAATTGGTAGCAAACAATTTCTTTGTAACTAATAATTTTAAAGAAATTGTAATCTTATATGCCAAATGTCTTTTTGATTACACGAAATGATAATTTGCTGAAAAAGTATTTGTAAAAAATGAAGGCTTAATGGATGAAATAAGTAATTTGATACTTCAGATATAGTTGTAGATGGCGATGAATTTAATTGGAAATTCTAACTTCTGATTGGCTGCTGTATATCATATCAATTGTATTGTCAATTTATGATTACCATTATTTCGAAACAGAATAGTGCAATGATTGGATTAACAAATTATGTCATTATGAATTACTTTCTTAAATAATAAATTTATTTCATCTATAGGGATCTCCGATAACTATCTAATATTTTATGAATGCTTTGGGAGTTTCGAAAAAATGATTTTTTCTAAAGAACAATAAATTATTTTATTTTTCATTTAATATATTTATGCCGAAATAGAAATTATATGATATTGGAAATAAAATTATTTGATTTGTAAGAATAATCTGGTAAAGTTCGAAATTATTTGTGATGAATACGTGAATGTTTACTTTCAATAACAAAATCGAGTAGTTTTCACGCAAAATCATTTTTATATAATTTATGATTTTTAAATGAACATTGCATGGTGATAAGTATGAGAAAAATCAAAATTTTATCAGATTGAAAGCACAATTCTTGCGCCGAATTAATCAAAATATATTTTTAAAAATTTTTTTTCAATGCCTTAAAATTCAGGGTTTTTATTGAGATCTTGAATTTTTCTCAGAAATTAGGAACAATATTAAATGAATTTCAATGAATTAATATTTCGCATGCATATTTCATTACGATTTTTTTCCGTCATTCGGTATTATTAGAATTCGTATTATTCAAATCTTAAACAAATTGTTCAAATTTTAAAACCGGCGAGAAATGATTTTGAGAAAGTTAAAAATTCTCTAATAATAACTAGCAAATATAAAAAATTCTCTAGATAGAAGCGGAAAAATCAAAAAAATTCATAACATCGATAATAGAAACTGATATTGAAAAAAGAAATGAAATGCATCTATTCAAAAGACGGAAACAGTCACAATTATCTATTTTCTAATTGCTAAATCTAAATTTAGCTTAATATCTGCACAACGAATCGTTCTTTCTATAGAATGTGATGCCGAAGCATATTTGGCTTGATAAATTTTCGAATTCACAATTATTTAGAAAATATGGCTTACTTAATTATAAATAATTTAAAAGTATTAGAAATTTCAATTTAAATTATTAAAAATGATTTAATCGGCAACATCAACTTCAGGTCGCTCTCATGTACAAATTATTAATTTAATTTTGAAAAGGCAAATGCATTTTCATTTCATTACATTGAATACATTATCAGACGTAGCGGAACACGTAATTGCGAATAAATCACTCTGCATCAGGAAATTGAGACTGCTACGTACAACGTATTTGATCATGTATGTCTCGTCTTCCGCTCTATAGTCGAGAATCATCCCGTAAAAGTGATATAAATACTCATGAACTTACGAAAAACAATTCTATCATTCTGAGCCATCTTTTTATTACTTATTTTTATATCGTTTTTTTATCAATTTAAATAAAAGTTTGAGAGTACAACAGGACAAATTACAAGTAATATTTAATTAGAGTTTTAATGCTTTTAAATTTGATGAAGCTGGAAGCTAGGAAAAGGATCAGAATAGTGGTTTGTCAAATCAGTGTCAATTTCTCCATCATCATATCCAGATATGATCTTTACGTCACAAAAATCTTTATATATATATATATTATTGTCTGCAATTAATAATTTTATTTATATCTTGTAGTGTAGAAATAAATAATTCATGCTCAAAATCACTGAGTACATTGCATTACCTTCTGACCGCAATATTTCTAAACGCATAGGACATATCAAACATTTCCTATTACGAAATGTCATTTAAATTATTATCTACTTTTTTAATCCGTGAAGTAGATAGTAGATGAGATTAATTTAAGCAAATATGATGTTTTGATTAATGTCTATAATAAATATTTCCAATGCTCGCAAACAAGCAGTGTGTTATTTTTAGGGACAAATTTTCCAAATAACTTATTTGGACGAACACTTAATGTTTTCACAAAAGTAGACTTTGAAGGAAAAAGCTATAAATATGCGCTTGTAAACAATAATTTTTTTTTACGATGAATTTTGCATAAACAATAACGACTTTGGATAAACAATTTTTACGATGAATTAAGTTAGACTTTTAATTAAAATATTCAACTTTTCTTTTTTAGTGACGAATTATTCATTTATAAAAATCATTTGATTAATTCAATTCTATGTTTCACAAAAAAAAGAACTAAATGGTAATAGCTTTCAACTGTATTGGAATTACAGAGACAATGATTAAATTTATTTGTATAAATTTACATAAACCTATGATTTCTGAATCCATGAAAAAGTTGTCGTTACTCTACAAAAGATATATAGTATTAAAGATTACTAAGCCTTTCAAACTCGCTTTTTTTCTATGAATGACTTTTTATTGTTATATTTAGGCTGGAAAAAAAACTTGAGTAATTATGCAAAAAGATTAAGAGCATTGTAATTTATTTAACCATAGATCGAATATTCATAGAAATGTTTAAAATCAGTCCAAATAATTCTCCCAATCAGTATAACGTTAAAAAAAACTACATTGTGATTCACTCTTCTTCGATTTATATGTTTTGTAAAATATTTTCTAAAATATCTTTCAGAATCACACGGTAGAATCCGTACTTCAACGTTCGCCATTCATCGTGGAAATTGCTTGAAAATCAATATGCTGTTGCTTTATTATTTTCTAGCAGCTACATTGCCATTGTGTATCACACAAGTAACGGTAAGTAAACAAATTGCTGCTTTAACTATGAAAATTAAATATTTTTGAATTTTCCGTTTTGGTTTTTATTTTTATCAGTTTTCTGGTCACTTTCCAAGTAGCCAATATTTTGCGTTTAAACACTCTCTAGCATACCATGAAGTTATATAAGAAGATGTTTAATCCCTGAATCTTTTCGTAGACATCAGTTTGTCGTTTTTTTTTTGCCAATATTTGTATTTTGTTTTTAATTAGCATAGAATATTGTTTAGGTTTCAGAATCATATTAAAGTTTAATTTTTATCTGTCCATACGATATTTTATTTGGATCAAAACTGATATTCTCTTTTCAAAATTTTCCAATTCATCGAAAACTTTTAGAAAAAAAACAATATCAAATGGTTATGAAGTGTTAATGTTCAAAGACATATGTATTGATATCGATAGAATCTCTTTGCACTGTTGAGATTTTAAAAATTTTCGGAAAAATCATCAAATCACTTAAATTATGAAATGAATCAGTTCGAATAGTTTCAGATATCAACTGAAAGTGATTCATCAATACAGCTAGGAACAACTGGTCAATTGAATTCAAATAAATATAGTCGGACAAATAAAAAGGAGAAACTGTTTATGTGCAAGGTGTGCGGTAGAGGATTCATTTGGCGCAGCCAACTAAATGTGCATAATCGAATACATACAGGTGAGAAACCGTTCAAGTGCCATGTATGCGGTAAAGAATTCATTCGACGCAACCATTTGACTGTGCATGATCGAATACATACAGGCGAGAAACCGTTCAAATGCGATGTATGCAGTAAGGGTTTCAACGAACGCAGTAATCTGAAAAAACATTATCGAATACACACAGGAGAGAAACCGTTCAAATGCGATATGTGCGGTAAAAAATTCACTCAACGTATCCACCTGAATAAACATAAATCATACAAGCTCAATGCTTGTAATTCAGAATTCAATCAAAATCATAATTTGCCGAGACATACAGAGAAACACGAAGATTCAGCTAAAACACCGCAATGCATGGCAACTATATCTGCAGATGACATAATCAGTACAACTTTATTAATAGAGAAAATAATATCATATGCGGAACTATGAGCATCTGGATTTTAAGTTTTTTTGATTATTACTTGATTAATTGCTAAAAATAATTAATAAAAATTGAACATAAAATCATTAGTTTCATATTGCATTCATTTTATCACTTAAATTTTCATGCGTAATTGTATCCACAATATATAATAAAATATACAGTATACAAATATACAAATTTAATTAGCGATCACTCATTATAACTTTTACAATTATGGTGAGAGATATCTATAAGTTTTGTTTCACTCAAATTTTTTGTTATCTTTTCTATTATCAAATAAACACGAAAAAAATCGATGCACATTCCTTTTTGTGTTTTATGAAAGCTGACTCAACGGTAGCTATAAATTTACCGGGGCTTTGAGGTTATGTAACATAATTTTTCTGTTACTGAGCTAATAGGTACCACTTAAATTTATGAAACAACTTCTGTTGAAATATTTTCCCTACATTTTAAAGATTTTAGAAGCATCTCTCACAAAATGAATTCAGATTAATGAATATCGGCAAAAAAGCAATCCGTATAGAAACAAAATATTGAAAATAACAAATTACCAGTAAAGAAATAATTGGAAATCTGCAGATGTAGAAAAACGCATTATGATACATAGTAGTAGAAAATAGAACAAAAAAAACAGAATTCCATCCAACAGCAAAAACACTCGCGATTTGTTATAAATTAATAGTTCAATGTAAACAAAGTACGGAAAATATAATGCAGTATTAAAACAGTACATGTATGAAAAATGTGCATTTTGAATATATACTTAGGAATTAATATTAACTGAATTTTTCTGTTTCAAATAAGATTTATCTGAAACAGATAATTTAGGCTATTGCATTTGAAATATTACTATTTGAAATCATAACAGGACATGAATACATTTACATGAGCAACAATATTATCATATGTTTTATTTAATTTTAGGAGCAATATCAAATGCATTTTGATTAGAATGATTTGGATTGTTGAGTTGTGATGAATAATGCTGAGATTTCACTCTCGGTACTGTTGAGGTTTGACTCCTTCTGACGTTTTTATTTCTTTAGACCAATGTCATTAAGAATTTTCAGAAGTTATTAATAATCCAAAGTTCTTTTTCCACCCTTAATTAATATACTTTATCTAGGATCCAATGTGGCAATCTATTTTCGAAACTGTTTCTTTGCTCAATGCTCCTGTTGCTTCTATATGACAGCGAGTCCTTTCTCTGGCTTCTATGATTGATTAATTCTATGATTAATTCTCACTTTTTGTCATTTCTTTTGATAGTATGGAACTCATTCTACAATGATTTTGTTATAATAAGTAGTTTGCCGGACTTTTCGATTAAAATTTATCCTATTAGCTCAAAAATTTCTGAAGCGACATCATATCTCCTAACTATTTCTAGAACCTCTCCTTTTAGGCACGAGATCACAACAGGTAAATTCTTGAATTTTGGGACTTCCTGAATGTGTACAGCGCGTTAAAACTATTCCAGAATTCCCACCACATATTTGCTTCGCCGCTGAAAGTTGTAGTGGAAGCTGTGGTAAATTCATTCGAATGGTAATGAGTGAAACTGAATTGGCGAAAATAGATCCTTGATGGTTTTTGTAGTTGATTTGAGGGCTACTGAGAAGTCATCATAATATAAATTCAAAGTAATGATAGCTTCTTTAGCACTATTAATAGCAATCCGATTTTTGATTTCAAAATGTTGTATTTCTTCTGAAATAAATTTCGATCTGATGGCGTTAGATCGACTTCCTTGGCATCTTTGGGGAGTTTTAAAATTTTCTAATAGTGTTGAACTGATTTCACTAGAGAAGTTGACATCGCACCTCACTTCGGGACCAAAAATTTTTGTTGGAAAGTATTGTTTAGGATTTGAAATGGATGAAATCGTTTTTATAACCATTGTTTGAGTCTGTGTTGCCGATGTGAAATAAATTATTTAAAGATTAAAATATTCAATGCGTGATTTAATGAAACAAAAAACTCTGGACATAAGACAGATATCGATAAGCGATAGTAATTTTACAATTCCTTTGGAGATGGTTAATTGGAAGGAAAATTATTTGATTTTCAATCTTAATGGATAATGAATTGAAAGATGTGAAAAATACTGTCAGACAATTTTAGAAGCAATGAAAACAGATGATTATTAATCATATAAATGGCTACTTCTTGAGGAATTGAATTATAATTCTTATATGCAAGATAATAAATCAGCTAATAATTTATTGAAAAGGTATTCTTCGTCCTAACATTTTATATTGTAAGTAAAATTCTTCTGCAAGAAATAAATCACATATAGAATTAAAAGGGACTAGATACTCTTTTAAAAACCTCGTCATATAGCTTTTTAGTTGCCTTGAAGTAAAGCGAACGTTATCCTTAAGCAATACATTATCTTCGACGTCCATTAAGTCAAAAACTAACCTAACCCCTTAACCTGTCGAGTATAAAAGGTGCTTTCTATCGACTCAAACATCAAAAAAGCTTCACGTTTAAATCCATTCAGTGGATCCTTTGCCCTATAGCACGTAATTTATGCTTTGTCTTAAGCTTTCTAAAATTGAAAGGTGTTCTCTCCATAAATGATGTTCTCTCCATAATGATCAAATGTCATGACCATCACCTACTTTATTACCTTATTCCATAAATGTGTGATGTGCTTGCTATTAAAATGCTCTTCTTTTTCAGCAAAAAATTCTGTATCTTATCATTTATATAATCCAATGCTTCCTGTTTATTCAAAAATTCGGATTTCCGAATATTTGGTTTTGAATAGAAAAAATTATAAATGAAAGTTTTTATTTTGCGCAGAGCAATATAGTTTTGCAAATGAATAAAAAAAAGTTAGAGTTTACATCTGAAATATTCAACTTTCTACGATTTTAATCAACAGTTAGCTTTTTCGGTGAAATATTTTTTAACAAAAATCATTTGATTAATTTTATTCTTTCATTAATATCAATTCAAGATACTTAAAATAAATACTGAATTCATAATATCTAGTCATGACATTAAAATAAGTAAAATAAGTAATTTTTCCTGCATTAAAGAATAACAAATAATAAATCACCAGAAAAGAACTCAAACTGGAATAGCAGAATTATTTCCGAATCAAAATTCAGAAAAGGGAAGGATAGTTAATGATAATTAACCATTTTTGTTTTCAATTCATTCTATAGGTTTCATACCTGATGAATAATTATTATAAAAGAAGTGAATAATAAAGGAACAGACATAGGAAGAATAAAAAATAAAGTCTTTTAAAAATAATCAAACTGTGGTGAAATGATTGGAAATCAAGAATACGGATTGAGAAAAACGAATCATGATACACCGAGGTAGAAAACTAAAATGAAAAAAGGCAGAATTCCATCCACTAGCAAAAACATATTGTTGATTTGTTATAAATTAATAGGTTTAATGAACAAGGCAGACTGTCGACGATTTTCTTTCTGATCGTGACAAAACTTGACGTGGGTGATTTTTCTTTCAGTCCCCACAGATTTCTTCAATTTCTTGTTTTTCGTATTTAGAGGAAAACCTCAAACTTGGGTAATTATAAGTTCTGTTATGATTTAGTTATTGATTTAGTTTCGTTATTTTTATCATTTCATTTTCACAATTACTGAAATTAAAGTTAAGATCCATGAGAATCATTATTGCGCATGCTATTATCAATGATATGGCAGCGAATCGCTAATCAAAAAATTTGCTACACCCTAACGAGGATGTAGGTAATATAAACTATAGAAAGAAATACTGAAAACACAAATGCATTTTGGTTTTTGCATTGCAAAAATTATCAAAAAAGGAAATCTAGAATATTTTCAGGTGGATACAAGTAGCATCTTTGAAGCAGAACACATAACTGAGAATAAATTATGCTGTGTTAAGAGATTGAGATTGCAAAGTATAATGTATTTGGTCAAGCACAGTTCGTCTTTCGCTTCGCGAATTTTAAGAGTAATATAAATATTCATGAACTTACCAAAAATAATTCTATACTGAGCCATCTTTTTATTACTTATTTTTATATCGTCCTTTTATCAAATTACATAAAATTTTGAGAGTACAACAGGACAAATTACAAGTAATATTTAATTAGGCTTTTAATGCTTTTAAATTTGATGAAGCTGGAAGCTAGGAAAGTATCAAAAGAGTGCTTTTTCAACTCAGTGTCAATTTCTTCATCATCATATCCAGATATGATCTTTACGTCACAAAAATCTTTATATATATATATTATTGTCTGCAATTAATAATTTTATTTATATCTTGTAGTGTAGAAATGAATAATTCATGCTCAAAATCACTGAGTACATTGCATTACCTTCTGACCGCAATATTTCTAAACGCATAGGAGATATCAAACATTTCCCATTATGAAATGTCATTTAAATTATTATTTACTTTTTTGGTCTATGAAGTAGATATAGATGAGATTAATTTAAGTAAATATGTTTTTGATTCAAGCGATGTCTATTGCAAAGATTTCCAACATTTGCAAACAAAAGTGTGTTACTTTTATGAATAAAATTTCCAGATGATCAACTTATTCGGAATAAGATTTAATGTTTTCACAAAAGTTACTGTTAGGAAAGTACTGTTGAATTCCACGAGATTTGATTTGATGAACTTGAGATGAGTGAAATCGTTTTTATAATTTTGTTTGAATCTGTGGATTCGTGAGGAATCGGCCAAATAATATTTATTCGGGCAAATAATATTTTTTAAGTAGTTGAATTAACAAGTTATACAATACCATGGTTGTGATATAGTGAATAAGAAAGAGCTATTTGATAAGGCAAAATAGATGAATAATTTCATTAGTAAAAGAAGGGAGAATACAAAACATCCATTTGTGAATCCAACCGATCTCTTGCAAGCAAATTTTCAGTATGAAGTTTTGGACTGCTTTTTGATGTGATTATATATAGCAAATTCGCTTCAACCAAATCTCTTAAAAGTTTCTGAAAAACAAGAAAAAATTCATTTAATATGATCGATAAATAATAACATACATATCATAATTATTTCTAAATTTATTATCTTTGATGTCACAAGGCAATGATCATACTTGCTGGTCATGACATTAAAGGATTGAATTCTGTTTCTCAGTTCTCACAAATTTCTTCAATTTTCTTGTTTGGAAAACGAACCTCAAATTCATAATTCAAACTTTATTACGATAAATTTAATGATATATCAACGGACGATTAAAATCAATCAAGTTCACTGACGATAACAAAACTCGAGTGAAAAAGAGATCAAATAATGCCCGGTATTTGTTATCCAACCGTCTCGTTGAAAGATCTTTTTCCTTCTGCTGCTCATGGCCCTTTTCCTCCGCGTAGATGGATGATCGTGATATACCTCTGACTGCAAGAAATAGCGTCTTTGTTAGTTTATGGGAAAGAGAATTAATAACATTAATAATAGAAATTGAAGATATACTTAATACCGTCCACTAACCTATCCAAATTTTAGTGATTACAAGATTATAAGACCTACTGACTTTATTTCACCTAATGTTTCTTTAGAAATATCAGCAGATGAAAATAGTATGACGATAACTTCATTCTCTATCTACTTAATACCAAACAGAAATTAGTTAAATATTGGTTTAGTACCATCAAAATATTGGAAGTATTTCGGGAGAATTGGAAAAATGAATATCTCAATAGTCTTAGAGAACGTATTCAAAGAGAGCTATTTGTTATCCAACCGTCTCATTGAAAGATCTTTTTGCTTCTGGTGCTTATGACCCCTTTCGTCCTCGTGGATGGATAATCTTGATGTACCTCTAATTGCAGGAATAGCGTCTTTGTTAGCTCATGTGGAATGGAGCTCTTTTTTGAAGACACAATGGCGAACAATTTTAGCTTACATTTACATTACACAGTAAATATACATTACAACATATACCAGCAATGCTAATTTCAGGACAAAGAAATTACTGATTCTCAGTTTCGCGATTTCAACGACACAAAAATGGTCAAGATTATCTATAAAATAATTCGTCAAGGAGAGCTTTTTCAAATCAGCATCAATTTCTTGAACATCATATCTACATATGTCCTTTCCTTCGAAAAATATAAGTATCAAAAGATATCTCTATCAAAAAATCTCTAAATTATTGTCTACAACTAAAAGAATATAAATAATTCTTTATGTTCAATCACTGCACACAATGCATCACCTACTGACTGCAATATTTTTAAAAGTGTAGTACTTATTGACTTCAATACTGTTAAAACTGTAGGACAAACTAAACATTGCCAATTATGTTATTTCATTTAAATCATATATTTATTTTCTTGATCTATGAAGAAATTACGGTGTAGATGTGATTAATTTAAGTAAATATAATGTTTCGATTAAAGAGATGTTTAAAATAAAGATTTCTGATCGTCATAAACAAAAAATATGTCACTTCTATGAATAAAATTTCCAAATAATCAGAAGAAAACTAAATGTTTTCACAAAATTTTGATCTTGAATAGGAAAAGCTATAAAAACATTTGTAATTTCAGAATGGTTTTTGGCAAATGGATTAAGTTATACTTTAAACTTGAAATATTCAATTTTGTACAAATTTCAGGGTTTAACAATTAGCATTTCCAATGATGAATTATTCATCATTTGATTAGTTTCAGAAAAAAAAAACTAACTGAATGATAATGCTGGATTACACCGTCAATTGCATTAAAATCAGAGAAAAAATCATTATTTTTATTTGCATTAATTTACATAAATCTATGATTTTCAATCAAACCATGAAAAAGTTATTGCACAAAAGATATATAGTATTAAAGATTACTAAGCCTTTCAAACTCGCTTTTTTCTATGAATCGCTTTTTATCGCCATATTTAGACTGAAAAAATCTGCATGATTATGCAAAAAAGATTAAGAGCATTGTAATTTATTTCATCATAGATCGAGTATTCATAGAAATGTTTAAAATCAGTCACCAAATAATTCTCCCAATCAGTACAACGTTTATTACTTACTACGATTCACTCTTCTTTGATTTATATGTTTTGTAAAGTATTTTCTAAAATATCTTTCAGATTCACACGGTGGAATCCATACTTCAAACAATATCATTTATCGTGGAAATTACTTGAGAATCAATATGCTGTTGCCTTATTATTTTCTTGCAGCTACATTGCCATTGTGCATCACACAAGTAACAGTAAGTGAACAAATTATCGATATAACTATAAAAATTAATATGAATTTTCCGTTTTGGTTTTTATTTTTATCACTTTTTCTCGTCATTTTCGATATTTTGCATTTGATTTTAATCTCTGAACCATTTCGTAGAAATCGTCGATTTTTCCTGCTTTTTCATATTTATATTTTGTTTTAAATCATCATAGAAAATAGTTAAAATTTCAGATTCACATTAAAATCAATTCATTTATATATCCACACCATATTCTATTTTGGACCAGTGACAATAAAACAGCAAAATTATATTCTTTCCAAAATATTATTTTAATTCTCTTAGAGAGTAACCAATATCGAATGTTTATGAAGTGCTACTGTTTAAAGATTCCACAGCATATGTACTAATATCATAGAAATCTTCTTCTTGTTCAGACTGCTAAAAAGTTTAAGAAAAAAGAATCATCGAATACTTAAATTATGAAATGAATCATTTCGAATAATTTCAGGTGTCAACTGAAAGCAATTCATCAACACAAGCGGGAATAACTGGTCAACTGGATTTCAATGAATATAGCCGATCATATACAATCGAGAAACTGCTCAAGTGCAAGATATGCGGTAAAGTATTTACTCGGTCCAACCATCTAACTGCGCATAATCGAATACATACAGGCGAGAAACCGTTCAAATGCGATGTATGCGGTAAACAATTCAATCAGAGTAATTGATGTGCATATCGAATACATACAGGCGAGAAACCGTTCAAATGCGTGTATGCGATAAACAATTCAATCAGTGATCTGACGAGACATAATCGAATACATCAGGCGAGAATCCGTTCAAATGCGTTATATGCGATAAACAATTCAGGCAGCGTAGTGATCTGACGAGACATAATCGAATACATACAGGCGAGAATCCGTTCAAATGCGTTTATGCGATAAACAATTCAGGCAGCGTAGTGATCTGACGAGACATAATCGAATACATACAGGCGAGAATCCGTTCAAATGCGTTGTATGCGATAAACAATTCAGGCAGCGTAGTGATCTGACGAGACATAATCGAATACATACAGGCGAGAATCCGTTCAAATGCGTTTATGCGGTAAACAATTCAGGCAACATCTTGGTCTGACGAGACATAATCGAATACATACAGGCGAGAATCCGTTCAAATGCGATTTATGCGGTAAACAATTCAGGCAACATCTTGGTCTGACGAGACATAATCGAATACATACAGGCGAGAATCCGTTCAAATGCGTTGTATGCGATGAAAAATTCTCTCGAAAAGATTATTTGCAAAGACATAAAAAGAAACACGTTGATTCATTTAAAATACCTCATTGGACGACATCAACACCAACAACCGACATCTCCAACACATCAATATTAATAGACAAAATAATTTTATGTGCAGAACTATAAGCATTTTGCATTTTATGTTTTTTTGACTATTACTTGATTGATTGCTAAAAATAATTAATAAAAATCGATGCACATTACTTTTTTCTGTTTTACCATTACTGTAGTTCGAAAGTAAGTTAATCTCATTGAATCTAGCTTTTGTATTTTCACTTTAGCGTATGTTTTCAATGTTTGTGATCTCATAAAAGCTTCATAGTTGATTAATATGGTTTTATCCCTTACATCTATGTATTTATTTTCATCCTTTCAATATTATCATCCGTCTGTCTCAATAGCAGTTGTAAATTTACGAGGCTTCGAAGTTGTCGAGCATAATTTTTCTGTCACTGAGCCAATGTATACCACTTAAATGTATGAAACAAATTCTGTTGAAATATTTTCTCATATATTTTAGAGATTTTGACATCCCGAAACAAAAAGATATAAAAATATTCTGCTTGAATAATCGTAAGAGCAAATTCAGAATTTCAACCAAAGCATCTCAGTGCTATACAAAACATTTGTTACCATGCAAAGATGATGAAAGATTCAGAATCAGTTTTGTGAAATAAATTGATCATCTGATACAGTCGGAAAAAGAAAAAATCTTTTTGTTGTCTAATTTCCCTGTTGTAAAAATTTAATGTGCAAATAAAACTAAAATCCCAACGCATCTAGCTAAATTAAATTAGATGCTAAACTCATAACTGCGAAATTATTTCAATAAAAACAGAAAATTTATTGAAAATACGAGAGATTAGAAGAGAGATCAATTTCAAAATGATTGCTGCATGAAGTCAATCGTAAAAATGCGACGACAGAAAAAAGCCGATTTATTTTTTTTATCTAAATATCAAAATGCTTGTATTTCGAAATCTTTCTTATCATTTTTCAATTCTAGTACACAAGTAAATTTTTCCAAATCAAATTCTAAAACTAAGTCCACATTCAACAATTAAAATGTAACATATAAATTAAGTTTTTCTTAATAATTATTTTCCCATCAAAAGAATTATATATAACCTTACATTTGTGTCATGATGTGCCATCCGTTCTCATCTTGTATTCAGTTATAATATCATGACATATCTCCAGAAGGATTCTTTCTTCTATATTGACGATAAAAAATCATCCAGAATCTTCCGGATTAATGCGAGATTAAAAGGATTCAATTCTCACTCGTCTCTGCCTGTAGTGAAAAACTTTTTATTCTTTTTTCACTGAGTTGCAACAGGATACACAGAGTTGCAAATTCTTTATTTCTACTTTAAGAAAATTTATTTGACGAAAAAAAAAGAATGAAAATAAGATTTTTTCTTCTGAAATTTTAGAAAAATATTTTTCTCATAAAAAATTCATTCTTTTTTCTGTTTCTGTTGTTGAAAAAAATTAGAGATAGCAAAAAATAGAAAATAAAAAACTTCCATCTCATTCTAACCATAACATTCATTTTTTGCATTTATCTTTTCAACTCCATGCTACTATCAAAATTGATTATATTTCATTAATAACAGAAAAAAAATTTATCAGAAATTAATCAGCCAAAATATTTTCAAATTTTTATTCTTTACCATTCTTGTTTTTCGATCTCTTATTGCTGTAAAAAAAATTTTCAAACCTTCACTTTTTTTCTGTTTTTATTTTAATGGAGAATTTCTGACTCATAAAATTAGAATTTTTTACAAAAAAAAAGTAAAGGAGGAAACTATCAACTTTTAAATTTGCATTATATATTAAAAAAGAAAAATAATAAATAAAATAAGATAAAAGATTCTTATTTTTATACCATAAAAACGATTCAAATTTAAATTCCATAAATTTTTAAATATTTAAAGAATGAGAAATATATATGTAACACAAAAATATATTTTTTTTATTATTTAAAACAATTTTTAAGAATTTTTATAAAATTTATAAAATTCTAGTTTTATGATTGTTACTTTTCTTTCTTCACATTTTGTATTAAAATGTATTTAATAACGAAAAAAAATTTTAACGAAAGAGTTGTTATTTTGCAACAGAAATGTATCAAATTTCATGATTTTTAATTCGATTTAAATTATTTGCCTAATGAGAATTCAGATTAAATTATCATTTCTTTATAATTCAAAATTTCGACATATATATAATTTACGAAATCACCATAATTTCATTTCTTAATTTTTTTTTATGATACTAAATATAAAATCATTTAATAAATTGTATAATTTTTATAAAATTATGTTTTTTTTTATTTTTATAAAATTTTTACAAAATATGATTTTCATAAAAATTTTTGTAAAATAATTTATAATTTCTATAAAATATAATTTTTATAGAATAATTTTTATAAAAATATAAAATTTTATAAAATTGTACAATTTTTTATAGAAATCTATGCTTATTTTATATTTGATTTTTTTTTAATAATTTTTCATTGTAAATAATATTGGATTTCATATTTCTCTTTTTATTTTACATAATGATCTGTAATTAAGAAATTATTTTCCCTTTTTGATGTATATATATATATATATATATATTAAAAAATCCAATCGATTTGAATATGCTTTCATATTTCATTTTTTAGGATGATAAATAAATATGATTATGATTTGTTTCATTGTCAATTTACGCTAAACAGTTATTATCACTGGTTAGACAAAGCGCTTTCCAATACATAATAAATATCAGACGATCGTTTTAGGGAAAAAAATTTAAAGAAATAAGTTGAAATTCTAGGAAAAATTTAGCGAAAGTTTCAAAACTCATTTATCGGATTATCTTTTTTTTCGCTTTAAATAAATATATTTCACCTGGGTAGAAAGGAAAATTTCTCTATCATATTTTCTCACTCCTGATCCTTTCATCATAAAGTCTGAAATCATAATTTATCTTAATTCCATTTGAAATCATGATCTATCTTAAGTCTTCCATAAATTATAACTAACTATATCATTTGATTGAATAACAGATGATCTTATAAAAATATGTCAGAGTAAATTGATTCTTGTTATAAAATCTCTGATTCATTTTTTCTCATGCATCTTATCATGAGAGATTATAGTAATGATTTCAAGTATGAAGAACACTATTTAAGAATTAGATTTTATATGCTTTTTTTCAGAAAAATATACAATATTTCACTGATTATTTTTTTAAACGATATGAAATTTATAAAACGACCTAAAATTTCACTAATAGCTGTTATTCTACCTTATCAAATATAGATATAATAAAGAAAATTTTTATATAAATTATCTTTAGCCTATAAAATAAAATAGTCCAATTTTAGATTAAAACTTATCCATATTTTTAGAAAACTGTAGCTTTGGCTACTGCTCTGGAGATTCAATTTTTTGAAATTTCAGCAAGACATATTTGCTAGTTAATTGGATTAATAGATCATTGTTAAAAAATGAATTATAAAAATTGATAAATCAATGAAGATTATCTTTAAATAATTGAAAGTTTTTCGTACAGCCAGACGGAGGAAGATGAAAATGAGCAATTGGATAATCAGTTTCTTCGAGAAGTTCTCAATCGATTAGCAAATAAGAATTATGATGAAGTGTATAATCTAATAATTGCTGCGAATGATCATGAAATTGCGAATATTTATCGTCATTTATTTCAAGCAATTATTATGGAATATGACAATGATTTTGTTGAAAATGGTATTTCTGATCCCATTCTGGAAAATGTTTTATTATTAATGAAATCATATGGTAATACTAAAGAGAAGTAAGTTTAGAATTAATTTCACTAGACATGATGATAATAGATGATCTTTGCTATAATTATTACATTCGTAAATCATTTGATAATATTTAGATACTGTGTATATAGCATTAAAAAAATTATGAAAATATTTCAAATCTAAACTAATTTTTCAGCCTCATTTATAATCAGTCACAAGATTTAATTATTTTGTGATGCTTATTTTTTACATATTAAATTTTATTTTATCGAAAATTTTAGATTACCGATGTTTCTTCAATGCTCTGATCGGATTACCTCCTGGAAAGCATTAATGCAAATAGAGATTTCATATATTATTGAATAGTATCTAGGAGTGATAATATATGGTGCAAATAGAGATTTCAGATATTGTCGGATAGTGCCTAGAGGTGATAATATATGATGCAAATAGAGATTTCACATATTATTGAATAGTATCTAGGAGTGATAATATATGATAGAAGCAGAGATTTCACATATTGTCAAGTAATACCTAGAAGTGATAATATATGGTGCAAATAGAGATTTACATTGTCGGATAGTATCCAGGAGTGATAATATATGATGCAAAACATATGAACAATCGTTAAACAACATAAAGTCCAAAGGAATGCTAAAATTAATAAATCAGTCAGACTTAAAAATTTTTATTTTTCCGAAAGAAATTATCATAATTGAGAAAAATAGTCATTTGCCTGAGAGAAAAGTGAAGACAAGGTTCATTATGTTAGTACATCTGAAATTTCTTATTATCATAACATTTCACTATTTAAAAAAGAAGTGATGAAAAAACTCGCTGTTTAATACTTTCTAAATAAATATATGTACATGTAAAAGATTCTTTAAAATGCATAGTTAAATTAAATAGTTAAACAGACGTTCTGATAAATTCTGATAGAAATATTTAATAAAAAAACTCAAAGTAATTGAAAGATTAAAACTTTAATGATTTCCAGTTAGAATTATATGTCCAGATAGTCCTATCATACTTTAATTTTATTCGTTTGATCAACAATTCAGAAAATATATTTTAAACATAGAAATTGGATATGGAATTAAAATGAATTTCCTTTACTGGAAATTAAGAATTTTAAAAGGAAGGAAAAAAATGAAGACACTAATAAATATCATTTTTCTTCTGAAATAGCAAATAGTTTGTCATCAATGTTGGCGGAGATGTCACAGTTTATTTATTTGAATCGTTGTACTGTTTACTGTGAATGAAGATTTCATTTTCGACATACCGGTTCCTAATTATTTTGACATTTTGGTCAAACCGAATTTTAGTCCAATATTGCTTATTCGAAAAAAATAATTATTTTATAAAAATGTTATAGGTTTCGAATTAAAATGTAAAATACATAGGAAAACATTTTTCCTTGGATTTAAGATAAGAATTTTTTAAATTACTCAAATTTTATATTAAAATAAAGTACATATTAAAATTTTAGTAAATAATTTTTGATTCTTTCTCTTTTTCATAAAAGAATGATTGATTCAACACGTTTGAATAAAACGTCATTCATGAATCACTTTTCAACACAATCATGATCATAAGGAATGGTTAAGTTGAAATGTTCAGCAAATGCTTTTTGAGATACTTTTTGTCTGAAATTTTTGTTAAAATTCAAACTAAATTTGCTTCCTTTTCCATTTCATCCACTTAAGATTATTATTATTATTACTATTATTATTATTATTGATATGAAAAATAATTTCCTATGTTTCAGGTTCACAATGTTTAACTGAGCAAATGCATGATCACGATCGTTGTTGCCGTTGGATACCATTGATAAAAGTATTAGATTTTACAATACAAAAATCATTTTCTAATTTTAGTATTAAATTAATTTTACTAAACTTATATTTCATAAAATGCTTAATGAAATTGAATTAAGCATTAAATAAACCATTAATTTAAACTACTGAAAAATTTTCATAGTATTATTGATTATCCATGAAGAAGTGATAAAAAAGATTTTGTCCTTAGGTAAATAAAACTACTCGAAAAACATTCGATACTGTTAAATGCAAAAAATACGGACGATACAGTGATCTTATTGAATCAAAAATGAATGGGAATTTATTAAAACACTCATTATAAGTAATTTTTATCCTTGATTTTCATAAAGAAGTTTTCATAAAATTTTGTATCAAATTTCGAATTTTTTTGTTGCTTCTGAATTAGACAATGAAGACGATAGAATTATTTTGAACACTACCAATTTTTTTCGATGATTTTACATTTAATAAAAATACTTGAAAAAATTAATTAATAATAAAGAAGCTATGCTTTATAGAAAAAAGTGATAATATTAATTGACTAATAATATTAATCGATAAATAAAATTAAAACTGAAAGATTGTAATACTAATAAAGATAAAAATGCATTTCTTCGATATTCAGCGCTAATCTTCGTATCTTTTTTGATGCCAACGTGTAACCTTAGCTGACATATTTTTTAAAAACGCTTCAAAAATTGATGATCACATTTTATTCTGAAAAACTACTTCAAAATTTATTATATAAATTATATATAAATTTTCCCCTCCTCCCATCTCATCCAGTTCATCGGAATTATTTTCAAGACTTCCTGAAATTCTCTTTTTCGACATTAACTTCTATTCATGAAAATTTGTTTCTATTTCTTGTCTATTTTCTTTAATAGCTGTTCATAACATTTGAATCCAATTAAATCAATAAATTTTGAATATATTATTTCTGAATGAAAATATTTATAAATTTCCAGAAACTTCATTCGAAGTTATCGAAGAAAATATGACAAATTCAACAAATTTATACACATTACTGGGCGGTGTGGAACATTTCGGAAGAATAAATAAAATTTATTATGAAATGACACATAATCAACCATTCAATAACTTAACATATAAAAACTTAATGTGCATCTATTGTATAAAAGTGATTGAGACTACTGTAAAACATATAAATATATAATCAAATAATATAGTGTAAAAGCGCATTAAGTTTTAATTAATGGAACGATAAAAGATCAATGAAAGATAAATGAAGTGAAAAGAAGGAAGTTGTATTAGAAGCCACAAAATTCCTATTAAAAAAATTTCAAAAGTTCAATTTTCTTTTTCTAATATTTGAAAAAATATTTTCAGCTTAACGAGTTTTTTATATTCCATTATCTCCATATCCAAGAGAGAGATTCTCCTGTTTATTCCTTTTCTTTTCATATCGCATATTCTTTGCTTGGCTGAAATTCCTTTTAAAGAATTGACGTTGATTTCATAGTAGGGAAAAAGGATTTGATTTGAAGTTACCATGGATTTATTTAAATACATAAAAATTTAATGTTCAATCTCATTGAGACATCTTATTTCGTATTAACATTCGAATATTCAATATTCAATGCATGCATTTTTCATAAATAGTACATAATAAAAGAATCCATTAATCTACTAAAAAAGTTCGGCGTAGAAATTATAAACTATTTTCAAACTTTGAAGCGTTAAATTTAGATTCAAAAACTTATTAATTTAGTAAGATAAAGCATTATTCGAGAGTTAGCCATTTTATTGATGATTTAAAAAGCGCATGCTAAATATGCGTCTTTTTTTGAAAATTTTAACTTTTATAAAATTATAAAAATTAACGAGTATATAAAAGAAATTGTATTGAATATCATAGAATATAAAACTGTTTCTCAATTAGATTACAGCCTTGAATTTGGATGATTCTCGAATTCGCAAAATTTTGAATTAATCTTTCTTTTTATTTATGTTTCGTAAGAATCATCTTTGGCAGAGAAATGTTCGAGATAAATGTATTTAAAAAAAAAATAACTGAAATGATTTGAAACATTCAATCTGGTAAATAGATTTCAACACCATATGGCGTTGAAACTTTCCATTTTTAAAGACCAGTGATATGCAGTCAGCTTTTTAATAGCATTATGAACCGAAAAACAATCATTTATTAACACTAATTAATTTTAAGGAATAATATCCAGAAACAATGATTAGAAATAATTCCAATAGTCGCTTATATTCATCTATTTCTAGTTTAAAGCGATAATTAATGATTTCATATTTATCAAGACATCAATAAAATGGATTTTAATTAATTTATAAATTAAAATAGTTTCAAAAAAGACGAATAAAAAAGGCTTTTTTTGAAAGGATATTCTAATCGTAATTTAATGCAATGTAGACAAAGGAATAATAGATAAGGTACAAAGCACAAATAAGATGCAACTAGTGAAGATTTCTCAAAATAAAGGGAAGAATTAGTGAGAAAGAAAATGCAACAATTAATTAAATAAATATTTTAAGTAACTGATTAGCTTGTATTTCATTGTTACGAACAGTAAATCATGATTATCAGGATTAAGCATTAGATTGTTTAAACAGCAATTAGTGAATATTTAAATCTGTACTGTATGATGAAGCGGAATTTCAGTGGCGAAATTAATCAAATAGAGTATCGAAGAACTAACTTGTCACCATCTTCTTTAAAATTGCCAAAAACAGAGAATATTCCTTCTGTCTTTGGATAAATTAAACATTGATTATGATAAATTTGAAATTACAAGATCAATAGTATAAAATGATATCAATTAGACAACCATAATGACGATAATATAATTCGAAGAAAAAACGAGATTAAACAACGTCCAACGTGGTTGTCAATCACCTCAATGAAACAAATCCTCTGTAATGGCTTTGATGCTTACGATCTCTTCCTCCGCACAGAAAGAAGATTCTGGTATAGTTCCGCGAGTACAAGAAATAGCACCTTTGTTAGTGCGTGCAGAATGGAGCTCATTATTAGAGCTCATTGACACAATGGGCAGACACTTTCGGATTACATTTTACATTATGCAATAAATCCGCGCATATGACATATGTCAGTAATATTAGTTAGAAACAAAGGAATTAATTTTAACCTTTTATTTTGCTTTTATAGTTTTAGAATGCTTACAAAGATAATTTATTGCGTAGCAAATGATTTAATCATTTCCCAATAAATTCTATTATGATCCGATAATTGATATCAACTCTTATCAATAATTATAGCAAGATGTACTGATGGGATAATAAAAAGAAACAAAATTGAATATGATAACATTCAATTCAACGAGCAAATAAAGAGCAGTATCAAGCATTACAAATGCAAAAAATGGTTTGGAAAAAAAAAATCATAGAAATTTATGACATATATTAATACATGAATAAAATGAATGGTAAATAGTTGGGAAGCCCTGTAAAAATTTCATCAAACTAAGAAAGTTTAACAAAATCTCTCATTCGTTTTTATCTATAATTACCTGATTTTTGATAAATTGAAGCATTTTTTCTTTTTTCCGTGAATTAAAATGTTCTTTCAACATTCGTCGAAAGAAAAATTATCTAGATGCTTTAAATGTGGAGTTTTAAATTATCGCAACTAGTAATAAATTTGGCGGAATAAAGAGAAATACATCTTTATTGATAGTACAAACAATAACAAAGTGAGCAACTTTCATCAATAAAACTTTTGATACGAAAATTGTATATTTACTAGAAGCGAAGAATTAATTTACTTGGTTAATATAATTTTCCATTTCTGATTTTCATATAGATTTATGATGTCTAAATGATGGATGACACGAAAAGTGTTTGATTGAGAGAGGCCTAAACTTTTTCAAATTATTTATTGATAACAGCTTTAAAGGGATTATCATAAACCTCGTTATTAACGGATACATTTTGTCATTTTCATGTCCTTGCAATTTCGTCGTAAAATTCGAATCGTATACCATATAACCGCCATGCCATGCAACTGCCATAATTTTAAGATATTAAGAAAAAGTTTGTTTCAGTAACTAATTATGAAAATTTGAAAAAAATATGACCAAAAGAATTTAAAAAGTGGATAAAAATATGTTTAAAAAAATAAAAGAAGTTTGTTTAATTTAGTTTGTTTAATTTCTCATGCTACAAACAAAAAGTATGTCACTTTTTTATGAACAAAATTTCCAAATAGCTTTGAGTAGAAAAAGTTATAAATGAACGTTTGTATTCTGCACATATGTGTTTAACTTTCTCGAAATTTAATGTTAACAACTTTGCTTTTTTTGGCGATGAATTATTCACTAATAAAAATCATTTGATTAATTCTACTCTACGTTTCAAAAAAAAAAAAGAATTGGATTATAATACTGAATTTCGTTGTAGCTGCATTGAAATCACAGATACAATCACTACTTTTATTAACATAAATTTACATAAACCTATGATTTCCGATGAATCCTGAAAAAGTTCTCATTACTCCACAAAAGACATATAATATTAAATATTTCCAAACTTTTCAAACTCGCTTTTTTCTATGAATGGTTTTTTTATCGCTAAATTTAGATACTTTTTTAAACAATCGTCATATAGCTTTTTAGCTAGCCTTAAGTAAAGCGAACGTTATCCTTAAGCAATACATTATCTTCGAGGTCCATTAAGTCAAAGGGTAACCTAACCCCCTTAGCCTGTCGAGTATAAAAGGTGCTTTCTATCGACTCAAACATCAAAAAAGCTTCACGTTTAAATTCATTCAGTAGATCCTTCTGCCCCACAGCACGTAAATTTATGCTTCGTCTTAAGCATTCTAAAATTGAAAGGTGTTCTCTCCATAAATGATCAAATGTCATGACCATCATTTACTTTATTACCTTATCGCATAAATCTGTGATGTGCTTTGCTATTAAAATGCTCTTCTTTTTCAGCAAAAAATTCTGTATCTTATCATTTACATAATCCAATGCTTCCTGTTTATTCAAAAATTCGGATTCCGAATTTTTGGTTTTGAATAGAAAAAATAATAAATGAAAGTTTTTATTTTGCGCAGACGCAATATAGTTTTGGCAAATGAATAAAGTTAGACTTTACGTCTGAAATATTCAACTTTCTACAGATTTTAATCAACAGTTAGCTTTTTCGGTGAAAATATTTTTTAACAAAAATCATTTGATTAATTTTATTCTTTCATTAATATCAATTCAAGATACTTAAAATAAATACTGAATTCATAATATCTAGTCATGACATTAAAATAAGTAATGCAAATTTTAATATTTTTTAATATTTTCGATGATGAATTATTCAACCACTTGATTAGTTTCAGAAAAAAAAACGAACTGAATGATAATGCTGGATTACACCGTCAGCTGCATTAAAATCATAGAAAAAATCATTATTTTTATTTGCATAATTTACATAAATCTATGATTTTCAATCAAACCATGAAAAAGTTATTGCACAAAAGATATATAGTATTAAAGATTACTAAGCCTTTCAAACTCGCTTTTTTCTATGAATCGCTTTTTATCGCCATATTTAGACTGAAAAAATCTGCATGATTATGCAAAAAGATTAAGAGCATTGTAATTTATTTCATCATAGATCGCATATTCATAGAAATATTTAAAATCAGTCTCCAAATAATTCTCCCAATCAGTACAGCGTTTATTACTTACTACGATTCGCTCTTCTTTATTTATATGTTTTGTAAAGTATTTTCTAAAATATCTTTCAGATTCACACGGTGGAATCCATACTTCAAATCATTCATCGTGGAAGTTGCTTGAGAATCAATATGCTGTTGCCTTATTACATTCTAGCAGCTACATTGTCATTGTGCATCACACAAGTAACAGTAAGTGAACAAATTATCGCTTTAACTATGAAAATTAAATATTTTTGAATTTTCCGTTTTGGTTTTTATTTTTACACTTTTTCTCGTCACTTTCAATATTTTGCATTTGACTTTAATTTCTGAACAATTTCGCAGAAATCGGATCGTCGATTTTTCTGCTTTTCCATATCATATTTTGTTTTAAATTCATAGAAAATAGTTTAGTTCGAGAATTACATTAAAGTAAATTATTTATATGTCCATATCATATTGTATTTTGGATCAATCACAACGAGACAGCAAAATTATATTCTTTTCAGAAATATTATTTTAATTCTTCGAAAACAGTATCGAATGATTATTGATATCAGTAGAAATCCTTTGCATTGGTTGAGATTCCTGAAAGGTTTTAGGAAAAACGAATTATCAAATCACTTAAATTATGAAATGAATCATTTCGAATAATTTCATGTATCAACTGAAAGCAATTCATCAACACAAGCGGCAATAACTGGTCAACTGGATTTCAATGAATATAGTCGGTCATACACAAACGAGAAAGAGTTCAAGTGCAAGATATGTGGTAAAGTATTTACTCGGCTCAACAGTCTGAATGTGCATAATCGAATACATACAGGCGAGAAACCGTTCAAATGTGATGTATGCGGTAAACAATTCAATCAGTATGGTAATCTGAATATGCATAATCGAATACATACAGGCGAGAAACCGTTCAAATGTGATGTATGCGGTAAACAATTCAATCAGTATGGTAATCTGAATAGGCATAATCGAATACATACAGGCGAGAAACCCTTCAAATGTGATGTATGCGGTAAACAATTCAAGCAGCGTACTCTGACGAGACATAATCGAATGCATACAGGCGAGAAACCGTTCAAATGTGATGTATGCTGTAAGCAATTCAGTCAGTGTAATCTGATCTGTGCATAACCGAATACATACAGACGAGAAACCGTTCAAATGCGATATGTGCGGTGCAAAATTCTCTCGAAAAGGTAATCTTCAGAAACATAAAAAGAAACAGAAACACGATGATTCAATTCAGATAGCTCACTGGGCGGCAACAACACCAACAAACGACATCTTCAATACATCAATATTAATAGAGAAAATAATTTTATATGCAAAACTATAAGCATTTTGCATTTTATGTTTTTTGATTATTACTTGATTGATTGCTAAAAATAATTAATAAAACATTGTTTACAAATCTACAAGTTTTGTTTCATTCCATGAAAGAAATTGATACACATTCATTTTTCTGTTTTACGAAAATATTCTGAACAATAGCATTAAATTTACAGCAGTTTAAAGTTCTCGAACATAAGCAAGATGAAGCCAGAGAAGACGACCCAAAAAACTTATAAAATATAAACCTATCTAAAGTTTTTATCTTTTTGTTTTGTATAGGATAGGATAGCTGGAGTACGTAATGAAACAATTATGTTCGGTAAAGCGAATGATTAGGTGAATTGTTAGACGAAACGTCTTCAACGTATTCTCAAACTTTTAATGAGTATAATGTTTCGTTTACTTGAATGAAGGTAGAACTTAATATGTGATTAAGTAGAACTGGCGCAAGAAAAAGTAAACTTTGACGAGATTTTACATATTGCCGAATAGTACCTAGGAGTGATAATATATGTGCAAATAGAGATTTCACATATTATTGAATAGAACCGAGAAGTGATAATATATGGTGCAAATCTATTACAAAAACTCTGATATATACTACGCTATCATGAATAACAGCATGTAAAGTGTGTTATATTTCGAGATTTTAAAACGAATAATTCCTCTCTGATTTTGTGGTGAAAAAAAAAAATATTTTTTAACTTTCAGTTGAATTATGCGGTTGGTAAAATAAATGTGATGATAAGATAATTGTAATTTACCATGTCATATTTCCAGAGAATAATATCTAGTAGATTATCCGTATGGTATTATTTGAATTAAATCTCAGTATCTGAAAAGGAAAATTTCAATGCACTTCTACTTCATATACATTAAAATGATGAAATATTCCTAATGAAGGAAGAATTTACTAATTTGTTTGTGATTCAGAATGGATCTTCTTGATGATGCTATGATTCCGTTACATCGCAAAAGCCTTCTTTGATCTCTAGATTGATTACCAAGTACGTATTGATAACCTTTGTTGTTGATATCACTTATCCAGTGATAGAAACTAAACGAAAAGAGCAAATTAATAAAGAATACCAACAGTCTCTGAATGCTCATTATGTTATTATTGTACTGTCTTTGTGATTTTGTTTTCGATTTTTTTCCATCTACTGTTGTTTTTCATATTTTCTACATAACTATCGGTCCATTTGAACTTTGACATTTGATGAATTATTTGTTAATCGTTCTGTTAGACTGTTGAACGAATTACTATTACAGCTAAAATTTAATCATCTTCTAAAATTGAATTGGACTGAACTGATGAAATTGACCAATCAAAATAATTTCATTTTAAATTCATTAAAGCTTTTATTTATTTTAAATTATCTTCCTCTATTTAGTCCTTTTAACATTTCTATATATAATTGATTGCCTCTTTTCAGCATTTGCAGACAATTTCCAGTTTGATTACTCAAAATCAATAGGAAGAATTGGACGCTATTAAACTTGTATATGATTATTGTTTCAAAAAATATCAGTGATTATATGCTGAAATATGATAATCGCATCCTGCTATCATTATATCATTGGAATGCTTCATTTGAACAAATTATCCAAATCTTATCTTCGTTACAAATATTTCAGTTTTTATGTGACGAAAATTTAATTATTATTAAAGATTCAAATATTTTTCTATGCAATATGCAGCGTACTTTATGACTAAAAAAAATTCACTAAAATAGAATTTTATATATTTTTTTATTCTAAAATATTTGGATTAAATTAAATCAAAAATCATGTCAGCAAAACAAATCACACAGAGGCAAAAAAATTTTTAAGATTTTAAAAATTCTATTTTATTTATCAAATCGACTAATTAAGACAATCTCGTGTTTCACCTTTAAATTTTCCAGCCAGTTGAATTGTTCCCGCATCATAAATTTTCCTCACTTTTTTTCCTAATGAAATGTAACTATCTGGTATATGGATCGTAATTTTACGCTGACATGGCTGAAAATAAGCATTTTTAGAATTTTATATAAGCAATGAAAATTAATTTTACTTTGCTAAATTTTTCGACAAAAATTTTATTGTTGTTACAAGATAAACAGGTTTTAATTTATATCTAAAATCATTATTCATTTTAATTTACCATCAATCCATCTTCACAGTCATGATAAATATTGAGTTTTGGATCAATTATTGTAACTTCATCAGTGTATCCTTGAAGTTCAAAATATCCATTTGAATCGGTTCTATCTGCTTCTAATAAGTCGTCGGTATCAACACCTGTTGAGATAAAAACTATATGAAGCGATTAAAGAAGAAAAAAATTGACCTTTCTAATTCTAAATTATATTCTGAAACATTAATATTTTAATTTACTCTATTTAAAAAGAATATTAAAAACTCTATATTAATTTATGCAAATAAGTTTCTTCTTCAATATCAATTTTAAAATTTCTACTCATCTACTTTATTTATTAATCAAAGAAAACGAAAAGATAATTGAATTGAATTTTGAATTAACTAAAAATTGTTGTAAATTTAAAAATATTACTATCAGAAATTGAAATCTAAATATTAATTCAAAAATAGAAAAAAATTAAGAAATAATAGCATAAAAAAATGAACCTCGATCATCATCATACAATTTCACTTTAACATTAGCTGCAGGTTTGCCGTTACACATGAGAATGCCTTTAACTCCCGCACTTTGCGTTCCATGGCTAATACTCGCTGCTGCTGCGGAAGTTATCAGAATTGATAAGCAGACCAGTAATTCTTTCATTTTTAACTAATAGGTTAAGAAGATAATTTCTTTAAAGCTTAAATTTTAATACATAAAAGATTCAAAGTTGATAAAGTGTTTATGCTAGATAAGTTGTAAAAAATATGGACGAACTGAATTAAAACTTTAATTAAACTAATCCGTTCTAGTGAATAAAATCAAAACTACAAAAAAATTAAATTTGAATTTATAATGTGATTGATTATAAAAACTGATAAAATAATGCGAAGTATATAAATACAGGCTGAAAACTTTTTTCGAGAAAAAATAAGAATTTTTGATTTAAATTGATTTTACTATATCTTTTAACTATTTTATTGTTTAATGCAAAAAATTGTCTGAAAATCTGATCCACTAATTGGTAAAAGTTTTTAATAAAGTATTAACAATTTTTCCAGGAAAACAAATTAGTCGATAAATTTAGTAACATTCGGGTTCAACTCGATGCTACTGAGAATCAGTCATTTGATAAATCTGACTAATTTATTAATTTTTCATCCTTGTTCCTGTATATCTGAAATTTTTGATTTTTTAAGCATTTATTTCTCTCATATTTCACGAATCATTTTTTTCTTCGGAAAGAAAAACTAAGAAGAAGGAACTTAAAAAATTTAGTGACATATTACATATTAGAAGATTTTATTAAAAAATTGAATTCTTTTGAATACACTTTTTTTTTGAAATTTTTTTTGAACAGTCCGTTAAACAACATAATAGTCCAAAGAAATGCTAGAATTAATGAATCAGTCAGATTTAAAAATTTTAATTGTTCCGAAAGAAATTATCATAATTGAGAAAAATAGTTATTTGCCTGGGAGAAAAGTGAAGACAAGGTTCATTATGGTTCATTATGTTAGTACATCTGAAATTTTTTATTATCATAACATTTCACTATTTAAAAAAGAAGTGATAAAAAAACTCGCTATTTAATGCTTTTTAAACTAATACATGTGCATGTAAAAGATTCTTTAAAATGTATAGTAAAATTAAATAGTTAAACAGATGTTCTGATAAATTTTAATAGAAATACTTAATAAAAAAAAAAAAAACATAAATTTATTCGTTTGATGCACGATTAATTCAGAAGACATATTTCAAACATAGAAATTGGATACGACATTAAAATGAATTTTTCTTACTGGAAATGAAGAATTGTAAAAGGAAGGAAAAAAGTGAAGACACTAATAAAATATCATTCATCTTCTGGAATAGCAAATAGTTTGTCATATATGTTGGTGGAGATGTCACACTTTATTTATTTATTTATTTGAATCGTTGTACTGTTTACTGTGAATGAAGATTTTATTTTCGACATACCGGTTCCTAATTATTTTGACATTTTGGTCCAACCGAATTTTAGTCCAATATTGCTTATTCGAAAAAAATAATTATTTTATTAAAATGTTATGGGTTTCGAATTAAAATGTAAAATACATAGGAAAACATTTTTCCTTGGATTTAAGATAAGAATTTTTTAAATTACTCAAATTTTATATTAAAATAAAGTACATATTAAAATTATAGTAAATAATTTTTGATTCTTTCTCTTTTTCATAAAAGAATGATTGATTCAACACGTTTGAATAAAACGTCATTCATGAATCACTTTTCAACACAATCGTGATCATAAGGAATGGTTAAGTTGAAATGTTCAGCAAATGCTTTTTGAGATACTTTTTGTCTGAAATTTTTGTTAAAATTCAAACTAAATTTGCTTCCTTTTCCATTTCATCCATTTTAGATTATCATTATTATTATTATTACTATTATTATTATTATTGATATGAAAAATAATTTCCTATGTTTCAGGTTCACAATGTTTAACTGAGCAAATGCATGATCACGATTGTTGTTGCCGTTGATACCATTGATAAAAGTATTCGATTTTACAATACAAAAATCATTTTCTAATTTTAGTATTAAATTAATTTTACTAAACTTATATTTCATAAAATGCTTAATGAAATTGAATTAAGCATTAAATAAACCATAAATCTAAACTAACTGAAAAATTTTCATAGTACTATTGATTATCCACGAAGAAAGAAGTGATAAAAAAGATTTCCTCCTTAGGTAAATAAAACTACTCGAGAAACATTCGATACTGATATATGCAAAAAATACAGCCGTGAATTTGGATGATTCTCGAATTCGTAAAATTATAAATTATTATTTTTTTTATTTCTGTATTGTAAGAATAATCCTTAGAAATAGAAATATTCGAAACAAATATATCTGAAAAAATAATTGAAATAATTTAAAACATTCAAGGTTTTTATATGTTGATGAATAAGTTTCAACATCTTTCCACTTTCCATCTTTCCACTCAAAACTTTCCATTTTTAACAGTAGTGATACGCACATTAAATAATAAGCATTTATCAACACTAATTAATTTTAAGGAATAATATCCAGAAACAATGATTAGAAGTAATCAGATAGAGTATCGAAGAGCTAAACTTATTGCAAACGAATTGATTTAGAACCATGAAGAAATTTTAGTTCAACAATTTCAACTTTACAATGATGAAAATTAAAATGTTCCTTCAAAATTCATGAAAGAAAGAGTATCACTTAGGTTAGACCCGAGATGGATGGCTTGAGGTGAGATATTTTTATAAAGAAATGAGAAACTGATGTTATTAAATTATCATAACTAGGAACAAATTTAGCGGAATAAATGAAAATATGTTTTGTTGATACTGCAAATAATAATAAATTGATAAACTTCTTCAAACTATTTATTGAATGAATCTTTACAGAAATTATCATAAGCCTTGTTCTTTACGATACATTTCATCATTTTCGTGCTATTGCAATTTTGTCATAAATAACGAATTCGGCTCAGCAGCAATCATTTTATCAAAAAAAAGCGCATTTCAATAACGATTATGAGAATTTTAAAGAAAAATGTGATTAAAAGAATTAAAAAATAGCACTTTTATTTAACTTTAAAGTTATCGTTTAATGAAATCAGTAAATTGAATGCATTTTTCGAACAAAATTATGAAAAAATTACCTAATATAAAATATTATCAATTTTATCATAATTCAAAAAGTGTAACATCGATCAGCATAGCAAAAAAAGTGATTTAATGATTTCTTTTTGCAGCCTTTATCATTTTTATCATTCATTTAATAAGGAATATCAATCGATAGTAAGGTGAAAATAAACAGTGATTGCTATGAAATAATAATGACAAATGGAGAGAATATAATTGACTTGACAATTAGAATTTTTCGACTTTTTTTTAATACTTTCATCTTTGACAGTTGCTTGTTAAGAAAGTTTCGTTTTTTTGAATGAATGAGTGATTGATATTCATCAATTAGCGAATTCTTTTTAATCAAATTTTTTGGAAATTTCCTAAAAAGCATAGAAATTTCATTTAGTATTGATAAATTATAGCATATCGTAATTTTTCTTCTTTCAAATTTTCATATACCTCTTAAAATGATTGTATAGCGATTATCTATCGATATTATTATTCTTATTAGTAATTCTGATTAGCGCCTTTTCAATTCAGTCTTAACTTCTTCACTATCATATTCAGATATAATTTATCATCTGCAATTAGTTAGGATATAAATAATTTGTTATTTTTTGGATTTCATTTCATATATATAAATCTCTCTCTCATTTTTAGACCATACAAAGGCCATAAATATTATGCAGAACGATCAATACTACTGTTATGCCATCGAATAGCAGATTCGATTATTTTAATATTCTGCTAAATTGCTACAATATAAACAATATTTTATAAAATCTCCGATTCTAAAGTTTTGTTGGTCCAACTTTAAAAAAATAATATTGTCTTATTTTTCTAATGAATTTCTTTCCATCATTTTCGAGAATTTTTAAAGGAAGAGATTTTTATGATAACATATTTTTAACTATCTAAATAATAAAGCGCATGCCATCAACCGCAACGAATTCTTTTGTTATGAATAACAACGGATTATTGCGTTATTTGAAATGCTCGAAATTAATGTGTACAATGTTTTACATATTGACTTCAATACTGTTAAAACTGTAGGACAAATCAAACATTGCCAATTATGTTATGTCATTTAAATCATATATTTATTTTTTCCACCGATGAGGAAATTAGGTAGTAGATGAGATTAATTTAAGTAAGTATGATGCTTTAAATTAAAGCAATGTTTCAACTAAAGAATTCTGATGCCATAAACAAAAAGTATGTCACTTATTTATGAATAAAATTTCCAAATAATTGACTTATCTGAGAAAAAACTTAACAAAAAGAAAGCTTTGAGTAGAAAAAGCTATAAATGAACGTTTGTATTCTGCATATACGATAATTTCTGGCAAATTAATTTAGATAATAGACTTGAAATATTTAACTTTCTCGAATTTTAATGTTAACAACTTTGCTTTTTTGGCGATGAATTATTCACTAATAAAAATCATTTGATTAATTCTACTCTACGTTTCATACAAAAAAAAAGAATTGGATTATAATACTGAATTTCGTTGTAGCTGCATTGAAATCACAGATACAATCACTACTTTTATTAACATAAATTTACATAAACCTATGATTTTCGATGAATCCATGAAAAAGATCTCATTACTCCACAAAAGATATATAATATTAAATATTTCCAAACTTTTCAAACTTGCCTTTTTCTATGAATGGTTTTTTATCGCTAACTTTAGATGAAAAAAACTGCATAATTATGCAAAAAGATTAAGAGCACCGTAATTTATTTCATCATAGATCGCATATTCATAGAAATACTTAAAGTCAGTCTCCAAATAATTCTCCCAATCAGTACAGCGTTTATTACTTACTACGATCCACTCTTCTTTGATTTATATGTTTTGTAAAGTATTTTCTAAAATATCTTTCAGAATTACACGATAGAATCCTTTACTATTCACTGTGGAAATTGCTTGAGAATCAATATGCTGTTGCCTTATTACATTCTAGCAGCTACATTGTCATTGTGCATCATACAAGTAACAGTAAGTGAACAAATTATCGCTTTAACTATGAAAATTAAATATTTTTGAATTTTCCGTTTTGGTTTTTATTTTTATCACTTTTTCTCGCCACTTTCAATATTTTGCATTTGACTTTAATTTCTGAACAATTTCGCAGAAATCGGATCGTCGATTTTTTCTGCTTTTCCATATCATATTTTCTTTTAAATCATCATAGAAAATAGTTTAGATCGAGAATTACATTAAAGTAAATTATTTATATTCCATATATTGTATTTTGGATCAATAACAATGACAGCAAAATTATATTGTTTTCAGAATATTATTTTAATTCTTCGAAAACTCTTAGAAAATTAACCAGTATCGAATGATTACTGATATCAGTAGAAATCCTTTGCCTTGGCTGAGATTCCTGAAGGTTTTAGGAAAAAGAATCATCAAATCACTTAAATTATGAAATGAATTATTTCGAATAATTTCAGGTATCAACTGAAAGCAATTCATCAATACAAGCGGAAATAACTGGTCGACTGGATTTCAATGAATATAGTCGATCATATACAATCGAGAAACTGTTCAAGTGCAAGATATGCGGTAAAGTATTTACTCGGTCCAACCATCTAACTGCGCATAATCGAATACATACAGGCGAGAAACCGTTCAAATGCGACGTATGCGGTAAACAATTCAGGCAGAGTAATTATCTGACAATACATAACCGAATACATACAGGCGAGAAACCATTCAAATGCTATGTATGCAGTGAACAATTCAGGCATCGTAATAGTCTGACGAGACATAATCGAATACACACAGGCGAGAAACCGTTCAAATGCGATGTATGCGGTAAACAATTAATTCGGTATTTTGATCTGATGAGACACAATCGAATACACACAGGCGAGAAACCGTTCAAATGCGATGTATGCGGTGCTCTCGAAAAGATCATTTACAGAGACATAAAAAGAAACAGAAACACGATGATTCAATTCAGATACCTCACTGGGCGGCAACACCAACAAACGATATCTCCAACACATCAATATTAATAGACAAAATAATTTTATATGCAAAACTATAAGCATTTTGCATGTTTTTTTGATTACTTGATTGGTTACTAAAAATAATTAATAAAAATTAAACATAAATCATTAGTTTCAATTAGAATAAGTTTCATATTGCATTCGTTTTATCACTTAAATTTTCTACTTAATTGTATCCACAATATTCCATTATTTTTATCACATTTAATTACCGATCGCCAATCATAGTTTTCACAATTATGATGAGATATCTACAAGTTTTGTCTTACTCAAATTTTTTTTAATGTTTTTTGTTATCTCATAAATATGAAAAAAATTGATGCTCATTACTTTTTTCTGCATTACCATAGCTGTGGTTTTAGAGTAAGTTAATCTCATCTAATCTAGCTGTTATATGTACATATTTGTATATTTTGGGAAATTATTTTAATATTTTTATTTTTATCTTTTCAATATCACCATCCTTTTGTCTCAAAAGTAATTGTAAATTAACGAGGCTTTGAAATTGTCAAGTATAACTTTTCTGTTGTATGTACCACTTAAATGTATATATGAAAAAATCCTGTTGAAATATTTTTTCGTAAATTTTAAGATTCTGGAAGCATCTCTTACAAAATGAATTCAGATTAGTGAATTTTTTCAGTGAACAGCACGAGAGCAAAAGTATTAAATTTCTTTAAAAATAACAAATTAGCAGTAGTAAAATGATTGGAAATCAAATCTGCAGATGTAGAAAAAACGAATTATGATGCATTGTAGTAGAAAATAAAACAAAAAAAATAAAATTCCATCCAACAGCAAAAACACTCTCGATTTGTTATAAATTAATAGTTTCAGTGTAAACAAAGTGTAGAAGAATATAATGCAATATTAAAACAATACATGCATGAAAAATGCGTATTTTGAATATATACTTAGGAATTAATATTAACTGAATTTTTCTGTTTCAAATAAGATTTATCTGAAACAGATAATTTAGGCTATTGCATTTGAAATATTATTATTTGAAATCATAACAGGACATGAATACATTTACATGAGCAACAATATTATCATATGTTTTATTTAATTTTAGGAGCAATATCAAATGCAGAATGTTCTTAATTTTTTGACTGGAAAGTTTTTTCTTTTTTTATTTCATCTAATATTTCGTGAATCTAAGAACTAATGAAAATATATTGATTTTTGTTTTGTTGATGTCATTTTCATGTTTCCTTTAACTTTTCAGTTACCTCAATTAAGTATTCAAATGTGGCAGCGATAAAAAAGTATTCAATTTTATTTCTTTCACAACTTTAAATCATACTTTTGGGGAGAATTCTGTTTTTTATTGATTCCATAATTGTTATTCTGTAAACTCAAGCAAAAGAATTTCAAAACTCAATCTAAATGTTAAAAGCTCAAAAATTTGTATAAGTTATAAGTTTGATTTTCGCTTCAATTACTTTTTCAATAAAGTTAGCCCCCGTAATATTAAAAAAAAAAACTACAATAAAGTATTTGTTCAAGTTATTGATAATAAATTTTATAATAATTTCAGCCATAGCCATTGGGCTTCTTTGAAACTGCTGAAAGAAAAAGATATTTTCTCGAATTTGTAACACGCATATGTCATGTATAACTATCGCGTTGATCAATATCTGCTTAAACATTCTGAACGAAACATCATGATATGAATCAATTGTTTTTCTCCTGTAATTATATTGTTATCATTACTATCATAATTTATGAAATAATATAAATTCTAACATTGAAGTTTAGCAAAGTTGCATTTAGGTTAATTTAAATTTCCAAAAAATAACTCACTGCGTATGATTATTTAATTATTTGTTATTGTTCTTATTATTTCATCCTTTCAAAACTTCTTTTCATTTTTCCATTACTATCCACTTTTTTGTCTATTTTGTTTTCATTTGAAATGAATTGAAGTAATGCACCAGTATTTTAATTTAGAACATTTTATTTATTCTATTTTCAAATTTGTTCAAAAATGATTGTTTACAAATTGAATGATTTATTTAGTCTTTTTTAAAAGTGACATATCAGAATGAAGTTTGTTAATACAAGAAACAATTCATATATGTTTATAGCAAATTGACAAGAAAATACATACAACATTTACTAATCATCAATGGATGAGGAATGCTAATGACAATCACTGATAATAATAATAATCAGAGTATTGTTAAGTGTAACAATGTTATTAACAATGATATTCAACGTTTAATAATATTCATAACAATGCTTTATCATATTTCAAGTAATAACCGTAATTTGAATTAGTTTTAGATGGAAAATAATCCTGCTAATAACATGGTAATTATGACAGTATAATCATTTTTCACTACAAGTATACATTTTAGAATCAAGAAATTAAGAACATTCTGCATTTGATATTGCTCCTAAAATTGAGAAATTATACTGCAATTCGTCGCTTCGCAATATGGCTCATTGGGTTTTAAAATTCCATCGATGATTTCATTTAAATTTTAACACAAGAAGATGAAAAACAATGTTTTTTTTTTCTTCAATATTTATGAAAACAAAACAGATCTTAGGATCAAATTTTAACACAAGAAGATGAACAACAATGACATCAAATAATAGAAAAATCGCCAACTAAGATAATCGATATACCATGATTCGTAATAAAACCAAAAAACAGTTGGAGATACATGTTTTCACAGATGCATCTAACGTAGCATATGCAGCAGCAGTTTATGCTGCCAATAGCGAATATTCAGAAGGAGAATCAACCTCATTTTTCTTAATATGTGCCAAATCTCGAATTGCTACGATCAAAGGCATATCTATATCAAGACTTGAGCTGCTATCAATACTAATTGGAGTAGCAGCTGCACAATTTGTATTAAAACATTTAGAATTAAAGGAAGTACCAGTAACCCTATAGTCATATTTATAATGCGCTTTATTCTGGATTAAAAATTATTCTAAATTACTTCCTCGATTCGTTCAAAATCGTGTCGAAAAAATACGAAAGGCAGACTTTATCTTTCGATATATTCAAAGCGATCCAAATCCTGTAGACATAGCGACCAGAGGAACATCACCAATAAAACTTCGAAAACGCAAACATGGTGGAACGGCCCAGAATAGCCTACAAAGGCTAAAGACGAATGGCCGCGATGGAAATTCGAATATACTGATGATGATGAATTTAGTAGAGCTATTACAGCAATAGTTACGAAATTAAAACGAATTATTAAACCGAAATATTTTCAATTCATAGAAGTAAATCATTTCAATAAATGGACTCGATTACTGAAGGACTCTGCGCATTCCTGAATTCCTCAAACTCAGTCTCAATGAAAAATTTAAATAGTTACAATTGATGTCAAGCAAAAAGATGTAATAATCAAAACTAACTACGATATAGCAGAATGGGTATTAATCAAACAAACGCAATCCGATGGAATAAACGAACAACAAATAAATACTTGGAATTTATATATCAATGAAACAGACGATTTATGGCGAACAAGAAGTCGTTTAGAAAACGCAGAGTTGAACCTTGGATGTAAATTTCCTATTTACCTACCAATTCATAACCATATTACTAAATTTATTGTTAAATACAAGCATGAAGAACTATACCATGCAGGAATTATTCATACATTATCTAAATTACAACAAAGATTATTTTTTAGATTTACTGTAAAACGAATTATAAACGAATGGAAAGCCTAACCATCCAAACTGCCACCAATGCCAGGTCTACTAGAAACCCGTGTCAGGAATCAAGAGTCTTTGAACAAATCGATCTTGATTATTTGAGACCACTTTCAATCAAAACTGAACAAAGAACAACTAAAAGATGGATAGCGCTCTTTACCTGCTTTACAACAAGAGCAGTACACTTAGAACTTGCCGAAAACCTATCAGCAGAGATGTTCATGTATGTATTTCGCAGATTGTATCATGACGAGGATACCCTAACTTATTCCAACTGATAATGCTAGCAATCAGTATTCAAAGTTCTCATGGATCAAGCTAAAAATTTCCTTGCTTTAAAGGAAATGATATGGAAGAATAAAGCACCATGACGTGGAGGTGTTTATGAAAGAATGATTCGATTGACAAAAAGAACTCTTAGAAAGACGATAGGTAGAAAACTTTTATAGGAACGAGAATTAATAACATTAATAATAGATATACTTAACACCGTCCACTAACCTATCTAAATTTTAGTGATTACAAGATTATAAGACCTACTGACCTAATGTTTCTTTAGAAATATCAGTAGATGAAAATAGTACGGACGATGACTTCATTCTCTATCTACTTAATACCAAACAGAAATTAGTTAAATATTGGTTTAGTACCATCAAAATATTGGAAGTATTTCGGGAAAATTGGAAAATGAATATCTCAATAGTCTTAGAAAACGTATTCAAAGAGAGCTAGCATCTCTCAAAAGAGTGGAGAACACAACTCATGAATTGATAAAGTAATTTTTGTAAATGAAATAGGATTCACTTCAATAAAATCCCTTAAAAGTTTCTGAAAAACAAGAACAACTTCATTTAGTACGTTTGATAAATAATAACATACATATCATAATTATTTCTAAATTTATTATCCTTGATGTTACAAGTCAATGATCATACTTGCTGATCATAACAAAGTTGAAGGGTTGAGTTCTCACAAATTTACTCAGTTTTCTTGTTTGGAAAACGAACTCAAATTCATAATTACAACTTTATTACGATAAATTTGATTATACATCAAAGAATGTAATGATTAAAATTAATCATACAAGTTAAATGACAATAACAAAACCCAAATGCAAAAGCGATCAAATAATGCCCGGTATTTGTTATCCAACCGTCTCGTTGAAAGATCTTTTTGCTTTCGCTGCTCATGGCCCTCTTCCTCCGCGTAGATGGATGATCTTGATATACCTCTGACTACAAGAAATAGCGTCTTTGTTAGTTCGCGCGGAATGGAGCTCTTTTTTAAAAACACAATGGCGAACAATTTTAGCTTACATTTACATTACACAGTAAATATACAATTACAACATATACCAGCAATGCTAATTTCAGGACAAAGAAATTACTGATTCTCAGTTTCGCGATTTCAACGACACAAAAATGGTCAAGATTACTATAAAATAATTCGTCGGAGAGCTTTTTCAAAGCATCAATTTCTTGAACATCATCTACATATTTCTTTCTTCGAAAAATATAAGTATCAAAAGATATCTCTATCAAAATCTCTAAATTATTGTCTACAACTAAAAGAATATAAATAATTCTTTATGTTCAATCACTGCACACAATGCATCACCTACTGACTGCAATATTTTTAAGTGTAGTACTTATTGACTTCAATACTGTTAAAACTGTAGGACAAACTAAACATTGCCAATTATGTTATTTCATTTAAATCATATATTATTTTCTTATCTATGAAGAAATTACGTGTAATGTGATTAATTTAAGTAAATATAATGTTTCGATTAAAGAGATGTTTAAAATAAAGATTTCTGATCGTCATAAACAAAAAATATGTCATTTATGAATAAAATTTCCAAATAATCAGAAGAAAACTAAATGTTTTCACAAAATTTTGATCTTGAATAGGAAAAGCTATAAAAACATTTGTAATTTCAGAATGGTTTTTGGCAAATGGATTAAGTTATACTTTAAACTTGAAATATTCAATTTTGTACAAATTTCAGGGTTTAACAATTAGCATTTCCAATGATGAATTATTCATCATTTGATTAGTTTCAGAAAAAAAAAACTAACTGAATGATAATGCTGGATTACACCGTCAATTGCATTAAAATCAGAGAAAAAATCATTATTTTTATTTGCATTAATTTACATAAATCTATGATTTTCAATCAAACCATGAAAAAGTTATTGCACAAAAGATATATAGTATTAAAGATTACTAAGCCTTTCAAACTCGCTTTTTTCTATGAATCGCTTTTTATCGCCATATTTAGACTGAAAAAATCTGCATGATTATGCAAAAAAGATTAAGAGCATTGTAATTTATTTCATCATAGATCGAGTATTCATAGAAATGTTTAAAAATCAGTCACCAAATAATTCTCCCAATCAGTACAACGTTTATTACTTACTACGATTCACTCTTCTTTGATTTATATGTTTTGTAAAGTATTTTCTAAAATATCTTTCAGATTCACACGGTGGAATCCATACTTCAAACAATATCATTTATCGTGGAAATTACTTGAGAATCAATATGCTGTTGCCTTATTATTTTCTTGCAGCTACATTGCCATTGTGCATCACACAAGTAACAGTAAGTGAACAAATTATCGATATAACTATAAAATTAATATGAATTTTCCGTTTTGGTTTTTATTTTTATCACTTTTTCTCGTCATTTTCGATATGCATTTGATTTTAATCTCTGAACCATTTCGTAGAAATCGTCGATTTTTCCTGCTTTTTCATATTTATATTTTGTTTTAAATCATCATAGAAAATAGTTAAAATTTCAGATTCACATTAAAATCAATTCATTTATATATCCACACCATATTCTATTTTGGACCAGTGACAATAAAACAGCAAAATTATATTCTTTCCAAAATATTATTTTAATTCTCTTAGAGAATAACCAATATCGAAAATGATTATGAAGTGCTACTGTTTAAAGATTCCACGCATATGTACTAATATCATAGAAATCTTCTTCTTGTTGAGACTGCTAAAAAGTTTAAGAAATAAATTATGAAATGAATCATTTCGAATAAATTTCAGGTGTCAACTGAAAGCAATTCATCAACACAAGCGGGAATAACTGGTCAACTGGATTTCAATGAATATAGCCGATCATATACAATCGAGAATCTGTTCAAGTGCAAGATATGCGGTAAAGGATTCACTCGGTCCAGCGACCTGAACATGCATAATCGAATACATACAGGCGAGAAACCGTTCAAATGCGATGTATGCGGTAAAGGATTAAGTCGGTATGGTGATCTGACGAGACATAATCGAATACATACAGGCGAGAAACCGTTTAAATGCGATGTATGCGGTAAAAAATTCACTCAGCGTATCCACCTGAATAAACATAAACCATGCAAGCTCAATGCTTGTAATTCAGAATTCAATCAAAATCATAATTTGCCGAGACATACAGAGAAACACGAAGATTCAGCTCAAATACCTCAATGCATGACAACTATATCTGCAGATGACATAATCAGTACAACTTTATTAATAGAGAAAATAATATCATATGCGGAACTATAAGCATCTGGATTTTATGTTTTTTTGATTATTACTTGATTGATTGCTAAAAATAATTAATAAAAATCGATGCACATTATTTTTTTCTGTTTTACCGTAACTGTAGTTTGAGAGTAAGTTAATCTCATCGAATCTAGCTTTTGTATTTTCACTTTAGCGTATTTATCATCCTTTTGTCTCGACAGTAATTGTAAATTTATGAGGCTTTGAAGTAGTCAAACATAATTTTTCTGTTGTTGAGTAATATGTACCAATTTAATGTATATATGGAAACTCCAAAATTAGTTAGTACAATGATGTTATAAATTTATGATGATATGTAATTTGATGTGACAGATTTAAAAAGATAAAAAAAATCTGTTATAGCAGGAGGTGTTATATAAGTTTTTGCTCTTACTGATTCAAAAAACAAGAAAAATAATTGACTTATTCCATTCAAAAATTATTGACTAATAATTTTATCCAGCTAAAAAAAATGAATTTCATCGCACTTGCAAACTATTAGGCGCTATCGTTTATAAATCCGATGAAATACATTTTCTTATCGACAGTTATTATGCCAATGATAAAAAAAAATATAATCAAGCATACAAGAAATTATCCAACGTGGCAGTTTGATCAATAAGATATCCAAAAAATATTATGCAGCCGTATTATTTACATGCAGATACTGTTGAAATATTTTATCGCAAATTTTTGAAAATTCTAGAAGTATCTCTTACAAAATAAGTTCAAATTAATAAATTTTCGTCAGTAAAAGAGTCACACGCATGGAAAGGAAAATTATTAAAGTTCATTAAAATAATAAATTAGCAGTAGTAAAATGATTGGAAATCAAATCTGCAGATGTAGAAAAAACGAATTATGATGCATTGTAGTAGAAAATAAAACAAAAAAAATAGAATTCCATCCAACAGCAAAAACACTCTCGATTTGTTATAAATTAATAGTTTCAGTGTAAACAAAGTGTAGAAGAATATAATGCAATATTAAAACAATACATGCATGAAAAATGCGTATTTTGAATATATACTTAGGAATTAATATTAACTGAATTTTTCTGTTTCAAATAAGATTTATCTGAAACAGATAATTTAGGCTATTGCATTTGAAATATTACTATTTGAAATCATAACAGGACATGAATACATTTACATGAGCAACAATATTATCATATGTTTTATTTAATTTTAGGAGCAATATCAAATGCATTTTGATTAGAATGATTTGGATTGTTGAGTTGTGATGAATAATGCTGAGATTTCACTCTCGGTACTGTTGAGGTTTGACTCCTTCTGACGTTTTTATTTCTTTAGACCAATGTCATTAAGAATTTTCAGAAGTTATTAATAATCCAAAGTTCTTTTTCCACCCTTAATTAATATACTTTATCTAGGATCCAATGTGGCAATCTATTTTCGAAACTTTCTTTGCTCAATGCTCCTGTTGCTTCTATATGACAGCGAGTCCTTTCTCTGGCTTCTATGATTGATTAATTCTATGATTAATTCTCACTTTTTGTCATTTCTTTTGATAGTATGGAACTCATTCTACAATGATTTTGTTATAATAAGTAGTTTGCCGGACTTTTCGATTAAAATTTATCCTATTAGCTCAAAAATTTCTGAAGCGACATCATATCTCCTAACTATTTCTAGAACCTCTCCTTTTAGGCACGAGATACACAACAGGTAAATTCTTGAATTTGGGACTTCCTGAATGTGTACAGCGCGTTAAAACTATTCCAGAATTCCCACCACATATTTGCTTCGCCGCTGAAAGTTGTAGTGGAAGCTGTGGTAAATTCAGTTCGAATGGTAGATGAGTGAAAGTGAATTGGACGAAAATAGATCCTTGATGGTTTTTGTGCTTGAGGGCTACTGAGAAGTCATCATAATATAAATTCAAAGTAATGATAGCTTCTTTACCACTATTAATAGCAATCCGATTTTTGATTTCAAAATGTTGTATTTCTTCTGAAAGGAAATTTCGATCTGATAGCGTTAGATCGACTTCCTTGGCATCTTTGGGGAGTTTTAAAATTTTCTCAATAGTGATTGAACTGATTTCACTAGAGAAGTTAATATCGCACCTCACTTCGGGACCAAAAATTTTTGTTGGAAAGTATTGTTTAGGATTTGAAATGGATGAAATCGTTTTTATAGCCATTGTTTGAGTCTGTGTTGCCGATGTGAAATAAATTATTAAAGATTAAAATATTCAATGCGTGATTTAATGAAACAAAAAACTCTGGACATAAGACAGATATCGATAAGCGATAGTAATTTTACAATTCCTTTGGAGATGGTTAATTGGAAGGAAAATTATTTGATTTTCAATCTTACAATGGATAATGAATTGAAAGATGTGAAAAATACTGTCAGACAATTTTAGAAGCAATGAAAACAGATGATTATTAATCATATAAATGGCTACTTCTTGAGGAATTGAATTATAATTCTTATATGCAAGATCATAAATCAGTTAATAATTTATTGAAAAGACATTCTTTGTCCTAACATTTTATATTACAAGTAAAATTCGAATTTCCGAATAGTTGGTTTTGATTAGAAAAAGCTATAAGTAAAAGCTTATATTTTGCGCAGATGCAATATAATTTTGGCAAATGAAAAAAAGTTAGACTTTACATCTGAAATATTCAATTTTCTACGATTTTAATCAACAGTTAGCTTTTTCGGTGAAATATTTTTTAACAAAAATCATTTGATTAATTTTATTCTTTCATAATATCTAGTCATGATACTAAAATAAGTATTGCAAACTGTTCTATATTACAAAGAAAACAAATAATGAATCACTCAGAAAAGAACTCAATTGAAATCGCCGAATTGTTTTCAAATCAAATTCCGAAAAGAGAAAGGTACATAATGATAATAATTAACCATTAATTAACCATTTTTGTTTGCAATTCATCTTATGGGTTTCACTTCTGAAGAATAATTATTATAAAAGAAGCTCAATAATAAAGTAACAGACATAGGAAGAAAAAACACAAAGTCTTCTGAAAATAATCAAATTGTGGTGAAATGATTGGAAATCAAGAATACGGATTGAGAAAAACGAATCATGATACACCGAGGTAGAAAACTAAAATGAAAAAAGGCAGAATTCCATCCACTAGCAAAAACATACTGTTGATTTGTTATAAATTAATAGGTTTAATGAACAAGGCATACAAAATATTCGTCTACAATGAATATAATGCAATATTAAATAATGCATGGATGAAAAATGTGTATTTTGAATGGTATTTAAAAATATTCAGGAATTAATATTAACTGAATTTTTCTGTCTCAAATGAGGCTTATCAGAAACAGATAACTTGGGCTTTCACATTTGAAATAAATAAATTATTTGAAATTATAACGGCACATGAATACATGAATCACACTCCCTGTTTTGTCTAATTCAGTATCGATTTTAATTTTTCTCTTTCCATGTCTTTTTTTTTTGATATCTGATGCAGAATTCATGAAGTTCTATTATGATTTAGTTTCTGATTTTGTTTTGTTATTTTCTTTTTATCATTTCATTTTTACAATTAATGAAATCAAAATTGAAAATCCATGATTATCACTATTTCGCATGCTAATATTAATGATATAACAACGATATCGCTAATCAAAAAATTTGCAACATCCTAGCGATATATAGCAAGTAAGCAATATAAAATATAGAAAGACGATAATAGGTCTTCATAACTATCGGAGAGCATTAAAAACATAAATATGTTGTCGTGAATTTCATTATCGCGAGACTCCAAATAGATCAATACCAAACGAATAACTAAATAATTTTCTCATTATAAATCATTCAACTAATTCTACATTCCTCAAATTTACTTCTCATTTTTCCATTGTTAGCTAAATTCATATCTTTGTCCAAATACGCATCTTTATTGACAGTTGCTAATCTTCTATTGTTATAATGCTTATACTGTAACTAGCTTTCTTTCTTATGTTAATTGACAACCGTTTGTATGCTTAATGAAAGCCACTCCCATTTCCTAATACACATAAATCCTATTGTACTGGCCAGAGATCGACTGTTACCGAAAGGGATCACGACAACTATTCCCGACATGAGCGCCGACTTCCTTACTTTACTCAACAATACAATTTTTTTTGTTGAACTTGTATCACCAAGATTAAAGTTTTGATATCCCAAAATTCGCTATGTCGCATCAAATTAACAAACTTCAACTCAAATAAGCCTTCGATCTTCCTGTTCAGTCAAACTTGCGCTGAGACCTTCAGAATCTCCCAAATACAAATTATTCTCTTCGCAACATATTTTTATACCTAAGCATCAATTTAATATGCATCTCTAAAATGCGCTATTTTTTTGAATGTATATTCAGAAATTAATATTAAATAAATTCCTGTATTTGAAATGAGACTTATCAGAAACTAGATAACCTGGGCTTTCGCATTTGAAATAAATAATTATTTCAAATTGCAACAGTTATGTACAATTCGTGTAATGCAATTTTTTATTTTAGCAGAACCATGCAGGTATATCTTTTGAAAACTTCAAAGAACTAGATATTTTTTCTTCCATTTTTTTAAAATTTTCAACTTTTATAACAAATGAAACTATATTTGACTGCATAAGTGTGCTTCTGAGATAAAAATTTCATTTTGCAATAATCTTTGAAGTCAGCAAATTTCTAAGATAACTGAATTATACTTAGATAATAGTACATAGTCAATTGTATTCTCACTTTGCTACATACAAATTAAAATATCTTAATTACAGATGTCAAGTTCTACGAATATTCTGACTGAATAATTCAAATTGTTACTTTCTAATGTACTGATTTATGTGTACAATGTGTTCCCACGATTCAAACCCAATATTTATACGTCATCGACAAAGGAGGAGACTATGTTGCGCCTCATCCATTACTGTATCTTTTTGTTTTTGTCTACTTTGCTCTTCCTCCTTATTGCATATCTTCTTTATATTGTAAATTCCTCTCTACGCCTACATATATAGGTCAACGTGCTTCAGGAGATCGGTTAGCATTTTAGTGACCTCCGGGATCGATCCACTACATTATTCTGCTCTCGTGGCTTTAATCTTCATCTCCACTTTACGCTACATAAATTTACTGTACTACTCTACAATATCAGTTCTATGTTGACTAATTTATATTTTATTGTTCTGAATCAAATCGCTCTTCAACAACTTTCGCAATGGCATGCAAATTAAAAATATTTTAATTATTCAACTTTTCTAAATCCTAAAAAATCGATCTTCGAGACAAATAGAATGATTGAACAGCTAAAAAGCTTAAAATTTCGTGATTATATTTGTCACAATATTTTGCACAACTAAAAATTATAATTCATCTATTCAGTGTTTTTTATGTGGGCTGATGGTGATCCATTATTACCACTAAATTTGAGACAAATTACTTTCACACAGGACTGGACTAGTATTTGTTCAAATTTTCCTCTAAGTTCCTTTTCTATAATTTATCAAGTTTCAGAGTCCTTGGTTATCAAATAAAGCATCAAATTTATCATGAGAAAAGTTAGCACAAAAAAGCCATGCACTTGTATAGTGCAAAGATGAAAGGCTAGAAAAAATGCGTGTGTTAAAAAGATTCTCGAATAATAAATAAGACGATTTTAAAATTTTTACAGATTAAATAAACGAAAATTGTTTAAAGTCAAAGTACTCCAAGATTCTGTTTATATCAAATATGCGAAGTATTTACATATATCACTTTTTGGATTACAAAGAAACCAATTTATTGTGTAGTTGTAATTATATGTAAATAATAAAAATGGGTTAATGTGCTAAAAATATTGGTAATAAAATATTGAATTAGGCATAATTATGAAACTGTAATCACATCCGCATAACATTGGTAAGTCTAGAACAATTAAAAATATTAAAAATTAGAAGAATTCTTAAATGACACCTTTTGCCATAATTTTCTACTTGGTTTTTAATTTACATCTATTTACCAGATTTTGTAAGAATTCTCAAAATATTAAACAAATTTTCAAATTTCATCTCAACCATTATATCAACAAATAATGCCGATAAATTCACATTAATAAACGATGCTGACAAATTATGAAAGTTTGACAAATAATACGAATTAAAGTGATAATTACTTTTGTGCAAGAAAAATTGTAACAATCCGATAAATGAATAAATTGAGGCTGGAGAACAAGGCTGAAGTTCAATATTCAAGTATAAATTCTAAACTTCTGATAATCAATAAAACTTTTGATTCCAAAACTGAATACTTATTGGGAACGAGGAATTAATTATGCTCAAGTTTTAAAACAAAATAATGGAAGAATTGAAGGAAGTCAGAAAAAGATTGGAACAAGTTTGAATCTGTTTCAATTATTCAAAATTCAAAGCATGCTTAAACTTTATATTTAACCCAAGTTTAAAAATTCAATGGCTTAATTTTTCTAACTGTGTAAAATAACATTAAACTTTATTTGGAATTATACCTTTCATTTATATCTCTCAAAATTTAAAGAACTATTTATACTTTTTAGAACTTGAAAGTACAGAAATATCGGTCCTATTTCTTAAATTCGTAAAAATTTTTTTCAAACGAAAATAGTTTGCAGCTATAAGTCCTTATATGCTTTGATAACATTTGCTAACGATTTATTTTGTTTTTTGCTATCACAATTGATCAGTGATTTTGACAAACTATGTAATTGCACTTCTCCATTATTAAAACCAATTGCCTGAAATAACTATAAGTGAAATTTCATATTTTACGTTTGAAAAACAAAATGTTTCGGAAATCATTTTAAATTAATAATTTGATTAACAAACCAAAAGAGTTATATTTAGTTTGCTTGAGGCAACGTTAAATGGCCATAATTCAGCTGTAACCATTTCGAGGCCATCTTTCAAATTTATATCATTGATAGATTCTGGTTTCTTATGTTTGGCTAAATCCCATACAAGAAACAATCCGTGTCTATGAATCGTATAGAATATTGTAGAATTACTAAAAGAATTGAAAAATTAATAATAATTATTAGTTAAAAACAAATACTTCCAATTTGAATCATGCTATAAAAAATTCAATTTTTGAATTTTTTATTTTTGAATTCTTTAATTCACTAGAGTTTATTTTTGTGTCTTTTTTCCTTGGCTGAAAAAAATACTGTTTATCATCGTTTTCGAAGATGAAATAAAAATAAAACAAACCTTGGCGAGAAGAACACTTGCAATAGTGACTGTCGTGCTTGTTTTGGAGTTTCTATATTGAAAACGGGTTGTGCATTCGAGATTTCATGTAATGATATATAACCGTTCGAGAAACCGGCCTAAAAAATAGGTAGAAACTACGAAATGAAACTAAACATGTCATCAAGTTAAAATAAATAACACTGAATATTTTCTAAGAAAATAAAATTTACTAAAGAATAATTTATGATATGTTTGAATAGTTTCATTTTGAAATTTATAGAAAAGTTCCAGATTAAATGTATATAATAAGTACCAAAAAGAAGGTAGATTCTGAAGAAAAACTAATACATATCACTTCTGCTCCGATATCTAAAAAAAACATTCAAAAATTGAATAGAAATAGTAAGCAATTTTTACAAAGATTTTTAGAAAATTGTTAAATTAAATTTGAAAAGATTTTGGTAAATTAAAAAAATTTCCAAAAAAACGAAATTTTAAGGGCGGAATCAGAGTTTTACTAGAAAAATTTGGAAAGCCTTTAAAAGTTAAAAGAATTAAAATTTTTAATAACCGAAATCATTCCGATACATTCTTGGACCAATCAATTTGATTGCCTTGCTTGAAACGAAGCTGGTGATAATACCACGATTGGTACCAAGAAGAAATTGTGCTGGATTTATTGGTACCATTGTCATACAGTTTACAATCATTTTTCGTGATGGATTTAAGTTACTTTAAAAAAAAAAACAGAATTTAAAATGTTTTAAAAAAGCAATATGAAATTAATCATGCTCACTGATATTTTCAAGTTATAAACGGAAAAAAAAGTTTGCAATTTAAATATTCGAATATGCGTCGAGTCAAAATTCTTTTGGATGTATTTTTTTTTAGAATATCCGATCTTTTTCCAAAATTTTTCTCTTAAATCCTTAACGCTTTTCTTTCTTCCATCGTTTTTGCATATTGAATGCTATGAATAAGACTATTGAATTAAAAATATTCCAGATTAAATTGGCAAAAGATTGGCAAAAATTTTTAGCTATTCAAACAATTTTGCAGGAAAAATAACCTAAAAAAGACGCCATTGGGATGTATTATTGAAATTTGCGTCATCCTCAGTTGTGCTCCCGGTCTTAAGCCAAGGTCATAATCTATCATTCGATTTGTGTTTTCATTAATTATTGCCCATATGATAGCAGTGCCAGCTTCGTTAACGCTAACAAGTTGATATGTTTCTGAACTGAAAATCTTTAAAAGTATTATGCAGTAATTACATAGTGATGACATTTTTTAGAATTTATGACCACTTCTCAAGTTTCCTATTAATACAATAAAAATTAGTTATTTCATTAAATAATCACTTGTTTATGTCAGAATGAACAATGCTAATTGCAACAATAGCAAATTGATCAAGTTCTCCAAAATCTTTAGTGATAACAGCTTTAAAGGAAGTATCATAAGCCGCCGTTCTTAATGGATACATTTCGCCGTCTTCATTCCACTGTAATTTCTCCGTAAATAACGAATTTGATTCTCTCAGATCGTATGCCATACAACTGCCATCATTCTACGATACCAAAAAAATAATTTTATTTCAATAATTAATTTTTGAAAATTTGGAAAAACATGGTTAAAAGAATTAAAAAAATAGTTCTTTTATTTGATATCAAAGTTATCTTCTATAAAATTAGTAAATGAAACGCGCATTTTTCGAGCAAAATTGTGCAAAAACTTCTTGATTCAAATATCTTATGGTGATAGTTTTTAGCCACAGGAAAATCATTTTATACAAAATTATCCAGCAATCCTTCGGCATCGACTTTCTTCTAACTTTTTTTTTGAAAATTTTTATCTTTTTTTTAAATTTCGCCTAAACCAAAATGATATCGTGATATGAAATTGGTATCAATTAAGCATGAAATAATTATCTAACTTGCCAGGCCAGCGAATATAGCACTAGTACCATCTGGTGATGTACAAAGGCATTGTACTTCATTATGACAAAGTAAAATCCTGAAATCTTTCAATCATTTCTCTATTTTTACATTAAGTAAAATTCCGCAAATATAATGTAACTCCAGTAAACATTATTTACTCAATTTATTGAATAGATTAAAAAATTTATTTAACTAAATTTAAAATTGAATTTTATTTGATTTATACTGAATTCAAAATGCTACTTTTGAGGAGAATGCGGCATGCAAATATCAAATTCAACAATAATGCTTCGATTGTTAATATATTCATTTGATGTTTGTTCAATATAAAACGCTATAAACAGTTGATTTTCTCGATGTAGCATAGTTGTAATTTTAGCAGCTGAAAATATTAGTCAAAAAAAAAATTCGATTTTAATTCATTAATTATTTTATTTATTATAATTTTTCAAGATAAAGTATGTATGATCAAAACTAGATAGTAGCATGAGTAATGGAATACTTATATAATATTATAAATATCGATGTGATAATTCATGAGATATTTTTAACTTAGCCGAAAAAAATCAGGATTATTTGTTGGCTTAAATTTAGAATAACATTAAAGGTCTATCTAAAAGATTAATTATGAATAAATAATCTATACATTATTTGGTGATTTTGTTAAATTAAAGATTTGTTAAATTAAATTAAAGATTTGGTAATTTTGTTTATTTGTTATAACTATAAGATAATAATTTTAGTAAACTTCAATTTGACACTTTTCTTATATGCTTTTTAAATCAACGAGGAAAAAATAAGCAAAAAAAACTTACTATTTACAAGATTTCCCAACGAAAATTTGTTATAACCTGTACTTAACTTAAATGATGTACGGTATTCAAATGATAATTTGGTTACATGGTCTGGTGATGATTGCATTAGATCGATAAAAACCTATAAAATTAATGGACTAAAGAATAGAATTAACATATGAATAATTGATTAAGTGTACTATTTGTCGAGAAACTTTAAAAGAGTGTTCAAGAAATTGTTTTCATAGTCATTAGTTAATGTTAAATTTAATTTTTGTCATATATTCATTGTTAGAATATTATCGATTGTCATCGTTTATATTTTTTATTTATTTATTTTATGTACACATACTTCTTTTGTTGTCATTATATGCTGTTTGCTGCCATTTATGTATGTACAACAAATGTAGCTAAATAAGGGAAATAACTGGATATCTTTTTTTTTCGATTGATTTCGTTTAATCTTTTCTTTTCTATATGATATGATATATCATTGATTTATCCCATGTATGTCTAGATACTCTTCTTTATTTTCATCTGTCTCAAATAATTACTCTTGCCTATATTCTGCAAATCAAGGACATATAGATAGTGTGTTATTGATGAAAGGGCTTTTTTTTTTGGCATTGCTCAGTAAGATTCCAGTTGTAGAAAAAATTTTTCCTGCTGGTTAATTGTCGTAAGGAATCGAGCAGAAATTATTATGTAGTTTACTTATTAAGTAATTGAATTAACAAGTTATACAATATCGTGGTTATCATGTAACGAATAAGAAAAGTCTGTTTAATAAGTCAAAGTAGATGAATAATTTCGATAGAAAAACGGGAAATAAAAGATGTCCGTTTGATGGATCCAACCGATCTCTTGCAAGCAATTTGCAGCATATAGTTTTGGATCCTTTTTTGGTAGGTGGGAGCTAGTGGTACAGTTGTGAATTATAAGAGAAAGGAGCTTTGTTTGGGTATCAGTATAGATCATATAGATAAAGGCGTATAAATTTAGCTTACATCTTACATAATACAGAAAAACGCACGTATACTATAAATTCATTCAAAAAAAAAAAGAAAACACAAATTTTCTCTGTAAATTAAAACAAATCTCTTCGTTCTTTTTTCTTAAAATAAATTTAATTCAAAGCAACAATTTATACTTTCTTTGAACACAATTTATACATGTAATAGAAAGGAAGTTTTGGCTTCATTTTTTCGGATATTTGAAAATCATTTTTGAACAAATTTATTTTCAAAAATTTTTGAGTTTACATTTTTCCGTTTCTTTGTCTGTTCATAGGATTATTATTTCAAAATTTTGGTAATGCATGATTATAATACAGTTATCAGTTATGGTTATTAAAAAAGTAAAAAAAAATTACCTGTCCAGCGACAGAAATAAACTTGCGAAATTTTTCCATTTTAAAATGGCTAATTTTGAAATGTTCGATTTCAGAATCTTCAATATTGAAATGTTTACGATGATCGGTATCATTCGAAATATTCACTATACCCCAACCTTGAGAATCTAAATTAATTAAATAATTTAGAAAAAATTTGTACAAACATTCCTTAGCAAGCTTGCAAAAATTGAAAATTTAATCAGTTGTCTGGAAGCACTCCCGAAATTTGCAGAAATGAAGCTTATAGCATATCTTCATGTAATAGTTATGATTAACCGTAATGCATACAGTATTCTTATTCTCCGATAACATGTCCTTGCTACCAAAAGTATCAATAGCAACCCTTGATACCAACAATTAGTCTTGCTATCAACTGGGTTATTGATACAACCAATAGCGTTTGCTATCAACAGTAATCCTTCCACTTTAAAATTGAAAAAAAAAAAGCAAAATAAAGAATAAATTATGAACTTTTTACTTATCTAAAAAACACCTGAGTATGGTATTTGTGTCCAGATAGTCTCTTTATCCACTTCCTCTGTTTGCACATAACAATCCAAATCATCGTCACCTGTTTGTGTTTGTACCTATAAATTGCACAAAAAAAAAAAAAACATAACGCATTAAATGGTCAATCAATTCCTATTATAATTACTAAACTTCTTCCGATTACCTTCACATTATTATTTTCATCAACCAACAAACTTCACATTATTTACATTAAATTATTAAATTCCAAAAAACATTGAGAATTTTACGATATCGCATTCAATCGGAGGAAATGCATTAATTATTTTCGATACATTTTTCACAGTATGCAAAATGCAGTATAATCCAATTTTATTCGAAATTAAGAAACTAATCTGTCAAAAAAAAAAAAAATGCTATAGTTATAGTAAGTCACTAAGCATTAAATTTCATTTATTCAATTTATTAAAATTTCGATATTATTAAAAACAGTACCTGAATGTAATTTTTGTTCCCAAACATTTGAACATAAAAATCATATGCACGAATTTGATGATGATCCAATAAATCAATTTGTACAATTTCCATTCCTATTTCAAATAACTTTATTACAAAATTTTGCTTTTTTTCTGATTAAATTAAATATTATCAAAAAATACTTTGCAATTAAAATTATACCAATTAAATTTTTCAGCATTTTATATCGTCTTCCAACCTCAAACATTCTTTCCAAATTTATTGTTGTTGCATTTGTAAAATCAATTTTCCGTTGCATGGAACTGGAACGATTGATGGATTGTATCTGCAAATGTGCAAATTACTGATTGATCAAAAAAATATGAAATTTCGAAATTTTAATATATTTTTTATATTTAATTATAATCCAAGAATTTCATGAGTAAAAATTATATCAATTTGTTAATATATTAACTTATATTAATTCGTCGTTTGCCATTGTTTGCCGTTGCATTCGTATTTGATGTTCTGATACGTGAAATGGTTGAATTTTTTGTTGCTTCGAAATTTATATTAATCAATTGTAATGGTTTTTATTTTGTCAATTTTTCGTCATTTTTTTTTATTTATTGTCCTAAGATTCTTTTATTAAAAATAAGCTGAAAAAAGAAGATATATTTAGTAAATGTAAATATTTTTTAATTAATTTTTATTTTATATTTCTATTATCAATAATGTATTGCAATCATTAATCAATTCATTATTGCTAGTTGACATCTAACTGACGGTGTAATGTAAGAAAGTACCTGTAAAGGTTGAACATTATCACTACATCGTCGACGATTCATTATACGATGTAATAGCGGTGAATTGATAAACGATTCGTCGTTTGCCGTTGCATTCGTATTTGATGTTCCGATACGTGAAATGGTTGAATTTTTTGTTGCTTCGAAATTTTGCTTATTTTTTTTACTTTCTTCTATATTTTCTCCCCCATCTGAATTTTCATTTTTATCACTATCAGTTCCAGTTTCTTCTTCAAAATCATCGGAATATTCTTCAAAGTCATCCTGAATTCATATTTCATTGATCTTTCATTAATTGTATTTTTTATTTGTTTAAAACACAATTATCCACATTGATAGTTAATTCCACGATGTTTTTTATTATGACTGCATCAAATTTAATTAAAATTACTTTTTATATGTTGAAAACTTATCATTGATTATTAATTGATTTATTATTTGATGAAGTTTTATCTGAAGATGAAGTACATTTGGAGATGAAGCTTTATCAAATATCTTTGTCTAAATTAAATTAAAGTGAAATATTTGAAAGTTATTTGCTTCACTGCCAATTTTAATGAATTAAAATCTAAAATACGAGAAAATCTAAATTGTTATCAAAATACTTACTTCATAAGTATATTCATCGAAATGCTTCGAACAAGTTGGTGGGGTTTCCGGTGATTGGAATAATTTCGGAAAGTGGTAATTTGGATGATTTCAAATTTTGATAATTCAATTTTGAACTTTTTGTAACCAACGATGATCGTCTAGTCTTATCAATTGAATTACCAATGATGTGTTTACTAGAACTTTTATCACTTCTTAATTTCCGCATCGCACTATAATTGCCCTCTTCAGTTTTAATTTGTTTTGTGTCTAGTTTTTCGTACTTTTTCAATACTATTTCTTTTGGATTTCAATGCTTCCAATTTATTGATAGATTTTTCCGAATATTGCTTTGCAGCGCTTGTTGAATTTGATTTGCTAGTGGATGATAGAGGTTGTCGCAATTTGTCGATTGAATTTGACAGGTGCACCTTTCGTTCAATTGCTGCTATCTTATTTCGATATATTTCTTCGCTATTTTTTTTCATTAATTTTGAAGTTCCTGCAAATTTTGTTTAACGAATAATTGGAAATATTTCAGATTACGATAATTATATTTTTGCATCTTTTGTCATTTAAATAATTCACAAATTGGATGAAAAAGTTTTTTTCTTCCATTGAAAAAGAAATTTTTTTTTTTTTTTAGAACATTATGAAATTTTACAACAAAATCATCCATTCATTCATCTTTCTTTTTCCTATTTTTTTAATGTTTGTAAAATACTTGGTTTACTACCATGGTTTACTGTTAGATTCAAAATAACGATGTAATAATCTTGCTGAACTTTTAGAATTCCATGAAAAAGTTCAAAAAACAAGTTTCTAGCAATGAAATTTCAAAATGAAGGAAAAATTGCAAATTATAAATGAATATTACTAATTTTTTTTTATTTCCATATTAAATTTTCTTTTCGTCGCTAGTTTTACATTTTCGTTTTTAAGAAATTAAAAAAATTTTTTTTAGAATAAAAAATCTTTTTTTGAAAAATTTGCAACTTTCGGAAAAAGAAGTAGATATTTAAAACAAGATGTTTTATCAATGCTTTTGAAGATTATAAAAAATAATTACTATAATGTAATTTAAGAATTATTTAAATTAATTTAATTGATTCTAATTTTAAATAGAACTATTTATTTTTTAAACAAATTTAATTCAATTATTTATGTTTTTTCGAAATGTTATTTTGAAATATTTTGAAATACATTTCCTAAATTTTTGAAAACTTTCTATAATATAAGTAAGACAAGCAGATTATTCATTGAACATCTATATGATTAAATAGCATTCTATTAGAAAAAAAGTTAAATAAATAATCGGAAATCAAAAACCTCTTTCTTGATGCTTTCATTGCTTTTTCGATCTTTCTTCGTAGAAATATTACGAGTACTTATTGATTTCTTTTCTTTTGATTTCTTTCGATGAAATTTGCATTTTACTTCCGTCATTCTTCGTGCTACAATCAACATTCTTATTATGATAATGATATCAAATTATAAGTGATAATTTCAGTAAATTAAGTTTAACAAATATTATTAGCAAATTCAATTCGCTAGCACAATTTTGATATGATAATTTAAAATGATTATATATTAAACCAAAAACAAAAAGAATTATTATTTGTAATCTAATTGTCTTATTACGTGTAATAATTGGAACTCAATTTGTTTTTTCTGCTTTTACTGAGTCTGAAAAAGCTTACGAATTATAATATCGCTATAAAAAAAAGAAATAAATTATATAAGTTATGCAAGAAATAAATTATATAAGTTGTGCTTTTAACAATCATTTAAGTATGATATTTCGTAATTCACAGATAGTTAGCTAACAATTACAGGATGAAACCTTTTATCATTATGCTCTTTAGTCCGTAATCTGTTCTTGCTTCTAGGCCTAGTCTCGTTTGACATCGATTTTCGCTTATCCTTTGCTTTAATTAGGCTGAAACAACTGTTGCTGAAATTTTGAATAATTATTGCTAAATTTTAGAAATATAGGCCGAACAACAAAATGCTTTAATATAATAATTGTTGATGATAGCATAATTAATTAGAAAAAAAAACTGTTAGAAAAAAAACTGTTATAAGGAACATAGATTATAATTTTAATAAATAATTAATAAATAATTGAAATTATCAGACCAGTAAGGAAATCCTTTTATGCTTAATATTATAAATGAAAAACGAAGTGTAAATTAGGAACATAGATTATAATTTTAAAACAAAAGATTAATTTCGATAACTTTTGAACAACTAAATTTAAATAGTTATCTAAAAGTAATGATGGAAAGAATAGTGAAGAAAGCAAAAAAAATTTTTTATCAAACTTGAAACTATTAACTTTAATTATTATGAAAAAAAGAATAGAAGAAAAAAGAGAAAGAGGAAAATTTTCAAAAAAATTACAATCAATAAATTGTGAATATGAGAAATACCTAAAATATGAGAAAATCTGATAAAAATGATATTAAAAAATTGAATGATAAGATAGAAATGTACAAACGAGACTTTTAAAAGCTAATAAAATTTGGATATACACCTATAAGTATGTCAACCTTTTCCTTTATTGGAATAAATTTCGTTACCATGGCAACATGATTATCAAATATTTACAAATATTGATTATATACTTCTAATCATTTAACTGACAACCTATTCGACTCATAATATAATATTGAAATGATATTTCAGAAAATATCAAAATACTAAAACTAAAAGATAAAACGAAAATAAAAGAAATATTAAAATAATATTTCGAAAAAAATCAGCAATAAAAATATTAAAATAATAAAAATGAAGCATAACAAAAAAAGGAGGAAGAAAAAATTGAAAAAAAATCATTCAATTCATTATTTCTCATTAAATTGCAAAATTTTTTTCTAATATGTTTTATTTTAAGATGAAAAGATTAATATTATATTTATTTTGGTTGAATAGAAAAATTTTTAAATTCATAGAAAATTTCAATGAATCAGAAAACAATCGGCAGTCAAATAAAAAATCGATAAATTGATATCTGTTTGAAATTAACATTTTTCATTTACCTATCTGAGGATAAGGAAAAAAATATTATTGTTGTCTTTTTCTAAATTACCATTACTATTTAAAAATTCATTTTCTCTGACTTCTTTTTCTGCTTACTTCAAATTAGTAAGAAACTTTTTATTTTTTGAAAAAAGAAAAGGAAGTGATTAGTAGAAATTTTTTTCTTGATAATCAATCTGTATAGCTTATTTCAATAAATGATATAAAACTGATTATTTAAAATTTAAGCTAATTATTTCGCAATAATTAATTTATTTGGATTATTTCAATAAATAATATAAAATGGATTATTTAAAATTTAGCTAATCATTTCACTATTTATTCATTTTATTTATTTAATGATTCATTATTTAAAAGCTTCATTGAATAGCTCAAAATTTCTTGTTTTAATAGTAATACTATACATTATGAAATTAAGCCATCAATCCACGTTATCCGTTATCTTTCGTTTTTTTCAGATAAAAAAAATTTTTTCATTTTTTTTTTGTTTTTTGATAGATTTTATTCTCTTCGTTTTTTTATGGAATATTTTAAATAGTAAATTATACATATTACTATTGAATTTAATAATTTTTTGGAATCTTTCATTCCATTTAATATGATATTAATTCCATTAAATTTCTCTTTAAAATTCGTTTCATTTAATTTTGATTATTACAATTTCATCATATCAACTAATTTTTACTAGTTGTGCTGGAAAAAATTTTTAACACAAATTTATTTTTATTTGCGGGAATTTTTTTTTCGTTTTTTTGCATAATTTTTTTGTTCATTTTTCTTTGGATTGTTTATTATTTATTTCTGCTAATTAATTGAATTTTAATTGTTTAATAAATTGGATGTAATATTTAAATAATATGTTCAGCAGTGATAGAAACAAAATTTTACTTAAATTAATATCATTTTTTGCTAAATGCAACTTTCATTCATTCATTTATTTTATTTTGTTAAATTTCGTTTTTTTAATCGTTTATTGCTTAATTATTAGACTATTTACTCAAATGGTGGGTAATAAAATTATCGAGATGTGATCCATTCTTGATAAAATTAGTATGTAATGTTAACCTATCATTCATAATCGTAAATTATTGGGAAAATTGTCACCCGACAAGCATAACTTATTAATTTGAAGAAATATAAAAAAATAGTTTTATTGACTTAGATGTAAGGAACAGATATTTTTCATTTCCAAAATTTAATCAGTCATTTTTTGAAATCAATTCTTTTCTTTATATATTTTGAAATATAATCGAAAAAAGTTAATTGTTTCTTCAAATATATTTATTAGAAAAAAACTTATGGAAAGGAAAATGAATTTTAAAATTTCATATCGATTTAATGATTTAATAAAAATAGTTGAAATTGAGAAAGAAAAAAAGAAATGAGAAATTTCAATAAAAAACGAATTGTTTGATTAATACGACGAAGTGTGTCTTGCACTTTTATTATCATAAAATAATCGATAAAAAAAAGTTTAAAAAAGTCGATCGATAAAAACGAAAAAAAGAGTAATCGATTTTTACGTCATAACAAATAATACATATATACATCTCTCGCCCACCAACGATGTTATTATTTTTTCAAATGTTTAACATTTGTTTTCAAATATTTAACATTTGTTAACTGTTTGGGAAGCAAAGTTTTAACTAAAATTTTTATTTATTGATTGCTTAGATTTAACTAAATCAATTTATTGATTTTTTATCGGAAATTAAAATCAGTTTATTGATTTCTAAGTGATAATTTGGCTATGTTAACGAAAAAAAGTATGAAAATCAAAAATATTTAAACACAAAGTTGAAATAAACTGAAAAACTGACTTGAACAATACATTATGTTGCTGTTGTTATTTCACTTTATCTTTCCTTATCTTTATCAAATATTACTTATCTATATTGAATGATAGTGAATTAAATGATAGGCAAAAAAATTAAATAAGCAATTGATTTGTTGACTGCTTGCTATCAATCATTGGAATAAGTAAATAAATTAAATTTTGAATTAATCATTTTTGCAGTAAATTTTATCACTTGCTGAAATGATAAGTTGTGCCTGTGATAGTGATTGACAACTTTTATATCATATATTTCAATTCGATCGCTTTTAAATTATTTTAGCAAATGCAAATCAATCTTTTGACGATTCGTAATTATAATACTATTACTTTTTAATTATAATTAATAAGATTATTTTGGAATAATTATCAGTTGTTATCTATTATTATCTATATAATCATACTACTTAGAATTTTGCTGTTTTTTTTTTTCGCTTTCTTTTTTATTTTTAAAATTGTGAATTTTCTGATTCAATTTTGTTAATTGTTTCTTCTTTAGCAATAAGTTTGACTTTCTCGAATTTTCTTAAACTTGACTTAATGTTATACAAAAAAAGCGTCTTATTTTAGAAAAAATTATTTTTATTTTTAGATTTTAAACGATCAAATTGAGAAATATTATATTCGAAAACGCAAAAACAAAAACTCTTTAAAGAAGAAAATTTTATATAAAATCAGAAATGACTCAGATGGAGAAATAAGAAAAAACGAAAAATGATAAGAATAGTATGATGGAATGATAAGAATTTGATAAATAAAATATGTGTTGAATCCAAAAAAAAGGAAGAAAAAATTCTGGTGGTATGTATAAATTATTAATGAATGATTTGCATAATGATTTTTTTTTCAATACTGTATTTATATTAAGATTTACAGTATTTCTCCGCATTATTTCTCCACAAAAATAAAAATACATGAAGATTTTAGACAGATTTGAATGTTTGAAACAGTTAAATAATCAGCATTGTATTACAAAATAGTTTAATATTATTCTATAATTACATGATCGATTAATTTTTTAAAATAAATAAAATAGTTTTAGTAAATGTGTTTTCAGTCGGAAAATTGACTTGAAAACAATTTTAGGATAATCTATTACAGTATTTTCTGCAAATAGAATATGAAATATCAATCCAAAATAAACCAAAACTATTTTATTTTTCCAAAATAATTTTTTTTTTAAAAAAGAATAACTGTAAAATCTGAAACTTATTTTCGAATAAATGAAAGCGAAATAATAGTGATGGATAAATAAAGAATGAAAAAATAGTAGAAATAGAAATTTTTGGACGAAATTGATAATGAGAATATACAATTTTTGTATTACCTAAAATGAAATATTCTTTTTTTAATCATTTCTGATATCTATTAAAAATTATTTTAAAAAAACTAACTTATCATTCCACTCATTTGAATGGATAAATAAATGGAATTTCATTTTTCTTTTTTTTTTTTCCTTTCTTTCCTTTTTTCATAAAAGAAATTGAAATAGGATTGATTGGTAAATGTAAATTCTCTCATCCAAACGATACCAATTTTCCTTTTACTTTTTTTTTTTATCTGTAATACTGCAACCGCATATAGCCACCGTTAGATTGAAATTTGTATTGAATTAGCAGAAATTTTTTTTTTCAAAATCAAAAAATATTAATTTTTTTATTTCTAATTAAAATTTCATTTCGAATATTTCATTTCTAATTTTTAACATTTTCTTAATTTTATTATGTTATTGTTTTTTTTCTTCTTTTATTGCTGCTATTTTTATTGCTAGTTTTCTTTTTTCTTATCAAAATATAATTTTTTAAATAATTCGAATTTTTACTTATATATTTCTTGAAATTTAATATATTTATGTCATTGCCAACTTTTCTTCACTCATTTCAATTTTATCATATCAGCATTTATTGTGAATATATGCATGTATATATATGTTCATTTAACAATAAAACAAAAAAAAAAATTTCTCCAAGATTATAGCTTTTCATAATTAGCAAATAGTTTTGTTAATTCATTAATTTTTCATTTTTTTTACTTTATAATTTTTTCTCTATTACTACTTTCACAAATTTTGTTTTAGCTATAATTTTTCTTCTAATTAATAAATAATTTTATTAATTCATTATTATCACTCGATTTATCGCATTTTTTCATTGAACTCTTTTTTTTTGATTTTTTTGCTAAACTTTTGCTTATCGATAATATGCATTTATAATTTCATTTAGTTTTTTTTTTTTTAATTAAATATTTTTTTTAGGGAAAAAGAAGAAAGAATGGAATTTGTTGGATTAGTATAATTTCAATTCAAGTTTTATAGGTTTTGTTTATTTACTTTTTTTTAATATTAATATGGCATCAAATAATTGCTAATATGATTTTGTTTACGGAAAAATTACTCTTTCATATTTCAATTTTTACGATATATTTATTTGATATATCTGTTGAATCTCGTAATTAAATCAATTTTTAAATTTAACAATTCTTATTATCAATAAGTAAACTTTAATTAATACGAAATATCAATTATTTCTAACATCTGAAGTAATTCGTTATTTTAAAAATTATATATCTATTTGAAAATTGATAACGAATATTATTATTTCATATTAACGAATAGAATATTTTCATTTCCAATATTTGAAACGATTCATTATTTTGAAAATCGATTATTGAATATTTATTATCGAAATTGATAAATATGATATCATTTATTTCCAATTACTAAAATGATTTGTTATTTTGAAACTTTTATTCATTTGGAAATTTATTATGAGTATTATTTCATATAAACTGATGAAATATCAGTTATTTCGAATATTTGAAGTAATCCATTATTTAAAAAATTTTACTGATTTGATGGCTAGTTATGATTATTTTTTAATTTAGCAAGTGCTAACATCATTTACGTCATTTATTTCGAAATTTATAATCATTTGAAAATTAATTACAATTATTTTATTACAATACTATTTCAAATTATATGATTATAAAAATTTTATTTCAAGACACAGTTATTATCAAGATAACTAGACATATTTATATATGATTAAAAATGGATTAAAAAAATAAAATTGAATGAAAGGACAAAAAAAAATAAACAAAATTCGAATTTCAATTTTCGATTTTTGATTTAAATGATTAAAAATGTGTTAAACCATAAAAGTGTTAATTTATTTGCAAATTTATTGCTCTTTTTTTGCGATAAAAAAATTTTTTCAATAATAGCAAATGTCAAATTTAAATTTCAAATTTCTAGACGTGTAAAAAAAAACGAATAAAATTTTTAAATATTTAATGGAAAATTCGGAATGGACGAAAAAAGCAACAAATTATACGCATGCGAAAATATGTTAAATCGACAACAATCAGATTCTGGCATTATTCGTTGTTCTTCTATACCAACGGCCCCTACTATAATTGATGTAATTATGATTTTATATATTTGTGTATATATATTCCAATTAGAAAGTTTAATAATTTCAAGCAATATTTAATATAATTTTTTTTTAAATTTTGCACGTTCGAAAAAATTTAAAAATAGTTGACTAAAAATCTCATCGATGCTTAATCTAATTTAAATTAATTATCTTAATTCAAATAATAGCGAAATTAAATTGTTAATCTCAAATAAATAACAAATTAATAATGTTATTTAATTAATAATAATTTAATGGTAATAAAGAAAACAGAAAGCTTTGCCATAATAATTGTTATATTAACAAATATTTTATAATTAGGATTGGTTTTTTATCTTTTTGCTTTGTTTTTTTTTTGATTAATTTTGAATTTAAATTTTACATATATCGAATATTTTGTTGAAAACATTTGTACATAAAATTGAACGTAAAAAAAACTTCTTAAATTTGTATATTTACATTTTAAGTATTTAAAAATTAGAAGCAACCAATAAAAGTAGCAATAAAATTTTTTTATAATGTAAAAATATTTTTATTGCTACAATAATCCATACTAATATTTTTTTAGCATTTTTTTTGCATATAACTAAATTTTTTTTTTAGAATTATGATGATTCGGCTTATTCCGTAAGTATGATACGTAATCCGCCACCATATAGTCCGCCAAATCCACCGCAATCGGAATATGCGGAACCGTTTTTGACAAGAATTTCTCGACAAAAAAATGAGAAATCACGACGATTGCGACAATATGATACGAATGTGATATTCAAAATAGCATTATTTGAAGGATTAATTGCAGGTACAATTGTTTAAAAATAATTCTTTATCAATTAGCTTACCTGATTTCACCTTGAAATTAAATTGAAGAAAAAAAAATCATTATCCTAGAAATTATTCAAATCATAGGGAATATATTTTTCTGTTATATTTAGATAATGGTTTTTTTCGTATCAAATGTTACCTAGGACATTTGAATTATGATAATTGCGATTAGATTAATGAAACGAAATCTGATAATTGTCGAAATATAAAAAAAATTTGAGATTTTAGCTAAATATAAATTTTATGGCTAGTTGAAGATTTCTTAAAGAATTAGCTAATAAATTAGCTAAATTGAAAAATAACTCAAATCATTAGGCAATGGATTGATTAAATTGAAAATTAGCTTTGACGAAGGTGTCAAATTTTATCGACATTCATCATATAATTAAGAAAGATGATATATTGAAAGATTCGAGAATGCCATAAAACTTATTTGAATAGATTAAAAATAATTGCATTGCTAAATATTTTAAATATAAATTAATGTTTAACTTTCAATTAGTTAATAAATCAAACTTATAAAATCTTCATCAATAATGATTAGCTTATTTTGATGAATAAATTTTTTTTTAGAAATAAAAAATAAATTAACTATAAATTATTTTAGCTTTTATGCTAGCTGGTGGTATTTGGTGTTTATGTGATTTATCCGAATATTGTCCATACTATTCCGGAATTTGGACATCAATCGTTTTCATCATAAATGCTTTGATTGGTATAATAACTGCAAAACGTTGTACCATAAATTTTTTTGTTGCATATTTGGTGCTATCATTGATATCACTTATGTTATGTACAGTCAGTGCTACTATTTCGGCCAGGTAATTCATAAATATTTAAATTAAGAGATAATAATAATAATAAAATTATCATGATATATAATTAATTGATATTAACAATAATGATTAATTAATTGGTATTATATGTATTATCATTAAATATATTTTTGCAAAAATTTAATTCAAATATTTTTATATAAGAATGAACATTTAAAACAATGTCAAATTTTTTGTCATTATATTTTATGCATTGATAAAAAACGATTGTTCCGTGATAAAAAACCGAATACTTGAAGAGAAGCAAAAGATGAAATTTTTTAAGTAAATCTTAAATTACTCGGAATGATTTTAGGATTCGAAGCATGAACTTCATAAAAAAAAATGCCTTCAGAATGTTTTATCGTTTAATATAAATTCAAATTATTTGGAATGATTTTAGGATTCAAAATATGATTTAAATAATTGTGATATTGAATTAATCTGTTTTGAAAGTCGATATATCTCAAAAATTAAGACATATAATGAAAAATTATTCATCTTCTAAATTGTAAATTACTGAAAATATCGTAAAATTTATTATAGAAATTGGTTTTTGATCGGCACTTATCGACATCCGAAAATTGATCGTAATCAAGCATTTTGCTTAATTGGTGAATATGATACCTCTCGAATGCGATATATTTTAACACAGATGAATCGTTACGATTTTTATCAATGTTTGTATCAACTTAAAATAGGTATTGCTATCAATAGCATACAATTTATCATTTCGATTATTGAAGGTTTGGTATTTTCTTTTTTCTTTTTTTCGGTATTTTCGTTTTTAAATGAGTTAATAAAATTACTGTTTATGAGATATTTAAATTTTGATTATACTGATTATCATTTATTCTGCAAACTTAAATTTGTTAATAAAGTTTAAATTCATAAATAATTCATAGATTATTCCAATCATTTTCGATACTATGAATAAATTTTTCTTTAGTATTAGTGAAATTATCATAAGCATAAAATTTCTTGAAGAAGAATAATAAAACTATCATATAATCGTTTAATGCCAAATTCTAATTTCTTGTTGATTTTGAATTTCCAAATATTTCTTCAAATTAATATTAACACTTGATGTTTTAAAATTAATTTTCAAAGGTAATAGAAAAGAGTGCAAGAATATTTTGAAATTTTTCCGCTGAGCAAATCCAGTTTCGTAATTAATTAAATCATCGGACAATCTAATTAATAACTTTAACGAAAATTATTTGGTAATCAGCTTTATACAATGCGTTTTCATCATAAGTGATTGTTTCTAATATTTAGTACTAAAAATATTTATAATCATCATAAGTTTAATAATATATTCAACTCTTGTTACCTATATGAAATATTCATTTTCATTATCAGTATTAGCTTATCAATTAAATTAAGTAATGCTATGCTCTATATACTTCCGATAATTTCAGCCATTCTTAATTTCGCCTCGTCAGTTCTATGCTGTAAATATATATGTACGAAATGTTTTGGTGCTTAATCAGTTCATTTGTAATTAATTTCTAACGAATTTATTCAACGAAATTTCACGATTATTCATCATTTATCATGAATGAAAAAAATATGGTTTAAAAATATATGGTATTATTATCTATGCGCTGTTTTCAACGATAATCTTTTTTGATAATTTGATTATTTCCTCGTGGTAATTTGAATTTTTCGAAATCGCAATTTATACGACTTTCGTTCGATTTTTGATAATAATTTATTTAAAAGGCAAGAAAAATATAGAAATCACAGAATTTGTATTAATAAAAATTTATCAATCAATTGATCAATAAATTATCAGTGAAATTCCCTAGTACTGATGATTTCACAATCATTTTTCTATCTCTATGATTGAACTTAAATGTAGTACTATTTCTTATGGTTCCATATTTCAAATATGATCAATACTGACACGGTATAATCTAAACATGTGTCATATGATATAATAATCAGTGCTATTTTACTATTTTATAATGATTAGTATTTTTATAATCATTATTTTTATTATTTTATAATTATTATTTGAGATGATATACTGTAGTATTTGATAACATTTTTCTTTCATCCAAATTTTTATGTTTTAATTTTTTTGTCGAAATTTACTTCTGCAGTATATCAAAAGTATGGATGTTTTTTCATGTATTCTTAAAATAAGACTGAAATGTTCAATTAATTAAGAGTTTCATTGGAATTCTCGAGACTGAAATCTAAAATACTACTAAATGTAAAAAATAAATCTGTTCGAATTTTCCGTTTAATTTTTACTCGACAGAATAACAATGAATAATTGTATTGTTAAAAAAAAGCTACCAAATAAATATTATTTTTCAGCTTCCTTGTTTGTTCTCTTATTTTACATAATTTATTTTATTATGAAATCAGAAAATAATAAATAAACAAATTTTGAAAAAATAATGTAAAAATGTTTAAAAAAATTTTATGCAATATTAATAAGATAAAAAATTTAACAATTTTATCATTATTTTCATTTCAAAATGTTTCATATAGCGGTACCATTCATTTATGCAATATCTGTTTTAGATGTTATTTTGGCTACGAAAAATACAAAAGAGAAAACTCATTTATCAAGTATAAAAAATTTGAATTTTATGATTTATCTCTTTTACATGAAAAAGTGTAATACCGAAAAAAAAATAAGATAAAATAATATTAATTTAGAGAATTTTATAGCGCTTATGATAGATTTGTAAATTTCAATTTTATTTTAAAATTTCTGTTAAAAATTCAAACTAAATTTTTTTCTTTTCTATTTCATCTACTTTAGATTATTACTATTGATATTAAAAATAATTTCCTATGTTTTAGTGTCAGAATGTTTAATTGAGCAAATGCAAGATCACGATCGTTGTTATCGTTGGATACCATTGATAAAAGTATTCGATTTTACAATACAAAAATCATTTTCTAATTTTAGTATTAAATTAATTTTACTAAACTTATATTTCATAAAATGCTTAATGAAATTGAATTAAGCATTAAATAAACCATTAATTTATACTACTGAAAAATTTTCATAGTATTATTGATTATCCACGAAGAAAGAAGTGATGAAAAAGACTTTGTCCTTAGGTAAATAAAACTACTCGAGAAACATTCGATACTGATATATGCAAAAAATACGGACGATACAGTATTCTTATTGAATCGAAAAATGAATGGGAATTTATTAAAACACTTATTATAAGTAATTTTTATCCTTGATTTTCATAAAGAAGTTTTCATAAAATTTTGTATCAGATTTCGAATTTTTTTGTTGCTTCTGAATTAGACAATGAAGACGATAGAATTATTTTGAACAGTACCAATTTTTTTCAATGATTTTACATTTAATAAAAATACTTGAAAAAATTAATTAATAATAAAGAAGCTATGCTTTATAGAAAAAAGTGATAATATTAATTGACTAATAATATTAATCGATAAATAAAATTAAAACTGAAAGATTGTAATACTAATAAAGATAAAAATGCATTTCTTCGATATTCAGCGCTAATCTTCGTATCTTTTTTGATGCCAACGTGTAACCTTAGCTGACATATTTTTTAAAAACGCTTCAAAAATTGATGATCACATTTTATTCTGAAAAATTACTTCAAAATTTATTATATAAACTGATAAATTTTCCCTCCTTCCATCTCATTCAGTTCATCAGAATTATTTTCAAGACTTCCTGAAATTATCTACTTTATCATTTCATCGATAGCAACATTAACTTCTATTCATGAAAATTTGTTTCTATTTCTTGTCTATTTTCTTTAATAGCTATTCATAACATTTGAATCCAATTAAATCAATAAATTTTGAATATATTATTTCTGAATGAAAATGTCTATAAATTTCCAGAAGCTTCACTCGAAGTTATCGAAGAAAATATGACAAATTCAACAAATTTATACATATTATTGGGTGGCGTGGAACGTTTCGGAAGAATGAGTCCGAGATTACTATATGATGAATATTTAAAAGAATCTCGCGTTTATCATGACATCAATTCATCATGTAAACGTTATGCTATTGTTGCACAATGGCCTAAACCAATCGGTATGATGCAGCAAATTATTTTTAAATTAATTCCCTAATGATATGCAATAAATTAAAAAAGTCATTGATATTATTATTAAATTAATAATTTAAAGGATTTAAGTAGTTAAAAAATTAAATAATAAAAGAAGTTATGTTATTTTTTTCGAATGTTTAGTTGAATTAGTTTAGTTGAATTAGCGGATTTTTTTTAATGAATTAACCGAAAACTGATTATACTTCCAATTATTCTCCCTACCAATATGCAACAAATTTGAATTTTAAATTATAATGAATTCAATTAATTTATGAAAAGCAAAATTAATTTATCGTATAATGGCAATTTTTCATTGGAAATAAGAAATTCAACGGAGAATGGAGGCTAGAAAATCTGAAGTTCAATGGTCTGATATGAAAGGTATATAAATTTTAAAAGTTATCTTAATAATATTTAATTAATAACAAGAAATCACTAAAAGCAGAATCTAATTATCTACGTTAACATCAAAAAAAAAAAATAATCAAAAAGTGTTCAATCACTGGATATAGCATTATCAATTAAACTTAAGTCTTAATTAAAATTTCATTATTGTATCGTTATAAAATTGATTATAATTCGAAATATGAAGAAATTGATTTGTATAAATATTAAAAGTAAATAAACATACAATAAGCAAGCAGATAAATTAGACAAAAAGTTCATGATTGATTCTTCAGCAAATAGTTAATTAATCAATTTTTAGAAATATTGAGTATATCAGTACAACCATTTTCATGTAATGAATTGAAAAATTACATATGGAATGTCATATGCAAACGATATGTATGTTCAAAAATTTTATCTTGAATTTATAATAATTCGTAAGATTAAGACAATAATAATATTGATAAAATTCATTGTCTAACGCAATCAAATTAGAAGTGAAAAATATTTTTTATTAAATTGGAGTGATAATTAAAAATAATTCGATAATTAATAAATTATTTAAGTGTTATCCGTATTTGGAAGAATCTACCACTGCGACAACCAGAGATTTCATCGTTTATGGAAGAGGTTACACCAATCAATCAATGCAATATAATTAATATTTGTTTATGTGGGACAAATCATCATACCACATAGATATTGATCTTGGCTCAGACTCAAATACGAATATATCAGGAAAATAATTGAATATAATTAACGAAATCAAAATATTCCTCTCCAAGATTGCGATTAATTAAAATACACAGATGTAATTGGTAATTTTATCAATTTCTCAACTAAGACACAAATTGAATTTTTGTTACATTTTGCAAGAAATATTTTCCTGTATTTAGGTTTTTGGTAAACAAATTCAGGAAATCCGCACCATCCACTTCATGTACAGCACATCGTAAGTTATCAATGTTAGAAAATGTTCTTTTCAAATGAATTTTAAAAAAAATAACTTAGCATCTTAAGAATAATTTCTTTTCAAACGAATTTAAAATATAAACTTAACATAATCTTAAGAATAATTCACTGTACTGGAATTAATTGCAACTGATCAAAAATACTTTTCAGATTGTTTACGACAAATATTTTTTGCTGCTGTTAGCATACTATTACAAAAATTGAAAGTGCTTTTAAAAGATTATTAGATCGGATTTTGAAATCACTTCTAATTTATATTGAATATGTTTAAATGTTCATGTTAAATTAATAAAATTTTGGCATAACTTTCATCATGATTTATTATTCATGATAATGCACTTGCTTTTATTATTCATGCACTTGATGCACTTGCTTTTATTATTCATGATACAGCAATGATATCGCTATTCGAAAAATTTGCTATAAAATTTGCGACATACAGGATGTAAGTAGCATAAACTATGGAAAGACGATATAGACTTTTAGTAGGACATTAAAAACATAATTTAAACCTAGATATCAATTTTATATGCATCATTAAAATCTATTATTTTCACTTGTGATGGTTTACGTACAATTCGTATTTTGATTCTAACAAAACATAAAGTCTATCTTCTAAAAATTTCAAAGACTTATTTACTTCTTTTTGCATTTTCTTAAAAATCTTCAATTTTCATGACAAATAAAACTATATGCCAATTACAAAAAATATTGCTTCTGAAGATAAAAGTTTCAGTTTCTCAATAATCCTCCGAGATATTCTTTGCCACCATCGAATTTCCAGGAAAATTAAATTATGCTCTAGAGAATAGCATACGATCATTTATATTCTTAATTTCGCTGCAAGCAAATTTTTCAACTATTCAACTTCCTTAAATTTTAAAAATTTGACCTTTTAGAAAATTAGAATGTCATGATTATATTTGTCATGATTATGTCAACAAGTTTTCAACTTTTCTAATTTTCATAATTCTTTCATTGATAAAAGTTTTTTGATGCATAAGGCAATAATCAAAACATTGTAAACTGTTGCTACATGTCGACTTTTCTATCTGATCATAATTGAATTGAATTGAAGAGATTAATTTTGTTTCTCAGTTCTCACAAGGAAAACGAATCTCAAACTCATAATTAAATTTTATTACGATAAATTTGACAATGCATTAATGTATGTAGCGATTACAATCAATTATAGAAGTTAAATGACGATAACATAACTCAAGAGAAAAACAAACGAAATAATGTCCAATATTTGTTATTCAACCGTATCGTTGAAAGATCTTTTTGCTTCCGCTGCTCATGACCCTCTTCCTCCGCGTAGATGGATGATCGTGATATACCTCTGACTGCAAGAAATAGCGTCTTTGTTAGTTCGTGCGGAATGGAGTTCTTTTTTAAAAATACAATGGTGGAACAATTTTAGCTTACATTTTACATTGTGCAGTAAATATTCAACTACAACATATATCAGCAATTGCTAATTCCAGGACAAAGGAATTACTGATTCCCAACTTTCATTCGCGATTTCAAAGACACAAAAATGGTTAGGTAGAGATTAATTCGTCGAGTAGAGTTTTTTCAACTGAGCATTAATTTCTTGAATATGATATCTAGACATGTCTTTTCTCTCGAAAAATCCTTTCTCTCGAAAAATATAAGTATCAAAAGATCTCTCCATCAAAAGATTTCTAAATTATTATTTACAACTAACAGAATATAAATAATTCTTCATATTCGATCACTGAACACAGTGCATAACCTACTGACTGCAAATATTTTTAAAAGCGTAGAACAGATCAATTATTGCTAATTACATCACTAAAATTATATTTTTTTGATTATAAAGAAGTCAGATAATAGATGATTAGTTGAAGCAAAGCAAATATGATTTTTTGATTGAAGCGAAGTTTAAAATAAAAATTTCTGATGCTCATAAACAAAAAGTATGTTACTTTTATGAATAAAATTTCCAAATAACCGACTTATTTGAGAAAAAACTTAACAAGAAGTAAGCTTTGAATAGAAAAAGCTATAAATACACATTTGTATTCTGCACATATGATAATTTCTGGTAAATTAATTTAGATAATAGACTTGAAATATTTAACTTTCTCGAATTTTAATGTTAACAACTTTGCTTTTTTTGGTGATGAATTATTCATTAATAAAAATCATTTGATTAATTCTATTCTACGTTTCACAAAAAAAAAGCGTTTGTTATAATACTAAATTCTATTGTAGCTGCATTGAAATTATAAATGTAATCATTATTTTTATTTACATAAATTTACATAAACCTATGATTTTTGATGAATCCATGAAAAAGTTCGCATTATTCCAAAAATAGTATATAATATTAAATATTTCCAAACTTTTCAAACTCGCTTTTTTTTCTACAATAGTTTTTTATCGCTAAATTTTGGCTGAAAAAAAAAAGTTGCGTAATTATGCAAAAAGATTAAGAGTATTGTAATTTATTTCATCATAGACCGAGAATTCATAGAAATGTTTAAAATCAGTCTCCAAATAATTCTCCCAATCAGTACAACGTTTATTACTTACTACGATTCACTCTTCTTTAATTTATATGTTTTGTAAAGTATTCTCTAAAATATCTTTCAGAATCACACGGTGGAATCCATACTTCAAACAATATAATTTATCGTGGAAATTACTTGAGAATCAATATGCTGTTGCCTTATTATTTTCTAGCAGCTACATTGCCAGTGTGCATCACACAAGTAACAGTAAGTGAACAAATTATCTATAAGAAAAATTAACTATAAAACTATAAAAATTAAATACTTATAAAAATTGGAATATAAAAATTAAATTACTTGAATTAAATACTTATTTAACTATAAAAATTAAATACTTATAAATTCTTCGCTTTGGTTTCTGTTGCCTTATTATTTTCTAGCAGCTACATTGCCAGTGTGCATCACACAAGTAACAGTAAGTGAACAAATTATCGCTTTAACTATAAAAATTAAATACATATAAATTCTTCGCTTTGGTTTTTATTTTCATCACTTTTCTTGTCATTTTTGAAGTGGCCAATATTTTGTATTCGAACTCTCTGTAACATAACATGAACTTATACAGAAGATATTTTAATCTCTGAATCAATTCGCAGAAATCAAATCATGGTAGTTTAAATCCCAGAATCACATCAAAAATCAAATCATTTATCTGTCCACACCATATTCTATTTTGGTTCAATGACAATAAAAGAGCAAAAATATATTCTTTTCAGAATACTATTGTAATTCTTCGAAAAATTCTTAAGAAATATCAATATCGAATGGTTATGAAGTGTTATTGTTTAAGATTCCAGAACATATGTACTGATATCAAAGAAATCTTTTGCCTTGGTTGAGACTCCTAAAAGGTTTTAGAAAAAAGAATCATCAAATCACTTAAATTATGAAATGAATCATTTCAAATAGTTTCAGATGTCAACTGAAGGCGATTCATCAATACAGGCAGGAATAACTGGTCAACTGGATTTAAATGATTATTTAAATGAATATAGTCCGACATATACTAGCCAGAAACTTTTTAAATGCAACATATGTGGTAAAGTATTTACTCGGCCCAACCATTTGAATGTGCATAATCGAATACATACAGGCGAGAAACCGTTCATATGCGACGTATGCGGTGAACAATTCAGGCATCGTAATGGTCTGACGAGACATAATCGAATGCACACAGGCGAGAAACCCTTCAAATGCGACGTATGCGGTAAACAATTAATTGGGTATTTTGATCTAATGAGACATAGTCGAATACACACAGGCGAGAAACCGTTCAAATGCAATGTATGCGGTGCAAAATTCTCTCGAAAAGATCATTTACAGAGGCATAAAAAGAAACAGAAACACGATGATTCAATTCAGATATCTCACCGGGTGGCAACAACAAACGACATCTCCTACACATCTATATTAATAGACAAAATAATTTCATATGCAAAATTATGAGAGTTTTGCATTTTATGTTTTTTTGATTATTACTTGATTATTGCTAAAAATAATTAATAAAAACTGAACATAAAGTCATTAGTTTCAATTAGATTAAGTTTCATATTGCATTCATTTGTATCACTTAAATTTTCATGCGTAATTCTATCCACAATATTTCATTCATAGCTTTCATAACTTTGGTGAGATACCAACTAATTTTGTTTCACTCTAATTTTTTGTTATCTTTTTTATTGTCACATTCTTTTTTTTGAACCCGACTTGAGATCTAATTTATTCCGGAAATTAATGTCTTAAAAAAGCAATTTGTTTTGAAATTTTAATAAATTCGTAGAAAAAAAATCACATTTTTTATATACATCAAAGAACAAATTTTATATAATTTGTCATTAGATATCTGCATCAATTTGTAAAAAAAAATTTAATTTATTAAAATTGTTATCTATAATTGGTTACCTAGGAAATAATTCATTTTCGTTGTATTTATTATTAAGTTTTCTCGTCGCAATATTGTTGACATATTCTCTTCGAACATGCAGTTCCGATATAAAAGCATTGAAATAAGAAACAAATAATAAATCCTTTTCAAGGAAGTGAAAAAATGTGAAATTAAAAACAAATGTAGTATTTTCTCATCATTTTTTTTTATGATGTATATTTCCATTTTTATAAACACTGCTATTCCTTTTCACGTATTAGTGGAATCAATCTAAAATTTCTATGTTAAAATAGAAGAGTAAAAATCTCTGGGTGCAAATGAGTAGCTGTTATCTTATATCTTCAAAAATTCAGATAATATAAAAACATTATAAAATTAGTACAAACTAAGTTACTGACAATTCACATTTGCATAAATGAAAGTGGAATTTATGCCATAATCTAGATTTTGAGTTTTCCACTATGATCCTACTGATAATACATTCTTTATTAATGAACAAACATCTCATATGATATCTGCCATAACGTGACGATGGTTACGTTATTCTTTCTATTCCAGAGTATCATTATCGTTAACTAATGCCAATACTGAACAACTGCAATGTTTACTACAAATTGATTTATTGTTTTGTTCGAAAGGAGATGGAGCATTCGGTATGCTTCTATTTGTTCCTTTGATGACGAAGATCATGTTTCAATCCATCTTCAAAATCTTGACCCATATCTATCATTATCTCATTATGGAAAGCAAACGAACGAACAATTTGGAAAATGGAAGAATGAAGGAAATCTTTGAAAAACTGAATTATGAAATCTCATGAATTATGAAATCTCATGCACAAAAAAAAATAGAAAAAAATGATCAGCTATGTTTTGTAATCAATCTGTTAAAACTATATAAAAAATGATTAAAGATTCTGATGGCAGGAAAGTAACAGATAGGAAAAAAAATGCATACTTTTGGATGAACATGAAAGAATTTCAAACAAGGGTACTTCAAAGTGAATCTATCGGAAAAGCTTTATCATCCATATTTCCTCCAACTTGCAGATACAACAGTTTGATTGAGATAATGTATGCACTAATTGAAATGCAATTGATGTGGTGTTTACGATTGCGGAAAATGAAAACGGATGATAAATTTTTCTCATAAACAGTAGATTATTCACTTGAGTGTATATATTTTTCAAGAAAAAAAAAAAAAAGTTACGTGCAACGTAATTTGCATTTCGTGTGACGAATTGGTTATTGTTAAAATTTGATTTTGAAGCAATTCATCGAATAATTTGACACCTATCATGTGAATTAATTAAACAATAGTTTTACAATCGCAAATGGCAACTGTTTTTTGCTCATTCTATTAATATGCATTTTGTTATTTAATCATTATAAAGATTTTAAATTTTATCAACCAAAAATATTGTTGTTTTCAAATATGTAAATTGCTATTATAAAGAAAAAAAATAAAAAAAAAGAAATTTACAAATTATTCGTCTCGTTGAAAGAAAATTTTATTGAATCACTTTACTTACGAACCTTACGATCGAAATATCTACAGCAAAAAAGTTTCGAATGATAATGATAATATTATAAATGATAAAAAAAATTTGGAATGTTAGTGTCGCGAAAGGCGCGAAATAAAACCAGAACAATGGTAAGCAATATTATGAATCACTTCGAAGTGATTATATCCCATGGATTCATCTTTTATCCATGCTCATCACCTTGTATCTCTCTTTTAATATCTACTAAATGCAAGTCTTCAACTGTCTGCATGTAATGATATCTTTATAATGCTGTACAGCTAATGTAAAGCTTCCTGCATTACAAGGATATAGTCGCTTTTGTTGTGTCTTCTCCAATCATTGCTCTCTGATTTTTTTGTTTTCCCACGGTTAATCAATTTATCCTGTTTTACTTCTCAGTTATTTTATAACATGATAATTCTAGAACGTTCTGTACAAATCACTATAATTACCTCCTAACCTCCATATCATTCATTCCTTTTCCCCAACACCCATTTACAACTCCACTCTACTTTTTCGGTCTTTTGGTTTTATGCGTCGTTTATTTATGCGTGCGTGTTTATTTAATACGTCGTGTAATATTAACGCTTGATTACTTAATAAAGATTTAATTAACCAAGTTTGAGGTTCGACATACAAAATCCAAAGGACCAACAACAGGAAAAAACTTCCACGACAGTTACAAAACATTAAATATGGTCGAAGGATTTTCTGATTTTTTAAATTTTTAAATTGATTTTTTTTTAAAAACTAGTTGGATTATTCTGATTCATGAAATTATTATCATTTCTGATTTTTTTCCCATTTCTATTCTACAATTATAAAGAAAAGAGTAATTTTTGGAACCATTTAATGTAAAAAAAAAGAATTATACGGATGAATTTCTTTTGGGAAAGTTTCCAACTTTATTACACATAGTATTTGCATGAAGTGATATGGTATTTTGATACTTGCTATTTCTGATTATTATAAATGAAATTTTTTTTGATACCTCAATAAAAAAATTTATGTTTTATAAAATTTACGTTTTATTATTTCAGAAATCAGATTATGACAATCATTTCATTTAATTACATAATATTGGTTATTTAGGTAAATGAAAATAACTGTTGTATTCGAATAAATAATCCTACTCGAACCAGCTATTTTTATTATTGTTTTTTGAGTAATAATTAAAATGATATATATATTTTAACTATCATCTGGAAGCGTCAAAAATTTGGCCGAAAAGAGTTTGAAAAAAAAACTTGACTTTCAATTTCATAATAGTAAATAAAATTATTTAATTTTGGTGTAAATTTTAGTTACATTATTTCAAGCCTGACTATGATGAAATTTTAGATAATTATATTCTTCTCATCGTTTTTTTTTGCTTTTTTAATCAAAGTTTTATTGTACAACTCTAAAACTTCCAAGCGATAACATCAGTTTCAGATCTTCCTTATATAGTCAGATCATTTCAAATCTAATCATTTTAAGATTACATAATGTTCTTCAGTTTATAGACAAATTCCGGCTAATTTCAAAAAAAAAAGGTAGGCAATGAAAATTCTTACTAATCATGACAAAATTGAAGGGATTAATTTTGTTTTTCAGTTCTCACAAGGAAAACGAACCTTAAACGCATAATTAAATCTTTATTACGATAAATTTGATAATACATTAACGTACGTAGCGATTAAAATCAATCATATAAGTTCACTGACGATAACAAAACTCAAGAAATAAAGAGACCAAATTTTATCCAACCGTCTCGTTGAAAGATCTTTTTGCTTCTGCTGTTCATGGCCCTCCTCCTCCGTATGGATGGATGATCTTGATACACCTCTGACTGCAAGAAATAGCGTCTTTGTTAGCTCGAGCGGAATGGAGCTTTTTAGAGACACAATGGCGGACAATTTTAGCTTGCATTTTATATTGTACAGTAAGTATGCAAATACTAGCAATGCTAATTCCAGGACAAAAAAAAAATGATTCTCAGTTTTCGCTCGTGATTTCAATGATATAAAAATGATCAAGATTATCTATAGAATAATTCGTCGAGAGCTTTTTCAAGCATCAATTTCTTGAACATCATACTTAGACATGTCCTTTCCTTCGAAAAATATAAGTATCAAAAGATCTCTAAATTACTGTCTGCAACTAAAAGAATATAAATAATTCCTTATGTTCGATCACTGCACACAGTGCATCATCTACTAACTGTAATATTTTTAAAAACGTAGTACTTATTGACTTCAGTACTATTAAACTGTAGGATAAATCAAGCATTACCAATTATGTTAATCATTTAAATCATATATTTATTCGATCTATGAAGAAGTCAGATATTACATAATTAGTTGAAGCAAATACGATGTTTTTGATTAAAGCGAAGTTTAAAATAAAAATTTCTGATGCTCATAAACGAAAAGTATGTTACTTTTATGAATAAAATTTCCAATAATCGACTTGTTAACATTAAAATTTGGGGAAGTTGAATATTTCAAGTCAATAATCTGATTTAATTAATTTGCCAAAAATTATCGTCTGTGCAAAGTACAGAAGTTTATTTATAGCTTTTTCTATTCAAAGCTTACTTCTTATCATATATTTTTTCGATATATGAAGAAGTTAGAAAGTAGATGATTAGTTGAAGCAAATACGATGTTTTTGAGAAAAAGAGAAGTTTAAAATAAAAACTTTTTTGCGACGAATTATTTATTAACAAAAATCATTGATTAATTCTATTCTGCGTTTCACAGAAAAAGAATTGAATTATAATACTGAATTTCGTTGCAGCTGCATTGAAATTACAGATATAATCATTACTTTTATTTACATAAATTTACATAAACCTATGATTTTCGATGAATCCATGAAAAAGTTTTCATTATTCCACAAAAAGTATATAATATTAAATATTTCCAAACTTTTCAAACTCACTTCTTTTTCTACGATTGGTTTTTATCGGTAAAATTTGGCTGAAAAAAAGTTGCGTAATTATGCAAAAAGATTAAGAGTATTGTAATTTATTTCATCATAGACCGAGTATTAACAGAAATATTTAAAACAGTCTCCAAATAATTCTCCCAATCAGTACAGCGTTTATTACTTACTACGATTCACTCTTCTTTGATTTATATGTTTTGTAAAGTATTTTCTAAAATATCTTTCAGATTCACACGGTGGAATCCATACTTCAAATCATTCATCGTGGAAATTGCTTGAGAATCAATATGCTGTTGCCTTATTATTTTCTAGCAGCTACATTGCCATTGTGCATCACACAAGTAACAGTAAGCGAACAAATTATCTATAAGAAAAATTAACTATAAAACTATAAAAACTAAATACTTATAAAAATTAGACTATAAAAATTAAATACTTAAATTAAATACTTATTTAACTACAAAAATTAAATACTTATAAATTCTTCGCTTTGGTTTTTATTTTTATCACTTTTTCGTCATTTTCGAAGTAGTCAATATTTTGTGTTCGAACTCTCTGTAAATAAGAAGAACTTCTACAGAAGATATTTTAATCTCTAAACCAATTCGCAGAAACCAAATCATAGTTTAAATCCCAGAATCACATCAAAATCAAATCATTTTATGTCCACACCATATTCTATTTTGGATCAATGACAATAAAACAGTAAAATTATATTCTTTTCAAAATATTATTCTAATTCTTCGGAAAACTCTTAGAAAGTAACCAATATCGAATGATTATGAAGTGTTATTGTTTAAAGATTCCACAGCAAATGTACTGATATCTTAGAAATCCTCTGCTTTGTTGAGACTGGTAAAAAGTTTAAGAAAAAAGAATCATCGAATACTTAAATTATGAAATGAATCATTTCGAGTAATTTCAGGTGTCAACTGAAAGCAATTCATCAATACAAGCGGGAATAACTGGTCAACTGGATTTCAATGAATATAATCAGTCATATGCAAGCAAGAAAGTGTTCAAGTGTAAAGTATGCGGTAAAGGATTTACTTGGCTCTGCCATCTGACTGTGCATAATCGACTACATACAGGCGAGAAACCGTTCAAATGTGATGTTTGCGGTAAACAATTCAGTCAATATGGTAATCTAAATGTGCATAATCGAATACATACAGGCGAGAAACCGTTCAAATGCGTTATATGCGGTAAACAATTCAACAAGTATGGTAGTCTAACTGCGCATAATCGAGTACATACAGGCGAGAAACCGTTCAAATGCGATGTGTGCGGTGCAAAATTCTCTCGAAAACATAGTTTACAGAGACACAAAAAGAAACAGAAACACGATGATTCAATTCAGATACCTCATTGGACAACAACACCAACAAACGACATCTTCAACACATCAATATTAGTAGACAAAATAATTTTATGTGCAGAACTATAAGCATTTTGCATTTTATGTTTTTTTGATTATTGCTTGATTGATTGCTAAAAATAATTAATAAAAACCTGAACATAAAATCATTAGTTTGAATTAGATTAAGTTTCATATTGCATTCATTTGTATCACTTAAATTTTCATGCGTAATTCTATCCACAATATTTCATTCATAGCTTTCATAACTTTGGTGAGATACCAACTAATTTTGTTTCACTCTAATTTTTTGTTATCTTTTTTATTGTCACATTCTTTTTTTTGAACTCCGACTTGAGATCTAATTTATTCCGGAAATTAATGTCTTAAAAAAGCAATTTGTTTTGAAATTTTAATAAATTCGTAGAAAAAAAATCACATTGCATTCATTTGTATCACTTAAATTTTCATGCATAATCCTTAATATTTCATTTTTTAAGTACATTTACTTACGTTCATTATAGTTTACATTTATAATTCGAAAACATTGTTTACATATTTATAAGTTTTGTTTCATTCCAATTCATTTTTATTATATTTATTACCACATAAATATGAAAGAATTGATACACATTCATTTTTCCGTGTTACGAAAATATTCTGAACAGCATTAAATTTACAGCAGTTTAAAGTTATCAAACATAATTTTTTTGTTGTTCAGCTGATATCAAACGCTGAAAATTTATGGACAAATGAAATCAAACGTTGAAAATCTATGAATGTCATTATTGCACTTGCTTTTACTATTCATGATACAGCAATGATATCGCTATGGAAAGACGATATAGACTTTTAGTAGGACATTAAAAACATAATTTAAACCTAGATATCAATTTTATATGCATCATTAAAATCTATTATTTTCACTTGTGATGGTTTACGTACAATTTCGTATTTTTGATTCTAACAAAACATAAAGTCTATCTTCTAAAAATTTCAAAGACTTATTTACTTCTTTTTGCATTTTCTTAAAGATCTTCAATTTTCATGACAAATGAAACTATATGCCAATTACAATAAGTATTGCTTCTGAAGATAAAAGTTTCAGTTTCTCAATAATCCTCCGAGATATTCTTTGCTACCAACGAATTTCCAGGAAAATTAAATTATGCTCTAGAAAATAGCATACGATCATTTATATTCTTAATTTCGCTGCAAGCAAATTTTTCAACTATTCAACTTCCTTAAATTTTAAAAATTTGACCTTTTAGAAAATTAGAATGTCATGATTATATTTGTCAACTAAGTTTTCAACTTTCCTAATTTTCATAATTTGACTGTTCTTTCATTGATAAAAATTTCTTGATGTCATAAGGCAATAATCAAAACATTGTAAACTGTTGCTACATGTCGACTTTTTCTATCTGATCATAATTGAATTGAATTGAAGAGATTAATTTTGTTTCTCAGTTCTCTCTCACAAGGAAAACGAATCTCAAACTCATAATTAAATTTTTATTACGATAAATTTGACAATGCATTAATGTATGTAGCGATTACAATCAATTATAGAAGTTAAATGACGATAACATAACTCAAGAGAAAAACAAACGAAATAATGTCCAATATTTGTTATTCAACCGTCTCGTTGAAAGATCTTTTTGCTTCCGCTGCTCATGACCCTCTTCCTCCGCGTAGATGGATGATCTTGATATACCTCTGACTGCAAGAAATAGCGTCTTTGTTAGTTCGTGCGGAATGGAGTTCTTTTTTAAAAGTACAATGGTGGAACAATTTTAGCTTACATTTTACATTGTACAGTAAATATTCAACTACAACATATACCAGCAATTGCTAATTCCGGAACAAAGGAATTACTGATTCCCAACTTTCGTTAGCGATTTCAAAGACACAAAAATGGTTAGGTAGAGATTAATTCGTCGAGTAGAGTTTTTTCAACTGAGCATTAATTTCTTGAATATGATATCTAGACATGTCTTTTCTCTCGAAAAATATAAGTATCAAAAGATCTCTCCATCAAAAGATTTCTAAATTATTATTTACAACTAACAGAATATAAATAATTCTTCATATTCGATCACTGAACACGGTGCATAACCTACTGATTGCAATATTTTTAAAAGCGTAGAACAGATCAATCATTGCTAATTACATCACTAAAATTATATTTTTTTTGATTATAAAGAAGTCAGATAATAGATGATTAGTTGAAGCAAAGCAAATATGATTTTTTGATTGAAGCGAAGTTTAAAATAAAAATTTCTGATCACATTTGTATTCTGCACATATGATAATTTCTGGCAAATTTATTTAGATTATAGACTTAAAATATTTAACTTTCTCAAATTTTAATGTTAACAACTTTGCTTTTTTTGGCGACGAATTATTCATTAATAAAAATCATTCGATCAATTCTATTCTACGTTTCACAAAAAAAAAGCATTGGATTATAATACTAAATTCTGTTGTAGCTGCATTAAGATTATAAGTATAATCATTACTTTTATTTACATAAATTTACATAAACCTATGATTTTCGATGAATCCATGAAAAAGTTTTCATTATTCCACAAAAAGTATATAATATTAAATATTTCCAAACTTTTCAAACTCACTTCTTTTTCTACGATTGGTTTTTTATCGGTAAAATTTGGCTGAAAAAAAGTTGCGTAATTATGCAAAAAGATTAAGAGCATTGTAATTTATCCCATCATAAATCGAGTATTCATGGAAATGTTTAATTAAATCTTTATTACGATAAATTTGATAATACATTAACGTACGTAGCGATTAAAATCAATCATATAAGTTCACTGACGATAACAAAACTCAAGAAATAAAGAGACCAAATTTTATCCAACGTCTCGTTGAAAGATCTTTTTGCTTCTGCTGTTCATGGCCCTCCTCCTCCGTATGGATGGATGATCTTGATACACCTCTGACTGCAAGAAATAGCGTCTTTGTTAGCTCGAGCGGAATGGAGCTTTTTTAGAGACACAATGGCGGACAATTTTAGCTTGCATTTTATATTGTACAGTAAGTATGCAAATACTAGCAATGCTAATTCCAGGACAAAAAAAAAAATGATTCTCAGTTTTCGCTCGTGATTTCAATGATATAAAAATGATCAAGATTATCTATAGAATAATTCGTCGAGAGCTTTTTCAAGCATCAATTTCTTGAACATCATACTTAGACATGTCCTTTCCTTCGAAAAATATAAGTATCAAAAGATCTCTAAATTACTGTCTGCAACTAAAAGAATATAAATAATTCCTTATGTTCGATCACTGCACACAGTGCATCATCTACTAACTGTAATATTTTTAAAAACGTAGTACTTATTGACTTCAGTACTATTAAACTGTAGGATAAATCAAGCATTACCAATTATGTTAATCATTTAAATCATATATTTATTCGATCTATGAAGAAGTCAGATATTACATAATTAGTTGAAGCAAATACGATGTTTTTGATTAAAGCGAAGTTTAAAATAAAAATTTCTGATGCTCAAAAACGAAAAGTATGTTACTTTTATGAATAAAATTTCCAATAATCGACTTGTTAACATTAAAACTTGGGGAAGTTGAATATTTCAAGTCAATAATCTGATTTAATTAATTTGCCAAAAATTATCGTCTGTGCAAAGTACAGAAGTTTATTTATAGCTTTTTCTATTCAAAGCTTACTTCTTATCACATATATATTTTTTCGATATATGAAGAAGTTAGAAAGTAGATGATTAGTTGAAGCAAATACGATGTTTTTGAGTAAAGCGGAGTTTAAAATAAAAACTTTTTTGCGACGAATTATTTATTAACAAAAATCATTGATTAATTCTATTCTGCGTTTCACAGAAAAAGAATTGAATTATAATACTGAATTTCGTTGCAGCTGCATTGAAATTACAGGTATAATCATACTTTCATTTACATAAATTTACATAAACCTATGATTTTCGATGAATCCATGAAAAAGTTCTCATCACTCCACAAAAGATATATAGTATTAAACATTACCACGTCTTTCAAACTTGCTTTTTTCCATGAATGGTTTTATTAGTGCTATATTTAGGCTGAAAAAAAAATTTGCGTAATTATGCAAAAAAGATTAAGAGCATTGTAATTTATTCCATCATAGATTGAGTGTTCATGGAAATGTTTAAAATCGGTTTCCAAATAATTCTTCCAATCAGCATAGCGTTTACTACTTTTTGCATTCACTCTTCTTCGATTTGTATATTTCGTAAAATATTCTCTAAAATATCTTTCAGAATCACACGGTAGAATCCGTACTTCAATATTTACCATTCATCTAAATTGCTTGAGAATCAATATGCTGTTGCCTTATTATTTTCTAGCAACTACATTGCCATTCTGCATCACACAAGTAACAGTAAGTGAACAGACTATTGTTATAACTATAAGAATTAAATACTTATAAATTTTCCTCTTTGGTTTTTATTTTTATCTGTTTTTTCCTCACTTTCGAAATTTTGTATTTGAACTCTCCGTAATATAACATGACAGAAGATACCTTAATTTTTGAACCATCTCGCAGAAATCGGATCGTCGATTTTTTCTCTTTCTCCATGTAGTATTTTGTTTTAAAACATCATAGAAAATAGTTAAAATTTGTATCAAAGTCAATCATACCAAAGTAAATTATTTATATGTCCATAACATATTATATTTTGAACAATCACAATGAAAAAGCAAAATCATGTTCTTTTTAAAATATTAATTAATTCTCCGAAAACTCTTAGAGAGTAACCAATATCGAATGATCATGAAGTGTTATTGTTTAAAGATTCCACAGCATACGTACTGATATCATTTAAGAAAAAAAATCATCGAATACTTAAATTATGAAATGAATCATTTCGAATAATTTCAGGTGTAACTGAAAGCAATTCATCAATACAAGCGGGAATAACTGATCAATTGGATTTCAATGAATATAATCGGTCATATGCAAGCAAGAAACTGTTCAAGTGCAAGATATGTGGTAAAGTATTTACTCGGTCCAGCCATTTGAATGTACATAATCGAATACATACAGGCGAGAAACCATTCAAATGTCGTGTATGCGGTAAACAATTCAATCAGTACGGTATTCTGACGAGACATAATGGAATACACACAGACGAGAAACCGTTTAAATGCGATCTATGCGGCGTAAAATTCTCTCGAAAAGATAGTTTTCTGAGACATAAAAAGAAACACGTTGTTGATTCATTTAAAATACCTCACTGGATGACAACAACAACAGCAAACGACATCTTCAACACATCAATATTAATAGACAAAATAATTTTATGTGCAGAACTATAAGCATTTTGCATTTTATGTTTTTTTGATTATTACTTGATTATTGCTAAAAATAATTAATAAAAACTGAACATAAAGTCATTAGTTTCAATTAGATTAAGTTTCATATTGCATTCATTTGTATCACTTAAATTTTCATGCGTAATTCTATCCACAATATTTCATTCATAGCTTTCATAACTTTGGTGAGATACCAACTAATTTTGTTTCACTCTAATTTTTTGTTATCTTTTTTATTATCAATTCTTTTTTCTTGAATTCTGATTTGAAATCTAATTTATTGCGGAAATTAATGTTTTAAAAAGCAATTTTGCTTTAATGTTTTAATAAATTCATAGAAGAAAAATCACATTTCTTATATACATCAAAGATCAATTTCATATAATTTGTCATTAGATATCTGCATCAATTTGTAAAAAAAAATTTAATTTATTAAAATTGTTATCTATAATTGGTTACCTGGGAAATAATTCATTCTTTTTCATTGTATCTATTATTAAGTTTACTCGGTACAATATTGTTGACATACTTTCTTCGAGCATGCAATTCTGATATAAAAGCACTAAACAATGAAATGATACTTAAATCATAACATTATTTAACATGATTGTTAAAATGATTGCAAATATTTGATACAAGTAAATAACTGGAAGCTAATTTTTTTTGAAACTTTTTTGGCTAAATTTTCGATACTTCCAGATGATAGTTAAAAAATATATACCATTTTAATTATTACGTAATTATTAAAGTAATACTTCAATCATAATTTATTATCTTAGATTTCAAAAATTTTTTTGCAAATACCTCCAGTATTTTTTTATTAAAAATATGTTGGTAGACAATGAAAAGATATTTTAATCGTAAGACATTATTTAGCATAATTTTTAAAATCTGAAAGTAAGCAACAGATAGAAAAAGAAATGATATTTTAATCATAATTTATTAATTATCTTTGATCTCAAAAATTTTTTTGCAGATAACTCTACTGTTCTTTTATTAAAAATATGCCCTTAAAAAATGATCATAAGATATAATTTTCGACATAATTCTTAAAATCTTCTTGCAGTTATGTATGATGATTTTGTATTTAAAATTATAGAAATTTTTTGATTTTGAAATACTGCAAAAATGAATCATTCTGAATTTAGCTCAAATATTATATATAACATTAATCATTTAATGCTGACTGGATCATGAAAAAAATTAGTAATTCATTGGTTGGCATGTTATGAATTAATCGGATAAAATAATGATATATTTTTAAGCAAACAAATTTGTCCTATTTCATTTCCGCAGAAAATCATATTGACTCAATTGAATTTACTTCGTCAAATTTTTAAAAAGATTGAAATTGATTCATAGTTGATTTGATAAAATTAGATAGGATAAAGTAAGTACTGAAACTATTCACTACATTAAAAAACTTGAGTCGAAATAATAGCTATAGTGATAACACAAATATTATTTTGAATGTTGGCTGAATCAAATCAATTTTAAAAATTAATTTGCAAAACGAGCAGCATTATATTTTTGAAATAATTCAAACTCATAAAAAAAAACCTCTCCGCCCGATACCTGGCAATGTACTTTTTCCCTTTCTTTTCCATTTTAATTTGCTACTACTTTATTAATGTATCTTAGTGTTTTTCTTCTTTAATTACTTTATTGACTTTATTTTTGCATATTTTCTTTAGCTTATTTAATTTATTTTGCTTAATTTTGATGTTTAACTTCACGTTTGATTCAATTTTTTACCATCTTAATCAATCGCATAATTTTTGTTGATTTAAAATCTCAATATAATTTATTGAGAACTTTCAAGACAGTGACAATTCTCAGAATTTAGAAATTCGAATGAACAAATTTTGCTATCCTCAATTACAGTTTGATGGTCTAGAGCTACCATTTACGATAAATCTACTTATCAGCGACCGAGATAAAGATTTTCAATCAAATTCAACCGTTTCCAGAGAGTTTGTTTTTCAAATTATTGGAAATTTTGGCAAAATTTTAAATTCTGCAATATATGCTTCAAAAATATATAAATGCCATCAATTTCAATAGAGTTAATGATGAAACGGCAATGATTAAAGAATCAGTGAGTTCAAGCAATCAATCGATGCAAAAAGAGGCAACCTAAAAAAATCTCAGTTTAATTTGATTCAAATCATGACAAATTTTTCATAATAATTTTCGTGAAAAACTAAAGCTTAAATCTAAGCTCAAATGATATATTCTTGATTACACTTTTTTAAATAAAAAAGAAGGAATATTAATCGTTACAAACTTAATTATTGTACTTTTGGTTAGATTAAAAATGTGAAAATAATTCGTAAGATAAATTATCGATTTAAAAAAAAGTTTCCAAATTTTTTTATTAATTTAAAAATCAGTCCATGCAAACATGAATTATTGATAATTGATTTATTTAATAATTCCTTCATCATCTGTTATAAATGACATCGCAGCAATTGCATATGATAAAACTCTATCAAAATTATCATGGAAATAATTATAAATAGAATGAAGATAGCATGGCAAATACAGTAATCCATTCACATATGATTAAGAAAATGACTTTCAAATTGAAATTTACAAAAAAATAAATTACAATTTCTTTATCTTCCTGTTGCTTTTGAATGTGTTTTTTGACTTGTTGATCCATTTGTGACTATAGTTGTTGTTTGATCCTTTTTGATATTTGCATATATACACAATTAATAACGTTTTTTGGCTTTCGCGACACCACAAATCCTACTTTTTTTTCTTTTTTCTTTCTTTTCTTAATTAAAGTATTCAATTGGCAAAAATCAATTGATTTCAAAAATCAATTAACTTCGATCAATTAACTTTGGCAAAAATCAATTAATTTCGTTTTGAATTAGAAAATAATGTAAATATGTAAAAACAAAAAGATATGTTAACTCAAAATAACTCTTTCATAAAATAGTATTGTTTAAATTCAAATTCTACCATCGCTAAACCGACTTTATAAATTATTTCCCTTTGATAACTCTTGGTTGTATGGAAGTATCTCAAAAATATAATATAGATCAAAAGACCATCTGAGTATTCAATCTAGAAAGTGCTTCTATAAATTGTAAAAGTTGCTTAAATTTGTTTTTTTTTTATTAAATCAACCTAGAGATTTGTCGTATGTACTACAGCAATAACTGTAACTATATCCGGTTTATCTGATACTATAAAGTATTATTTTCTTGCTGCAGCTGAAAATGCACTGTTCCAACTCTGGAAAATGAAGAATCCGTATAACTGATAAAAGTTGCTGATAAATAATGCTAATTTCTGGATTTCTGATTTCTGGATTTCTGGATTGTTTGTCTCTTTCATAGTAAATTATATTTAAAGAAATCGTTGAATCAAACTTCTAATTCTGTATACATGGTATTTCACATTTTAATTTGTGTATTTTTACTATCCAGTAGTGTAGATTTGTATCTTTTTAATTTACATATTTACATATTTTGGATTACATTACCATTTTTTTTTTCATTTTTTTCATTTGTTAAAAGTACTGATTTATCTATCCTAATTGCTAGCATTTTATACAGGATGCAGTACTGCAACAATAATAAAGAAGTAGATAAAATATTTGTTTGCTTGAAATAGCAAATGAGTGAATGTCTTAGAATGCTTGATAATTGCCTACAATAATTTGCTATTTTCGGATAATCGCAATTCTTTTTGAGATTTGAATGAATTTGCACATTATGTTTTCCGTTTTTAATGAGATCAATAAGAAAAAAAATCAAATAGTAGTGTATACTTTGATTTTTTTGAAGGATTCATTTAGTTTCAAATTATGAGCTGTGCTAAATTCATTTCTTTTCTTATCTATTCTCATTTAAATTTTAAATTACATCTAGCTGGGTGAAATGAATAAAAAATATATCTATTCATCCAAAAATTTCTCTTTTATTTTCAATATTTTCAAGCCTACGATTAAGAATGTCGAACGGTATTGTATCGTGAAAGATAAATAATAAATGAAATGAATTTAGAAGAATCTTATTGCTCTTTATTAAATTTAAATGATTCACAGGAATCAATAGCTATTGCTGAGGAAGCTATTTATCGTCGGATTTTAGAAATGAATAAAAATGATATTCTTTGCCAATGAATTCTTGTAAAAATTGCTTTTCTTCCAAGTTATTGACCACATATAGATAAATTTAATTTAAAATCATTTGATTAAAAATTTTGAGCCAAATCATATATTTGAATATTTCGGATTGGATTCCTGCGCAAACATTAATTTTTTGACACATAATCTCGAACTTAAAAATCGTGCTTTATCATTTTTGTATAATATTACATATTGGATTATTGTAATAGCTTTCCGAATAATTTTATTCTATTCCAAGTTAAACGATAGTTTTGAGTTATTATTCAGAATAAATTGATTCTCCAGACGCAGTTGCAATTATTGATGATATCTGCATAAAGGTATGATTTTTCAACACAACTAAAAAACTTTTGAATTGAATAGAAATTTAAATTAGTATGTAAAAAGATTAGAGTTCTATTATTTCGATTGATCATTGATCCCACGACGGGATGCATAAAGTAGCTTTTTTTCCATCAATGTAACATTGTTATTTACTGGGATGCATAAAAAAAAGTAGCTTTTTTCATCAATGTAACATTGTGTTTTTTTTTTTTTTTACTGGGCAATAGTTGTTTTTTTTTCTTTTTTTTACCGGGATGCATAAAGTAGCTTTTTCCATCAATGTAACATTGTTATTTACTGGGCAATAGTTGTTTTTTTTCATAATTCATATATTTTGAAGAATATTTCTCGAGAATATTTGCCTAAAATGCTATATCAGATTCCATTGCTTCATTGCAATTTATCGAGAAAGTTATTTGCGAATCAATATGGCGCTGTCTTACTGCGCAATCATTTTATTTGTTATTATGCAGTACGCAAGTGCAAGTAAGTTAATAAAACGTCGCTCTCAGCATGTTCATAAAGGTAGAATTTCTATCTGATGAGCAATGTAACAGAGCTTTCTCGCCTTGACACTTAGAACTTCTAAAAATTTCTTTAAAAATAGTCATTCAAGTTGTTTGGACTATAAAATGAATCAATTCAGATTATTTCAGGCACAAAATGAAAACAATCTATCGGTGGAGACAAAAAAAATCGATCATTTGAAGCGGAAAAATTCCGCAATGCAACTGAATTTAGATGGAACACTTTAACATAGCAAGCAAAATAACTACAGTAGAAATAATAAATACAGTTAAAAGCTTCAATACCACAGCAAAAGAGAAACGATATAAAAGTGTCGTATGTGACAAGCTATTCAGGTATCCAAGCAAACTGAAAGTTCATATGACAATATATACAAGCGAGAAACCATTCAAATGCAATAAATACGAAACAAATTTTCGAATTACAGAAACACATACAGATACATAGAGATGAACGACCATTCAAATGTGAGAAATGTGGCAGAGAATTTAAACGGCCAGACAATCTCCAACAGCACAGAATGGTGCATAGCAAAGAACGACCATTCGAATGAAAGAATGTGACAAAGGATTTAAACGATCAGATTAAATTTGTTGAGACTTAAAAAGAAACACGATGAATCAGTCGAAATAACTGTCTGCCACTAACTGACGACATTTTCAGCACATCTATATTAATAAAGAAAATAATTTCATATGCAAGACTAGGAAGCATTATTTTGCCTACAAATGAGAAACCATTCAAATGCAAGGTATGTGGACAAAAGATTCATTCGGCCCAACTATCTAAATGTGCATAATCGAATACATACAAGTGAGGAAAAAACTGTTGAAATGCGATGCATGTGGTAAAGGAATCAGTCATCGTATCCACCTGAATAAACATAAACCATGCAAACTCAATGCTTGTAGCGCAGAATTCAATCGAAATCGTAATTTGCCGAGACGTATAGAGAAACACGAAGATTCAGCTAAGATACCGCATTGCATGGCAACTATACCTACAGATGATATTATCAATACAACTTTATAAATAAACAAAATAATTTTATATGCAAAACTATAAGCATTTGGACTTTATGTTTTTTTTATTATTACTTGATTGATTGCTAAAAATAATTAATAAAAATTGAACATAAAATCAATAATTTCAAATAGATTAAGTTTCATATTGCATTCATTTCATCATTTAAATTTTCATGCATAATCCTTAATATTTCATTTTTTAAGTACATTTACTTACGTTCATTATAGTTTACATTTATAATTCGAAAACATTGTTTACATATTTATAAGTTTTGTTTCATTCCAATTCATTTTTATTATATTTATTACCACATAAATATGAAAGAATTGATACACATTCATTTTTCCGTGTTACGAAAATATTCTGAACAATAGCATTAAATTTACAGCAGTTTAAAGTTATCAAACATAATTTTTTTGTTGTTCAGCTGATATCAAACGCTGAAAATTTATGGACAAATGAAATCAAACGTTGAAAATCTATGAATGTCATTATTGCACTTGCTTTTACTATTCATGATACAGCAATGATATCGCTATTCAAAAAACTTGCTACAAAATTTGCGACATAAGGATGTAAGTAGCATAAACTATGGAAAGACGATATAGACTTTTAGTAGGACATTAAAAACATAATTTAAACCTAGATTTCAATTTTATATGCATCATTAAAATCTATTATTTTCACTTGTGATGGTTTACGTACAATTCGTATTTTTAATTCTAACAAAACATAAAGTCTATCTTCTAAAAATTTCAAAGACTTATTTACTTCTTTTTGCATTTTCTTAAAGATCTTCAATTTTCATGACAAATGAAACTATATGCCAATTACAATAAATATTGCTTCTGAAGATAAAAGTTTCAGTTTCTCAATAATCCTCCGAGATATTCTTTGCCACCATCGAATTTCCAGGAAAATTAAATTATGCTCTAGAGAATAGCATACGATCATTTATATTCTTAATTTCGCTGCAAGCAAATTTTTCAACTATTCAACTTCCTTAAATTTTAAAAATTTGACCTTTTAGAAAATTAGAATGTCATGATTATATTTGTCAACCAAGTTTTCAACTTTTCTAATTTTCATAATTTGACTGTTCTTTCATTGATAAAAGTTTTTTGATGTCATAAGGCAATAATCAAAACATTGTAAACTGTTGCTACATGTCGACTTTTCTATCTGATCATAATTGAATTGAATTGAAGAGATTAATTTTGTTTCTCAGTTCTCTCTCACAAGGAAAACGAATCTCAAACTCATAATTAAATTTTATTACGATAAATTTGACAATGCATTAATGTATGTAGCGATTACAATCAATTATAGAAGTTAAATGACGATAACATAACTCAAGAGAAAAACAAACGAAATAATGTCCAATATTTGTTATTCAACCGTCTCGTTGAAAGATCTTTTTGCTTCCGCTGCTCATGACCCTCTTCCTCCGCGTAGATGGATGATCTTGATATACCTCTGACTGCAAGAAATAGCGTCTTTGTTAGTTCGTGCGGAATGGAGTTTTTTTTAAAAATACAATGGTGGAACAATTTTAGCTTACATTTTACATTGTACAGTAAATATTCAACTACAACATATATCAGCAATTGCTAATTCCGGACAAAGGAATTACTGATTCCCAACTTTCATTGCGATTTCAAAGACACAAAAATGGTTAGGTAGAGATTAATTCGTCGAGTAGAGTTTTTTCAACTGAGCATTAATTTCTTGAATATGATATCTAGACATGTCTTTTCTCTCGAAAAATATAAGTATCAAAAGATTCTAAATTAATTTACAACTAACAGAATATAAATAATTCTTCATATTCGATCACTGAACACAGTGCATAACCTACTGACTGCAATATTTTTAAAAGCGTAGAACAGATCAATTATTGCTAATTACATCACTAAAATTATATTTTTTTGATTATAAAGAAGTCAGATAATAGATGATTAGTTGAAGCAAAGCAAATATGATTTTTTGATTGAAGTGAAGTTTAAAATAAAAATTTCTGATGCTCATAAACAAAAAGTATGTTACTTTTATGAATAAAATTTCCAAATAACCGACTTATTTGAGAAAAAACTTAACAAGAAGTAAGCTTTGAATAGAAAAAGCTATAAATACACATTTGTATTCTGCACATATGATAATTTCTGGTAAATTAATTTAGATAATAGACTTGAAATATTTAACTTTCTCGAATTTTAATGTTAACAACTTTGCTTTTTTTGGTGATGAATTATTCATTAATAAAAATCATTTGATTAATTCTATTCTACGTTTCACAAAAAAAAAAGCGTTTTATTATAATACTAAATTCTATTGTAGCTGCATTGAAATTATAAATGTAATCATTATTTTTATTTACATAAATTTACATAAACCTATGATTTTTGATGAATCCATGAAAAAGTTCGCATTATTCCAAAAATAGTATATAATATTAAATATTTCCAAACTTTTCAAACTCGCTTTTTTTTCTACAATAGTTTTTTATCGCTAAATTTTGGCTGAAAAAAAAAGTTGCGTAATTATGCAAAAAGATTAAGAGTATTGTAATTTATTTCATCATAGACCGAGTATTAAGAAATATTTAAAACAGTCTCCAAATAATTCTCCCAATCAGTACAACGTTTATTACTTACTACGATTCACTCTTCTTTGATTTATATGTTTTGTAAAGTATTTCTAAAATATCTTTCAGATTCACACGGTGGAATCCATACTTCAAACATATATCGTGGAAATTACTTGAGAATCAATATGCTGTTGCCTTATTATTTTCTAGCAGCTACATTGCCATTGTGCATCACACAAGTAACAGTAAGTGAACAAATTATCTATAAGAAAAATTAACTATAAAACTATAAAAACTAAATACTTATAAAAATTGAATATAAAAATTAAATACTTAATTAAATACTTATTTAACTATAAAAATTAAATACTTATAAATTCTTCGCTTTGGTTTTTATTTTATCACTTTTCGTCATTTTCGAAGTAGTCAATATTTTGTGTTCGAACTCTCTGTAACATAAGAAGAACTTCTACAGAAGATATTTTAATCTCTAAATCAATTCGCAGAAACCAAATCGTAGTTTAAATCCCAGAATCATATCAAAATCAAATCATTTATATGTCCACACCATATTCTATTTTGGATCAATGACAATAAAACAGTAAAATTATATTCTTTTCAAAATATTATTCTAATTCTTCGAAAAACTCTTAGAAAGTAACCAATATCGAATGATTATGAAGTGTTATTGTTTAAAGATTCCACAGCATATGTACTGATATCTTATAAATCCTCTGCTTTGTTGAGACTGCTAAAAAGTTTAAGAAAAAAGAATCATCGAATACTTAAATTATGAAATGAATCATTTCAAGTAATTTCAGGTGTCAACTGAAAGCAATTCATCAATACAGACGGGGCAATTGGCTTTCAATGAATATAATCGGTCACATACAAGCGAGAAAGTGTTCAAGTGTAAGGTATGCGGTAAAGGATTTACTTGGCTCTGCCATCTGACTGTGCATAATCGACTACATACAGGCGAGAAACCGTTCAAATGTGATGTTTGCGGTAAACAATTCAGTCAATATGGTAATCTAAATGTGCATAATCGAATACATACAGGCGAGAAACCGTTCAAATGCGTTATATGCGATAAACAATTCAGGCAGCGTAGTGATCTGACGAAACATAATCGAATACATACAGGCGAGAATCCGTTCAAATGCGATGTGTGCGGTGCAAAATTCTTTCGAAAACATAGTTTACAGAGACATAAAAAGAAACAGAAACACGATGATTCAATTCAGATACCTCACTGGGCGACAACAACACCAACAAACGACATCTTCAACACATCAATATTAATAGACAAAATAATTTTATATGCAAAACTATAAGCATTTTGCATTTTATGTTTTTGGTAATTACTTGATTGATTGCTAAAAATAATTAATAAAATTGAACATAAAATCATTAGTTTCAATTAGATTAAGTTTCATATTGCATTCATTTGTATCACTTAAATTTTCATGCGTAATTCTATCCACAATATTTCATTCATAGGCTTTCATAACTTTGGTGAGATGCCAACTAATTTTGTTTCACTCTAATTTTTTGTTATCTTTTTATTATCAATTCTTTTTTTTGAATTCTGATTTGAAATCTAATTTATTCCGGAAATTAATGTCTTAAAAAAGCAATTTGTTTTGAAATTTTAATAAATTCATAGAAAAAAAATCACATTTCTTATGTACATCAAAGACCAAATTTCATATAATTTGTCATTAGATACCTGCATCAATTTGTAAAAAAAAAATTTAATTTATTAAAATTGTTATCTATAATTGGTTACCTAGGAAATAATTCATTCTTTTTCGTTGTATTTATTATTAAGTTTTCTCGTCGCAATATTGTTGACATATTCTCTTCGAACATGCAGTTCCGATATAAAAGCATTGAAATAAGAAACAAATAATAAATCCTTTTCAAGGAAGTGAAAAAATGTGAAATTAAAAACAAATGTAGTATTTTCTCATCATTTTTTTTTATGATGTATATTTCCATTTTTATAAACACTGCTATTCCTTTTCACGTATTAGTGGAATCAATCTAAAATTTCTATGTTAAAATAGAAGAGTAAAAATCTCTGGGTGCAAATGAGTAGCTGTTATCTTATATCTGCAAATCGCTCATTGATCGTTCACGGAAAAATTAACCGGTTTTCATAGTATTTATTGCCTCATGTCATCTAAATATCATTTTCTCACATTTTTAAATAGTTGTTATCAACTTAACTTTACATGCTCATTTTCAATATTGCAAAATGGTTCAAAAATTCAGATAATATAAAAACATTATAAAATTAGTACAAACTAAGTTACTGACAATTTCAAATCTAATCATTTTAAGATTACATAATGTTCTTCAGTTTATAGACAAATTCCGGCTAATTTCAAAATAAAAAAGATAGGCAATGAAAATTCTTACTAATCATGACAAAATTGAAGGATTAATTTTGTTTTTCAGTTCTCACAAGGAAAACGAACCTTAAACGCATAATTAAATCTTTATTACGATAAATTCAGTTTATAGATCAAATTCGGTTAATTTCAAAATAAAAAAAATAGACAATGAATTGATACTTAAGTCATAATACATTATTTAACGTGATTCTTAAATCTGATTGCAAATATTTGATACAAGGAAGTAATACTTTAATCATAATTCATTAATATATCTTTGATTTCAAAATTTTTTACAAATACTCCAGTGTTCTTTTATTAAAAATATGCTGGTACACAATGAAAAGATATTTTAATTATAAAATATAATTTTCGACATAATTCTTGGAATCTTCTTGCAATTACATGATGATTTTTGTATTTAAAATTATAGAATTTTCCTGATTTTGAAATACTGCAAAAATAAAGCATTCTAAATTTACGCTCAAACATTATATACAGATTCATTGATTAGCACGTTACGAATTAATCGGATAAAATAATGATATATTTTATCAAAAAATTTGTCCTACTTTCACATCCGCAAAAAATTATATTGGTCCAATTGAATTTACTTTGTTTCTAAAAAAATTGAAATTAATTCACAATAATAGTTGATTTGATAAAATTATATAGGATGAAGTAAATACTGAAGCCGTTCACTACGTTAAAAAACTTAAGCTTAATAGCTATGATGATTATTATTATGTTATAAGATAACACAAATATTGATTTGAACGTTGGCTGAATCAAATCAATTTTCAAAAAAATTAATTTTGCAAAAAATTACTGCTATAACTATGAAAATTAAATCAAATCGATTTTTTTCGAAAAATTAATTTGCAAAAAAATTACTTGCTATAAATACAAAAAAAAAAAAATTTAAAAAAAAACCAAATCAACTTTCAAAAAAATTAATTTGCATTATATTTCTGAAATAATTCAAACTCATGAAAAAATACCCCACCATCCGACATTTGTCAATTTGCTTCTTTCCCTTTTTTTTTCCATTTTATTTGCTACTACTTTATTAGTGCATTTTAGTGTTTTACCCTTAAATTATCTTATTGACTTTATTTTCGCATACTTTTTTTTAGCTTATTTAATTTATTTTGCGTACTTTTGATGTTTTTTTTCTTCTTATATGTGTATTTGAATACAAAATATTCATATTCAAACACACGACGAAGAAATTTTAATGAATTACAATAACTTATGTGTTATTGTTAAAAATATTATTTTGGAATTATTTTTAGTTTGATGAAAAAAAAAACTTAAAAGTAAATGAGAAAAGATAATTGAAGATAAGGATGATTAAGATCAAAATAATCACTGCTTAAATTTAGCATATTTTTAGCATTTAAGCATTTAAGCAAAATTTAAGCATATTTCAATGTTCCCAATATTGTTTAGAGAAAAGAAAGCAGAAGAATTGGAAATTTCTCCGTAGATCCATCTCAAGGAATAAGCAGTCATATTTTGCTGTTTTTTTAGAACAAGCAGGTGCAGCACCATCCTTATTCCGTCAACTGCGATGCATCTATCACATCTATTACCTGTAGTAAAAAGATTATTCAATGTATTGATTTATATTCATTTATTCATCTTCTAAGCTTAGTATAGTGCCGTTAATGAAAAAAAAAAAGTAAATAAATAAATTTTAAAATCCAATATTTTAGTAAATTAAGCTGTTGCATTATGATAGTATGTTACGGATGAGCAATACTTCGAGATTTCAATTTTTTTAACTGAATCGTTTTTTTTTTTTTTTAATTCGGTGAAGTATGTTGATAATGTATTAACTTTTTCTTCAGGTTTTTATAAATATCTCTCAAATTCGTATTAGCATCGACTGATATGCTTTGTTTTTATTACTTTTATTTTATCATATAGAATTGAGCAAGCAGATGGCATCTAGAAATTTCTGGAAACAGTTTGCAAGCATTGTAAGATAGATTAAAAAAAAAAATAATTTACAAACAAATTTAATTGGTTGGAAGAAGAAACTACACTGTCAAAGTTAAGTTTACTTTTACCAATTCTCGTGGATCTTCTTTCTGGAGAATCGGTAATAGTATGACAGAGATGAACTAAATTCTCATTATTTGATATTTTTGAAATTTATTGTCAGATTTCCAATAACAAAATTCAGACATAGGAGTCATTTCTTCAAAAAATATCGAAATTCAAAATTTACGAAGCGTTTATCAAACAAAGATATAATTCAAGAAAATTCCATTGTTCTACATAAAATTCATCAACTTCTTCATAATGTATAACATATATAAACCGAAAATTACCTACTATGATTCCTATTTCCATTTCGCCTTCCTAACAAATAAAGTGAAACAAAGTTCCGGAAGTAGTAATGCGAAGAAAAGTTTATAAATTTAGCAACTGCATACGATATAAGTTTCAAAATATTGTTCCGACTTCATTTAACATATCACATAAGCACATTTGTTTAGTTAAGATATGTGCAGTTTGGAATGATTTATACACAATTAATTTTTTAATACTGTATGCAGATTTCGTAAAACAAGTATGATCTCTAAGTTGCAATTTTGCAACAGAAACTTTACAAGTAAAAAAAAATTCATTGTAATATCATTCTTATATAAATATCCAAAAATCTACTTCCTGCAGTGATAAAACGAACAAAAGAAAAAGTTGAGCTTAAAATCTTCAATTCCAGAAAGAAATGTTTAAAATAAGCACAATTATTATCTCAAATCTATTTCTTTTGTTCATTTCTTTATTATATATCTAATTGTCTACTCGCATTAATTTTTTTTAAAAAGTTCCAAATATTTGAATTTCCTAAACGTTTCAGTGACCAGAATTATAAAATCAAATTATAAGGAACAATTCTAAAGGAGTATTATTTCGGGTGAAATACTGTTTAGAGTTGCTCTTTTAATTTAGTTAATTTTTTTTTTTACAAATTTTTCTGATCACAAGAAGCATTTCTGATAGTTAAAAATATGCACCTAAAATTAGATCACTTCGAAAAGTTTACTTTTTATTTTTATGACGTAATTTCCTTTGTCGCACCATTTCCGATAAATATTTGAATCGTTCTATACACTGCTGCTTAGTTTTATTCGGTACACAATTAGCAATTTTGTCCCATCTAAAACAATAACATTAAAATCAATTCAAATTAAATTTAAAATAATAATTAATTAAGATAATAGAGAAATGGAAATGACTGGAAAAAAAATCAGCATTCGTTTACATCCCAGCATGCAAAAATAGAGCATTATGAATTAAAAAAATCTTACCGATCGGTAATGCCTTTAGGAAATTCTTGAAGTGCTGTTTCAAATAACTTTTGATCATAGTCCGACCATATTACCGGGATCTTTTCTTCTTCATCATCGCCATCGTTCCTTGAAATATTCCAATTATTTTGTTTTTTATCAGGAAGTTGATTTGATTGTTTAAGCAATGTTATTTCTGCAGCATCTTGCACAACAGTACTCGATTGTGAGCTACATAGCAATTTTGCATATTCATCCTATAAAAAAAAAAACATCATAACGAGTTGCAGTATTGCAGTGGGATCGCGCAATCTTTTTTCTGAAGGATAAATGAACTAAAGTAAGCATTCTAAAAAAAAAGAATCACAGTAAGCATTCTAAAAACACATACGGAATGTGCTTGAAGAACACTTTCTAGATTAATTCTTTGAACAAATAATGATAATAAAATCTAAAAAAAATTCTTATCATATTCAAGAAACGAAGTTATTAAGATACCACAAAATTTTGAATTTCGAAGTACTTAGAAATAAGTAAGATAACTAGCCTTTTTCATCTGTTTTAATTTACCGACCATAAAAGTTATGTTTTGCGGTGGCCGATCCAATACTTTTGCCAACAATTCCCATCTGCAAATGACTTCAGCATGAACACCAGAAAATTGTGCATTTTTGATTTCACTGAATAAATCAAAAGAAAGAAGAAAATCTTGAATAACCTATTAGGTGTACCAGCAGGATATTTTTCGGTGCTTAACTTAACAAGCAGTGCCAATTCTTCACCAGTCCATGGAGTGCTATGTGTAACAGCTGAAAAATTATCGTAAGAAATTTTTCAATAGAAAATTTAGCTTCCTCATCGTGTATTTTTGCTACTATAACCTAGCCTAATATAATGAATAATGAAATATGGAAAAACAATACACTATTTTGTATCAAGTGCTGACTGAAATCGCTAGCCATAAAATATAAAAGTATTTAATAGGAAATTGAGGTCTAAGAAAATTTTGACACTTGAGTTAACACGCTAAAATGAGTTAGTAAATTACTTACTATTATTTTGTGAATCCGATTTCTCGACAGAATCTTCACTAAAAACACAAGAAAGAACTGGTTTTACATCAGAGGCTACAGCGTATTCATAAACAGGTTGTCGTGTTGACATAACGACGTGAAGGAATCTCTTCACTATTATTCTTCTTGAAACAGCTGACATCATTTTGGATCAGTTTATCGAATCCAGAATTAACGGATAGAAAATCCATTTTTTTTAACATCTACTGCTGGGCATTAATATATGAAATTTAAAAAAAAAAATGACTTCAGATATTTGTAGGACTGAAAAGTTGTTTAGCTCTTAGTAAGATAAAATTGTAAGAAAAACCTATGCTAACCTCTTCTTTAGGATTACATGCGTTCATATAGTTATGGACGAAATCTGGTAACGAAACAACAACATTATAGAGAAGTGATACGATCAATACTGGTAAGGAATTCCGCCAAGAAGGACAGACATCGGAAAGCATCTCAGCTATTTCTGCCTCATGCATAGTTTCAGCATCGCTTCCAATCTTTTTCAACTGTCGAATTTCTTTTTTACGCAATTTGCTATGATTCGAAGACTACAAATAGCCTGTTTTAGCATTGATGAAAAATAGTATTCAGCATATCTTTAAAGAAAAAAAAGATACATACAATACATATCAGACTATCCTGAATGGGAAAATGCTAGATACAATTTCTATTTGAAATCTTTCCAATGAAAAATTAGAATTACCAAATCATATCGAGATCAAGAAAGCATCATCAAGAAATTATTCGTCGACTTCGATTACTTATTTTCATTATTTATTTATTCGATTCTTATTCATCCACAGAACTACTTTACTATATTCACCAATGTTTAGTAACTGTAAACGAAAAATAAGAGATTGTCAATTTAAAAAACCGATGTCCGATTTTATTCAAATTTAGAACTAAACGAACCAATGTCAAATACTTATCGATATAAGCACCCCATAACATAAAATAATGACCAATCGAACAAATTATTACAAGCACAATCATTCCTTCAAACCAAGATAACTTCCGAGCACGTCTGAAAAAATCAAAAGCATTATCCAATTTCGAATAAATATCAATGAACGTTTGATTATTTAAATATTAGCATAATACTTAGAATCTGACTATATAATAGATCAGAAAATTAAAGAAGTATTTGTTATCACAAAAAAAGATGTATACTAGAGTGAATCTTCAGAAGAGCTTTCTACTAATTATTGAAAAGAATGTCTGATAGCTGCGAAAAGAAAAACAAACCAACCGATAATAAAACACAGGCTGTTTCCAATCAGGAAGACCATTTTCCAGAATACGATCGTATTCCTCTCTTAAATCAGGTGACTTCAGAACTTCATAAATGGCAGCGACCTAGAAGGAAACATTCTTCATCCACAGAAAATACCTCTATTTCAATGATATAATCGGAAAATTGAGAAAATGAGAAATACATGCTAAATAAAAACAGAATAAAACCTTTCTGAATTGCTCTTCGGCTTTCTCGTCTGAATTACGATCTGGATGCCATTCCATGCTCAATCGACGATACGCTTTTTTGATAATTGAAATTTCTGCATTCTAAAAAATTACTATGTAATATAGAAAATAACAAAAATAAGCAATTCAGTAGCTTAGTCTAGAAGAATCAATAAAAATAAAATAGAAAATCAAAAATCTCAAAAATTCAATCATATATGTTGTCATAATTAATTTTCCGCAAATAAAGATAAACTGTATCTACTAAGAATGCAGAAAAATATCCATCTACCAATCATTGATTCGATTTTAAAGCTTCTTGATTAATTGCATTTGATTACGATCAATATAATAAAAATAAGCTTTCAGATATTTATAAAAAATTCCAACATATGCTAAAATACGATTTATGATCTCAAATCAAATTATCACCATGCCATAATAGTCGATGAGATCAAATCAATGTATCACAGCTGTTTTTCTTTTTTTTTTTTAACTTAGTGATAAATTTGACCATACTAAGTCGGATCGATAATATACAAAGTTTCACCTTCGAAATTCCATAAAAATTGTAAAAGCTTTCGCCTACTTCCTCTACCAAATCATAAATGAAGAGTTCGTTTGTTGTCCATGCGAATACAGCAGTGCATTTCAATGAGAGCAGTAACTGTGTAAGCAACATAAAGCAACTCTGAAATGAACATTTACCAATTTCAACCGGAAATATTGTCAAATTATTTTCGACAAAATAACCGACGGATATGTAAACAACCAATAATACCGCATGCCATTCTTCTATTTTCCTCTCCTCTCATCCATTGGAATGTTCGTGGTATATTTTATCATACATTACCTACCGTCTCCCCTCCACTCACGCATTATTTGTGACGCATTTTACCGCATTAGCTACTTTCCGCTTATGACCAATTGCATGCCGCACACTAAACTCTATGTTGTCTTCCGCTCCTCTGCCTACTGCACATTCCGCCATATACTGTTTATGGCACATTCTAATGCACATTAATCCATTGTCTCTCGCTTCCCCGTTCACTGCATATTCCGTCGCATACAGTCGCGCTATAGTCTGCTCCCCGGCCCACTGTACTATTTATGGCAAATTTCAATGCACACTAATCCATTGTCCTCCGCTTTTGCAAGCATTGCACATTCTGCCACACACTAATCTGTTATCTTCCGCTTCCCCGCCCATTGCAGATTCTGCCTCATATAGTTTCATTATTTTTCTCTTCCCGGCCCACTTTAGTATGTACGGAACAGTCTAATGCACATTAATCCATTATCTTCCGCTTCTCCGCCCATTGCAGATTCTACCTCATACAGTTCCGTTATTTTTCTCTTTCCCGGCCCATTTTAGTATTTACGGAACAGTCTAATGCACACTAATCCATTATCTTCCGTGGGAAGAGAAATCCATTTCTTCCGCTTGCTCGCTCATTGCGCATTCTGACACAAGCTAGTCTGTCTATTGCACTATTGCTCTATTCTGTTGCACTTCTGCTTCTTTGCCTATTGCACTATTTATTGCACATCCTAATGCACACTAATTCATTATCTTTCCGCTTCTCCGGTATTGAAGCATTCGTGCCACGTTCATCGGATACAGTATTGTATGAATAAATGAGAAGAGGTGAAAGAAATAGAGATGAATATGTATGAAGAGAAGAAGGAAAAAAACAATAGAAAGAGATAGAAAGGAAGTAAAAGAGAAAGGCAGAGAGAAAAATGATGATAGCCTATTATTTTATTTTAACTATGAACAAGTAATAATAGAGGAAATTGAAAGATCAATGAATTAGACGATAAATAGACAAAATAGTCAAAAATAATATATTTATTTGAATATGCAGCAGCAACTAGTAGAACTGATAAAATAGCGTACTATTTGAGAGAGATAGCATTAATTGTATTAAATAATAATAAATGATTTTTTGTGAAGTGCGATTAATTGCAGAAAAAAAGAAAAGATGAAATTTTTAAATGAAAAAGAAAAGAAGATAAAGATATATAGTATTTTGTAATATTACTTATAATGAAGAGATATCAGCAATAAAAAGAGATTAGTGAGTGAGAATCATTTAGCGAAGCTTGTAGTGTATGATATATTTTTGCTCTTCCATTACGTCATAAGTAACGCCATAAAGTGACGTTATTACGTGGCATGATGTCAAGCGGTCAACCTCATTCACGACTAGAACTACAATCTTATTCTCTTATCATGAATGTAAATAGATCATTATCATCAATAATGCTAATGATATTAACAAAATCAAAAGCTGCATTTATCATAACTGATTGCAGCAATTTTATATGATAACATTTGTAGGATGTGAAACTGATAATTTTCAAAAGATAAAAAATTTATAGCTACTACAGATTGCTGTGTAGTTTCAACTGATTAGCAATGCTTAATATCTAATCAACTTATCAGATATTATTAATTTATAAGTTTGCAATTATTCAAGAAAATTTACTTTTTTTCTTCGAAAAAAACAATCTATGAACAAACTTAATTATGCTAGCGATGGATTTAATCCTTCCGCTGATAACTGATAATAATGATCGTATCAGACATATCATATGGAGTTTCAGAGTATCATATAGAGTCAGATCATATAATATAAAGTTTTAGAGTTTTAATAGAATTTAATAGAAAATAGCAATAATAATTGCTTGATTTCATGATTCGATGGATCATTCTAATTATAAAAAATAATCATTGATTATTAAATAACCATTTTCTGTCTGTTAAAAATATTAGAAATCAATAAAATCGATACAATATTCTATTGTACACTTTCGGACTTCTGCCTATAACCCGTTGATAATATTTCATTTTTCATCCAGTAAAATACAAAAAATCAATACCGTATCTTATCCATCAATTTTCATTCTTTCTATTTATTTTGATATTTACAGTAATATGATCTAAAAAGATAAAATATAGGCATATATTGATATTTGAGATTAATTTTCATCAGATATATAAATAATCAGGATTCTTGAATATAACAAAGAGATAAGATATACAAGAAATGCTAAGATTATGTTTGGATACGAAATCATTCGAGCCTGATAGTACGATAAGAATTTTCTTTTATATATGGTACTGTTTAAATTGATAAAAGATTAATTTAGTTAACATTTGGAATTACTAAAAAATCATTTTTTCGTAATAAATTAGAAAAGAAAATATGAAAGTTTGAAAAAACAAAAAAACTAAATTGATTGATAAAAAAAGATGGCGAATATTGTTTGCATATTTTTATCGAGAAATTCCAGTTTCCCGCAGAGATAATTTATGCAATCATTTATGCGTAAACTTTCGATACTTAATCATTTGCATTTATAGCTGATTGATAATATTGGAGCCAAGTGATATAGTACAATTATCATTTTAGAATCGAAGAAATGAAAATAAAGAATCGAAGAAATGAAAATAAAGAATCGAAGAGATGAGAATAAAGAATCGAAGAAATGAAAATAAAGAATCGAAGAAATGAAAATAAAGAATCGAAGAGATGAAAATAAAGAATCGAAGAGATGAGAATAAAGAATCGAAGAGATAAGAATAAAGAATCGAAGAGATAAGAATAAAGAATCGAAGAAATGAAAATAAAGAATCGAAGAAATGAAAATAAAGAATCGAAGAAATGAAAATAAAGAATCGAAGAGATGAAAATAAAGAATCGAAGAGATGAGAATAAAGAATCGAAGAAATGAAAATAAAGAATCGAAGAAATGAAAATAAAGAATCGAAGAGATAAGAATAAAGAATCGAAGAAATGAAAATAAAGAATCGAAGAGTTCTTCTTATTTTACCTAACTATATAAGTATCTACCTATCAGTGTAACTATATAAGTATCTACCTACCTATGTAACTATATAAGTATCTACCTATCTATATTTCATAATATTTCTGCTAAATTTAGAAATTTGACCAAATTTTTATTCAAATTTTCAAATTTATTAAATCAAAAAAAAATTAAATCGCTAACTTACGAAATTTTGGAAAAAAGAAATTTGAAAGAAAAAATTTGAAAAAATTTTGAGAAAAAAAGAAATTTCAAAAAATTTAAAAATGATAATTTAAAATTAAAAATTTATAGCAAAAAGAAAAGAAGGCATTCAATTTATATTTTTAAATTTAATTTGAAAAGATTAGTTATTTAATTAATATAATTAATCATTGTATTAAGCTTAAATAATAATACATACATATTTATTATCAAACTTTACTAAATCCACTCCTCTCATCCTTATTTTTATCACAAATACGGAAAAATTTGATAAAAATTAAAATTTCATTTTAACTTAACAATAAATTAGATACTGTAGGTTTTTGAAAATTTCCAAAATTTCATCGATTTCAATTAATTAGTGATAATTAGGTAAATTCCGATTTTGATTAATTAGAGATAACTTTTGAAATTTAATAAATTTCAATTCTGATAATTTAGCAAGTTCCAATTCTAATTAATTAGGGAAAATTTATTAAATTTCAATTCTAATTAATTAGAAATAATTTTTTTGAAATTTAATATATTTTATTTTCTTTTGATCAAAAAATAAATTTACTTATTAATGAACGAAGGAAATGATACAATAAAGCAATGTTATCGTCGAATATCGTAGCATTTTTTTGTTTTAACAAATTTATTTTTTGAAATTTCAAAAATTTAATTAATAAATAATTTTAAGCATATTCTTATCACATTCTTATCATATGATAAATGATAAAGCGAAAGAAAATGTTTGATTGCCTTAGAACGACATCAATGGTTACGACCATCACGATACATTGTAAATCATCACCCTAACATTTCATAAATAATCATTAACAATTCATTTTTCACCCAAATAACTCAAATCAATTATTTCAAAATTATTCCTATCGAATAATACATTAAATTTCGAATCTAGCAATATCAAATTTGATAAGATTTGCTTGATAAAAATTATCAAAATGATATCATTTTTATCAGATATCGTTGTTGATAACACTTTCATAAAAGCCGTTTTACAAAACTTTAAGCAAAATAATCCAAATGCAAATTTGCTAAAGTATAGAATAAAAAATCGACTATCTAATACTGCAAAAATATAGCACAAATAACTTTAAGTAAATTTAAAAAACAACAAATAACAGTAAATGTAAGATATAAAAGTTGAAATTTTAACAATTCAAACATTTCGTAACATTTTTGCAAAAATATTTATTACCTAAATTTATATTCATTTTGTAGCGCAAATTTTTGACTATATGTTAGTAGAAGTTTGAATTTTTTAACGTTTAAATTAACGTGTTACGTGCAATTTTGTAACTGCTACTTACCAGCAGGCAACGTATATTTTGGAGTGAATATGACTATAGCAAAGAGTCCCAGCGTAGTCGTTGCCATCGCTCTTAACCACATATACAGCTGTTTCTCCGACACTTCCAACCATTTCTGGTGAAAACGTAGCTTCGAATCGGTTGTTTTGGTATTTTTCTGGGTATTTATTTTTGGTGTTTACGTGTTTGTTGCGGTTTTACGTGAAAATATATCACGTCAAAAATGAATTGAGCTATTTTGCGCAATTTTGTCATTTTTAAAGATGAGATTTATATGAATTTTAGTACAATTAAAATAAACTTTCTTCATATTCGCATGAATCGATGAACTAAAATTCGAATTCTTAAATTGCAACTCTAATTTAGAATTGAGATATTTGAAATAGAATGTCCGTTTTTAAAATAGGATTCAAATTCTTGAAATAGCATTCAAAATCTGAGGATGCTAAAATTTCCCATAAATTTTAAATCCTCTCAAAAGATTTAAAGCTATATAAAATGATATCAAGTATTTAGATATTGACCATAGATTTTCGTGAAAATTTTTAAACCTCAAAATGTCCTATTCAGCAATACTTCATCGTAACGTTAAATTTCTAAAGCTACGTTGAGATTTTCTTATTTTTGAATTTTCTTGAAAAAATCAAAATTTTTTTAAAATTAAATGTTGAGAAAGCATATAATTGCGTGTTGACATCACTAACATACACATGTATATAGTTGTGAAGGAATTTAAATTTCAGTCATATTGTTTATTATTTTTTTGCACAGAATTTTATTATTGAATTTTATTATAATGTTTTTTTTTTTGCGACCCCGAAATCCTATTCTGCTCAGTTGGAATAAAAAAAAAAAAGAGGATACGGGGAAATACGAGAGTTCGATTAGGTCCTTCAGGAAGGAATGATGAAATTTCAGAACAAAGAAATTATGGCAACATCCATCTTTTCAGCCCGTCTTTTTTTCCATCTGTTGCTAATCAACTAACCTATATTCCATAAATTTCTTGTGATTTCAGTTTTTTTTCATAATATTTTGATGATAAAAACATTTTACTGTCCTTTCGTTGTCTTTTATGTTAATTAAAATATCTGGAAATGAATGTTTCGACATATGTATTTCACGTATATAATAATGCTTTCAATATTGATAGCATATTCCCTCCCATTAACAATAGTTCATCTTGCGTATTCTCAGGATCAAAGTATTATCTTTTATGAATTACAATTAGAATGTTATCTTATATGGGATGTAATTTCAGTGCTTTCTGATTTCTGATCAAATAGAATTCTAACAATAATGCCAGCTACAGAAGAAGTTATTGCGGCACCGAGCGCTGCTACTGGTGATAATCTGGAGGTTGTGGTACCATCTAATCCTACATCAGTAACTGCACCATCTGGAAAGAAGAAAAATATGATGGCAAGAGTGAATGCTAATGTTCCTGTATCGAGAACTCTAAAATCGCATGCTAAATCGCAGCATAATCATCCACCGTATGGTAACATGATTAAGGCAGCTCTGATGGCTACACAAGACAAGAAGGGTTCAAGTCGTGCAGCAATTCTGAAGTACATTATGCAGAATTTTGCAGTTGGCGAAAATCCTACCATGGTAAATTATTGAATGATTTCATTTCAAATTTCATTTTTAACTCATTTCCATCTTCATTTCATCTTTATGATTTCATTTGAAAATTATGTTTGCTTTTTTCCTACGTTAATTTTTTGAAATGAATACGATGGTCGAAATTAGTCAAGTACCGGTTAATTATCAGTAAAGATTGATAGTGTTATCTAAAGTTTAATAATGGTACAATTTCAGCTAAGAATTATTGTGAACTGTAATGGAATTTGCTGTACATTTTAGCACATAGAAATTACTCATTTATATACTTACATTAATAGTTGGGCACTGAAAAATTGCGAGAAAAAATACGGGTTTTGTTAGTTGCAATTGCCAAACTAATTAACGCTTTATCTTTCATATTTGAATGGTTTTTTTGAAAAATTCTATCAATTTTGATTCATAATTTTTTTCGCAAATCTTATACAATAAGTGGATTTTGAAAATTCAGGTTAATGCGCATCTAAGAATGGGACTAAAACGCGGCGTCGCATCAGGTATTCTGAAGCAAATGAAAGGTACTGGAGCTTCTGGATCATTTCGCTTAGTTGATGCAAAATCGGAACCATCTAAAAAAATCAAGAAGCCAACAATGGAAAAACCTGCTACAGCTGGTGACATGAAAATGTTGTCACCGAAAAAGTCCATGAAGACTAAATCTAGCACAAAAAAGGTTATTTGTTGGTCATTTATTTCATTCATTCATTAATTTTGGCATCGATCTTATTATTCTACTGTAATAAGACTTAATTATGAGCTAATTATCTGATTTTCACTTGTTAACATTTTGGTAATAAATACTTGATTTGCTTTTTGCGAAGACATATGCAAATCATCATGCATCAATTTTTGTGACTTTCTACAATTTCAGGTATCTGCGCCGAAAGTTTCTAAACCAAAAAGTGCACCGAAGAAGAAAGTAAGTGCTGCTGCTGCTGCTGCTACTACTACAGGAGGAGCATCTGGCCGAAAAAGCAAGAAAGTTGCTGGTAGACCAAAAAAGACAAAAGCTTCACCAACTAAATCAAAAATGACGAAAAAGTCGACAGTATCACATGCAAGGAACAAGAAGGTTGCGGCTTAAAATCAGTATTTACCTCATCTTCGATCTCATTCGATTTTTCATATTTATACAGTGTATTGCGTAAGCTTCATTTTAAACGTTTGCAATATTCTTTCAAATAGAAATGTATTATGACAAGCAAAGTCCAGACCTTTCTTGTATAATTTTCTACAATGTATGATATAAATCAGTCGTTTGATCAGTCTTTTAGTAAAAATTATAATTGTAATGTGTTTGATTGCATTCATATGTTATGTCTTAAGAATATTCTTGAAAAAGAATCGTTGCGAATGTCGACTTGGATTTAGCTATCTGTTAACAATGTGGGATGAACTAAAGAGAATTAAATCTAAACAGGTGAGATGTCAGACTTCACCCTAATTTTTAAAAAATGCGGAGATATATCGATTATTGATTCATGAAGTTCATCGAAACAATCGTCTAGAAAAACTTATAAATTTTGATTGGGAATTTAGTGGAATACTGATAAAAAATCGATTTTTTTCCTTTGCTACACGAATTAGAAATAAAAATACCAGCCAGTTTAACCTTTTACATTGATTTTGAATCTAAATATATCTTTTCTACACAATCACAATGTATTCATTTCAGTTATATTGGTTCATCTGAAGCTTATATGAAAATATAATAAAGAATTGACTGGAGCTTTGCATTGCAGTATTATTTTTCGTTATTCATCATAAAAATAATTCTGCCATTCTTCATAATAGCACATCGAACAATGACAGAATTATTGAATTTAAGCAATGATTGATTTTCAAATATTTAAGCTACTTGACAATTACAGTACTTTTAGCGATAGTAGAAATTTAGTTATTGTTTCTACATCAAAACATTTACATTATCTAGGCATTTAACTAACAACAAGGCAGCAAAGTGATAAGTAATATGCAATAAGAGGAAAAAAAGTAAAAATCAATAAAAAAAGTAATTAAATGATTACTGATTACATAAAATTGATTGCATCAAAAGAAAAAAAAATGATAGATAGCATAAAGAGAAATGATAAAGGAATCAATCACTACTACGATAATTTTTAACTGATTTCTGGATATAAATTGATTGACACGAGCTCATTTTCAGTTGCTTCATTTTCGATTGCATTGCATATATCAGTTTTATTCAATTGATGTTGTGCTATTTCGATTTTACCAAAAAAATGCTCCAAACATTTCGTTTCTAAAAAAAAAAAAAAAAAAAAAAAGAAAAAAACAAAAAAAGAAATATGACAATTAAAGACTAATTAAGCAAAAGTTTTGCTTTTTTGAAAAATACAAAAAGATGCAACTAAGTAAGCTTAAAAATGAATAAGCATGCGATAAAGAAGTTTAAAAAAAAAAAAAAAAAAACATCGAAAGTAAAAAAAAAAAGTAATTTGTAAAATAAATTTATAATCTACATATAAGAAAGAAAGAGAGGGAGAGAGAGGAAGAGAGAGAAAGCGAGAAAAAAAAAATGTCGCGAAAATTAAATTAAATAAATCAATAATTAGATATCTGTAAATGGATAGATAAGCGAAAAAATAAAAAATAAAAATAAGAATAAAAATAAAATAAAATAAAATTAAAGCAAGTTTTTTTTTTTTTTTTATTTGATAAATTTCTTTGTGGTGATATTTTTGTTCAAATTAAATTTGTTTAATTTAAAAAAAAAAAAAAATTTTTTTTTAATCAATTGATAACTAATTGTAACTATTATATATTTTGTTCCAACTACGCAATAGTGAATCAAATCATTCTTGATTTTCTTGGAATATTTTGATTATCTTGGACTGAAGAATACCTGTGATTTTTTGCTTTTAATTAGATTCAAATATGAAAATAGTGTAAAATATTGATGGCAAAAATAAAAATATCATTTACGAAAGATAAAAAAAAAAACAAAGACGATAAATTATCAATAATTACTGATAAGTATAAACGAATTACAATGAAATAGGATAGAATAAAATATAAAAAATAAATGACAAATATACTTACAGTTAAAAACATGATGGCTGAAAAAAAAAAAATTAGGAATTGAATGCGATGAAATTAAATGTTTGTAATGAATTTATACTGATAATTTACTTCGCATTATCATTCATGTGCATCAATAAGATGAAACTTGCAAATTGCAGTATAATAATTTACAATAACGAACAGGTTATAGTGATATTTCATTAATTTTGCAACTTATCTTTTGGTTTTTTTTTTTTTTTTTTTTAAACAATATCATGATAAAAAATATTAAACAGTCTCAAATTTAAAACTAAACTAATAGAAATCAATATTTCTAATTTACTAGCATACTAAATTTAATCAATAAGTCTTAAAATTTTAGTAAAATACATAGATAAAATTAAGAAAATTTTCTAATTAAAATTAATTTTTATTAGTTTAGATTCAATATATCATAATTAAACGATTAAATATCTTAATTAAATGACTGATCAAATGTGACATATTTTAATTAAATAATTAAAAAAACACAAACTAAACGTTTTTCATTGAAATAATCTTTATATGAGCTAAATTAGAAGAGTTATATTTGCAATGTAAATATCTAATCACTGATATGCTAGCATATTCATTTCTGATATCTTATGATTTTAACATAAGAAGAAGCGTCAAAAATTAAAGAAAAATGAAAGATAGCATTTCTTTTTTTTTTTTTGATAACATAAATAGGACAGAAATTGATAATTCATAATGAAACATTAGCATAAAAAATATTAGAAAAGACGTGCTGTTATTTGGAAGAAATATAAATCATTCACAGGATAACAGTCTGAAAATTTACAATTGTCATTTTTATAATTGGCTAATTTTGTAAATTCCATTTAGTGGAATAAATGGCTTTATGATAAGAATCCAACTAAAGATTCTAACTCATGCAAATGATTCGGAAATCATGCGTTTCACCGAAAAATCAAACAGAACTCAGATTTTATTTATTTTTTCTTTCTTTCTTTCTTCTTACTAGTAATTTTTCTTAAATTCGAATTATATTAAATATAAAAAAAGAAATGAGCAAAAAATTCAATTACTTGGCTTGTGGTGCCTTTGATTGAGCAGGCTGAAAAACGGAACTTGAAGCCATTAAATTTTGTATGTACTGTCCCAATACTTGATTTTCAGATCGTAATTTTAGGCTCTCTTCTTTGACACTATCAACACGTTGACTCAAATCTATAAAAATTATTATTATTATTTTTTTTAAATATATCAAAAACAAAAAATAACAAAATTATGAAAGAGTTGTAAATGAAGAAAATGAAATTGGAAATAAATATGAATTATTTTCTAATTCAATTTCTTTTTTTCTTTTTAATGCAATAAGAGCAAATGTTATGAGCTTGGAAAATTGTTGACAAAAATCTTGGAAAGGAGAAATTGATTACATAAATTTCAAATTCAATAACAATTATTTTAATTCAATAACAGTTATTTTAATTCAATAACGATTATTTTAATGCAATAACGATTATTTTAATTCGGTAACGGTTATTTTAATGTAATAACGATTATTTTAATTCAATAACGATTATTTTAATTCAATAACGATTATTTTAATTCAATAACGATTATTTTAATTCAATAACGATTATTTTAATTCAATAACGATCATTTTAATTCAATAACGATTATTTTAATGTAATAATTATTTTAATTCGATAACGATTACTTTATGTAAAGCATTTCCATAAACGAGTAAAGCTTTTCTCTCTTTATTTTAATATTAATTAATTACTGATACATATAACGCATGTTTAAATAAAAATCTCTTTAATAAATGGTAATTTAACATAGATGAAAAAAGTAGATGATGAAAAATGTTGCTAAAAGAATGAAGTAGTAAAATTACCATCCAAAGTATTTTGAAGTTCAAGAACTTGAGATATTAGTCGTGCTTTTTCTTCCTGATCATCCGATTCATCTTTCGGTAACGGATGTGCTGGACGAGGAGTTCGACCTCCGATATCTATTGAACTTCCTTGAGATTCTAAAAAGAAAAAAAAAAAAAAATTATTATAAATTTTAGTAATATAGCAAAAAAAAAAAAAAAAAAGAAAAAACTTATTTCCAAAAATAATCTTCAAATTTCATCTTATAACTTACCATCATCTGCAAGTGGAAAATTGTCTACTTCGTCAATAATTGTCGTATCTGTGGACATCAATTCTAAAATTAATAATAATAATAATACAATTTTGATTAAAATAATCCTAATATATTGATTAAAAAAAAAACCATCTTTTAATAATATAAATCATGATAACTAAAATTAAGAAAATATAATATACGTATATAACATGCAGAAAATTACGTTATTTCAACATAAAGCAATATTATCGCATCAAAAAATTTAAATATTAAAAATTTTTATAAATTTAAAATTAACTCTCATTGTCATTAATGAAATGGAAAAAATTCTCATTTATAAAATATAATTCATTCATTTGCAATATTTTGTATCAATTAACAATATGAATTCATTCGTTGTCTAAAAAGTTTAAAATTTTTTTTTTAAAAAATTATTATTACTGAAAAAAATTTGACTTAAGCCGAGCAAAAAGTTGACCTCATTTTAGCATTATACATAACAAGTAATGAATGAAATTTTTTAAATAAATAAGTATTGAATATTACAAGAGCAAATAAAAGGGAGGGAGGAGGGAGGGAGGAGAGAGAGAGAGAGAGAGAAGGAGAGAGAGGAGGAGATAAGTAATCGATTGGAATTGAAGAAAGGAAGGAAGGAAGGAAGGAAGGAAAGAAGGAAGGAAGGAAGAAGAGAAGGAAGGAAGGAAGGAGAGAATGAAGGAAGAAGGGAAGAAAGAATGGACAATATAATACTAAGAGTGAAATTAGATAGATAGATAGATTAATAGACAGATAGTCGCTGCTAAAAGCATTTTCAATCGATTTGTGAAATAATTTCATCCAACTTAATTCTTCTCATATTTTAAAATTTAAGAGATATACAATGTACAAATTACAATAAAAAAAAATTTATTAAATACTTGCATAAAAATTAATATATTACGTGTTACGTGCATGTCAATGTGTTAAATGCTTGCATAAAAATTATTATAATATATTACGTGTTACGTGCATGTCAATGTGTTAAATGCTTGCATAAAGATTATTATAATATATCACGTGTTACGTGCATATGAATGTATTAAATGCTTACATAAAAATTATTATAATATATTACGTGTTACGTGCATGTCAATATGTTAAATGCTTGCATAAAAATTAATATAGTACGTATGTGAATGTATTAAATGTCTACATAAAAATTATTCTAATATATTACGTGTTACGTGCATGTGAATGTGTTAAATGCTTACATAAAAATTACTGTAATATATTACGTGTTACGTGCATATGATTTCCTTTTATTTATATAATAATGTAACTGAAACAATGAAAAATTAAGGATGATAAAAGATTATCTTATTTAATAAAAAATTTTAATTTTTTTTTTGTACATGTGAACCGAATTCGTCCTAACATGTTACGTGATACGTGTTACGTTCGTATGAGTCTTTTCATTGTTTACATAATACAAAGTTTAGAGATGCAAAATAAGGAAGCGATGAATAACTTATCTGATTTAGTAAATACAGTGTCATGCACCACTAAAATAAGCATACTACGTGTTATTCTACGTGTTGCACGTGTTATTTTTATTTACGCTGCATTAGCAATGCGCTTAATTATCTTAGGTTTTTATAAATTTAATTTATTAATGGACTGAAATATTGAAATAAATGAATACATATATATTTATATTTTGCATAATGATAATTTAGCTTTTTTTAGGAATAATTCATCTTCCTATAGATGGTTCTTTGGCAAGCTATTCCAATTAATCATTAACGGATATTAGAATGTGAAATAAGCCTTCAGGCCATTTAACCAAAAAAAGAACATTAATACGGCCTAAATATCAAAAAGATCAATAAAGAGAAGTCAGAGATATAGTGGTATAGCAGGCTATTCTAATTAATTGCTGAAGGACTAGAATATAAAATAAATCTTCAGGCCATTGACAATATATAATAGTATAGTCAGTTTTGCTATCATAAAATCTATAAAAAGGGGTCAGAGGTTAATCATTGCAAAGAAGAGAGAACTTTTCACCGTCCAATTTGGAAAAAAATTAATTTATTGGAATCAATTTAATTTGAAGAAATCAACGAGAAAAAAAAAAGAAGAAAGATAAGCAATTTCGAGAATACGAGAAATGATTGCGAGAAACTTTGCGACATTATCCTCCCACAAGTAGCATCTCTGCACTCTCTCATCCTCTCTTTGCTATTTTTTTCAACTCTTTTCCTATCCATTCATTCATATTCACAAAATGATAAAAATTTTTTTATTTTGGCCGAACCATATTACGTGGAAATACAGCGTAATGTAAAGCTTGAGTTAACGTAAGGTAGCGTAAAAGTGATTCTTCCGGTATTTTGTATGATGGTTGGATTAAGCATTATTCTTGTAAGATTTATTGCATGACATTAACATCATTTGGCAAAATTCATTTCCGGCCGAACCATTTTACGTGAAAATGCAGCGTGATGATGTTTGCACACATGCTTATTCACTCATGTAAACTTAAGTTTGGCGTTTGGATAGCGTAAGAATAGTTTTTTTTGGATATTTATGTGATCTATGTTTTGTGACTGATTGTAAAGTTTACTTTAATCTTCTAAAAATTTTTGTTTCTCATAAAATCCGATCAATTAACATTCGATGTACAAAATGATTAGAACATATGTTAGTTATTATGATTCTTTCACGTTTGATTTCACGTTATACGTGTTTTTATTAATGTTAAATGTAAAAACAAATTTTAAATAAATTATTTCTTGCATAATCCAGCAATTATTTCAGGGCTTTATTTCACGTTTGCGCAAAAATTTCACTTTTTTTTTCGCCATTTAATCCTTTTAATTAAATGGTTTCAGATATCAAGTAAAATGATAATAATTAAATGATTTCAGATATCAAGTAAAGCGATAATAATCAAATGATTTCAGATATCAAGTAAAATGATAACAGATATGCAGTTAGGTATTGTTGCAAATGCCTTAGGTGTTGCTATGCTTTTACTTGTTGTCTTCTTTCATTACATTACAACCAGTCAACGTCAAAAGAAATAATTCAAAAAGGTTTATTTTTATCATTTTAAAATTTTAATTATTACATTTTTAATTCATTACTTATATTTATTTTAATGTTATCATCAAATTTTGATTATTGCTTTTTAACATGTAATCATTCTAGGCTGCTATTTTAACATTATCATTAAGTAATTTTGATTATTATTTTTCGATATTTTAATCAATAATTGAGATTGAAAATTATCTATTCTGAAAACTATCAGTCACGTAAACTTAAGCTCTGTTTTTTTTTTTTTATTTAAATGTAATAAATCAAAACTTGTTATTTTATAGCTTTCGCTATTTTTTTTTTGATTTTAATATATTTACATATTTTTTTCTTAATTTATCATTAAATAATGTTTATTTTATTTCAGATTAATTATCCAGAACACTAGATTATTTATTAATTCATTACTACAGTAATCGTTTTATTTTATGGATAAAATATCAAGTGCCTTGCCAAAAAATTTTTTTAGTGAAATGATTTCAACAATCGAATACTATGATATATGATATATTCGAGAAGTAATTGTAAAGATTGATATGTTAATTTGTTTTATGTTTATATCTTTTTAACATAGATAGCTTTCGCTATGTTAAAAAGATATAGCTTTCGCTCGGTTTGTGAATAATAATTTAAAATATTAGAATTAAGTTGTATAAAATTAGACAATAATTGTAGATGATATTGTGTTCTGTTCATTTGATTTGAAATATGAATTGATAATTGAGTACTGATGGAATAATGATGGATTCTCTGCTTATGTCTTTTTTTTTTTCAGGATTTTGCAGTAAAAATTTATCCATGATTTTTGTCTTTTTTATGCATTCAGGAGTCGTAAACTGTATTATGAATTATCTAATTAAATTACGATATGATATTGGTTTTTTGATCGAACGAATTTATCTATTTTTTTCCTTTGTATCAAATGTAGAAATATTAGTTGTAGTTTTTATCATTTTCGGAAAACCATGCATATTTTTATAATTGATGAATCATTAGACAACTTTTTGTTATACTCAATAATTGATTTTAATTTTTTTTCCTAGATTTGGTATAATTTAAATGAGTTATACGAATGAGTTTTTGCGAATGTCCGATGGCTTATCATCCACCGCATCTCTTCACAAATCCGGTGCATGCTGGTACCTCATTTACATTTGCACCTTCTGGAGGACGAGGTCGACGATTTCCCGGTAGTGGTTATGTATCACCTGGTGCAAGATCTATTACCAGTAATGGGTTAGTTCAGTTTATTATGCTAATAACATTTCCTATTTTTTTTTTTTAAATAATATTTCAAAGTTTTCTTCTTTCAATTTATTATATTTTTGTTATTTGTTGTTGTTTGGTGTAAAACTTGTGTAATTTTTATATTAAAGCTTTTTTTTTTCATTTAATTCAATGATAGTTAGCCAATTAGCGAAACTATCAGCTGTAGAGTCTTTGTTCAAAAGTGAAGTTTTAGAAAACAAATTATTCATATTTAATTATATTAGCATTCTAAGAGCCTCAAAATTTGTTATAATTTTTGGCATATAAATTTATTATGAGAATATTTTTTTTTTAGATCAGCGGATCACGTAGGCTGTTTTACAGCAGTCAGGATGACAGCAATAGCAAAACTTAATCGTTATTTTCGAAGACTTATTCGTTTTCGTCAGATGGACTTCGAATTCGCTCTCTGGCAAATGATTTATTTGCTACTTAAGCCTCAAAAAGTATACCGCAACTTCATGTATCGCAAACGTTCGTTTTTTCCTTATATTTCTAATAAATTTTGAAATTAAAGAATAATGGTGAATGTTGAAATTTGAAGTTAAAATGAAAAATGCTAATCATTTCATACTAATACAATTATCTGATCAACTGTCCTTAATCATCGGCAGACTATCAGTGAAATTAAATATGATGCAGTGAATGTTATTTTTATCACTTCACTCATTTAACAAACTATCACGAATTAAAATAATGCTCCGAATGACTAATGAATTTTGATGATTTCTAGCTATGCAAGTTTCGTAAATATTAAAAAATTATATTATTTTAGGAACAAAAGATCAATGGGCACGTGATGATCCAGCTTTTCTTGTGCTTCTCATGGCATCTCTTGCTATATCGAGCATTTTATTTGCATGGTGTATCCAACTTTCATTCGTTGGTTTCATTGCGTTTTTCCTTTGGGTTGTTTTCATTGATTGTATTGGTGTTGGAATTGTTATTGCGACTATTTTATGGTAATTTATGATTATTTAATAATAATCTGGTTCTTATTTGATGTCTGAAAAGTGAAAGAAAAAAATTATCATCTCAAAAATGAAAAAATTTTTTCATCTGTAAAATTTAATACGCTAAGAAGTTTTCGGAGAATAATAGAGCTAAGAAATGATTTACATTAATTTTGTTTCTGAGTTGACATAATTTGATTTTGCAAACAAATTCAGGCAAGAATTTATCGATAAGTTTATTATGAATTTTTAGGTTTGCTTCTAATCGTTTCTTGAGGCGAGTTAATGATCAAGATGTGGAATGGGGATACTGTTTTGATGTACATCTTAATGCATTCTTTCCGATGCTAATGCTTCTTCATGTTCTTTTGCCCCTAACATTTTCGCGTAAGATTTGATAATTTCTCGATCAATTTCATAGAAATGAATTCAGTGTTTTTGTATGTATAATAATTTTTGCTTATCAAATATGAAATGATTAAAAAGAAATTGTTGTTTAGATCTGATAGGTTTCGATGCATTCTTGCCGCGACTATTTGGTAATACGATTTGGTTTGTCGCTGTAGTTTACTATATTTACATCACTTTCTTGGGATATACTGGTATTTGCTTCAAACTTTCACTCGCTACAATCCAAAATGATTTTAAGGAATTTATTTAGGGATCTTTAATATTCATCTCTATTAATTCTGATAAAAGAGAAAATTAGAATTTCGATTGCATCTTCAATTTTCAAATATCTTGAAATTTTGCTACTTTCAGCGCTTCCAATTCTGAAAAATACGCACGTCTTTCTATATCCAATTACGTTTCTATTTATATTTTATGTGGCAACTGTTACGGCTGGTTGGAATATTTCGCAAACAGCTATGGATTTTTATCATTTGAGAGCTGAAAATAGGCAAAGAAGACATTGAAAGTGTAACATTTATTTTTGTAAATAATTTTTTTTATTTGCTTTTAAACATTTGTTAAATAATAATAAACATTGCTTTTGTTAGAAGATTACTAACAAAATTAAATAGCTCCAGTGCATTGGAAAAAAGTATAGTAGAAAAAAATAAATCGAAGTTTGATGCTAAGTTATTTAATAATTTTGAAGTTCGGTATTGTACAATTTCAAGTTGTATTTAAATGTGATTGAAAAGAATTAATTTACGGTCTACTTCAGAAGATTTTATCCTTATCATCTGTTTTCAATCAATTTGTATTTGTATGCTTTTCGTTTGTATAACAATGGTTTTACAACGAATTATACATGATTATTTCATGAAAAGATATGATTATTTCTAAAAGCATTTTGAATATAAAAAAATACATAAATCCCTAACACAAAGAAAGATTATTTAATATATCCCTTAGTTATTTGTTAATTGTTTTTGTGCTTATTTTATAATGATTTTTTTCTGTCCCAATTATTTTATAATGATTTTTTCCTTTCCTAATTATTTTATAATGATTTTTTCCTTTCCTAATTATTTTATAATGATTTTTTTCTGTCCTAAGAAACAATTACTCTAAAAGAATGCAATTTTTGATTGCATATCGTATCAAGTACAGAAAGAAATCATTTCGATATTTGCATCATATTTGTTTGTTGCTTTTAGAATCAAGAAGATAAAACAATGCGAATGAAAATTACGAAAGAATGCAAGAAACATGATAAAACTGTTAATACAATTTAATTAGTAATAAAAAATGTTTTTTTTAGGATAATTTAATTCAGGAAATCGATTATAAAATAAGGACTGAAGAAGCATGAGACAATAAAGAATTGATAAATCAGTATGATGTGAATTAGTATTTTACATAAAATAAACATTCGCGAAATTATTTCTGAATGTATTACCAGAGATAATTTATTAATGTCAAATTAAAAAAAATTATAAACATGGCAAGCATTTATATTTTATGTAATTATTCATCCTCGAAAGTTGCTAATCATTATTATCACTAGACAATGATATTAATGATATGACAGTAATTTATTAGCTTTTAATTAAACTCATTGAAAATGAAGCTGTAAAGTATTATCTCATTTTATTAGATATATTTAAATATAAATATTGAAAATGAATTTATTTTTCATAATTCCATATAATTAGCAAGGAATAATACAACGGAGCAATTATCGTCGATAATCAGAATCACTATAAATGTGCAAGTGAATTAATTAATTTATCAAATAAATGCACCGGTGAATTAATTAGTTTTTGAAAAAAAAAAAATACTATCATTGAAGTTAGTTTACTTAGATATTATTGTCTGTAAAAAAAGTTATCATTTGAATTCGATTGAATATTGTTGTTTTTTCTAAATGAATTTACGAAAATTTAACTTCCAATATCTTTGTAAATCATTTTTTTTTTTCAGATTCTTATTTACAAAATATCTTGATATCTTCGAAATTTCCACTATACAAAAAATTACTCATTTGATCATTAATTGAGATTCTTTCAAATGATTGTCTCCCTGATAACAAAAAAAAAAAAAAAAAAAAAAAAAATGAAATAACAAAGCATTAAAATGATAAATTATTAATCGGAAATTTACCATTTAAATTCATTGCACATATTTAAATTAAATTAAATTTAATTCATTGCAGCATTGTATAATATCCCCAATAACATGCACTGAAATAATTTTATTTATTTTTACAAATATGAAATATTTTTTGAAAGAAATTTTTTTTTAATTAAAAAAAATTTTTAAATTAATATTTGATATTTAATTTAACTTTTTTAATTTTTCCTACTACCTAAATTTTCCACCTAAAATTTTTTTGCATTCCTTTTTTTAATATTTTGAAATGGCAAAAAGAAAAAATTAATCAAAGTTATGTTTAGTATTCGATTTAACTTTTTTTTTTTTTTCTTAACAAAATTAGGTTCATTGTGATATTTGAAGATAATATTAGAGAAATTTTTGACTAAATAAATATGCTATTTTTATAGCAATTGCATAATACTATTTTATACGTATGAAAATTAATTTCTATAATTTATTTAGTTTTTTTTTTATTTTTTCATTGAAACATGTTTTTTAAGTACCATATTTACTCAAATGCGATAAACTATAAAGAAGTGAGCGAATCAAAATACGTATGATATGATATTTTAACTGATATTTTAACAGTACTACAGTAAGAGCATTGAAAAAATAAAAATGAATATAGTTTTAGAAAATGAATATAGTTTCATTATAATTATATGTTTTAGTTAAATAAAGTAAAAAATGTGAAAAAATAACCTCTTAGTTAAACTAGTCCCCTATATAATAAAAATAGAAATTATAAGTTCAAAGGTGAAATATTTTAAAACATTAGGAATGAAAGGTCAACAACTAAAAATAATAAATGAAAATGCAAAAAACGAAGAGACATGTAAAATTATCAATGGTTTTTTATCAATAAATTTGATGACTAAAAGTATTAAAATGTTTTTCATTGACTTACTTGAAAGATAAAACTGAGTGGAAAAATAATTCGTGAATTCTTATCGATAACATTTACGTCGCATACGTGAAACGATTCCACAACAGAACGTGCTCGTGAATGCAACCATCGAACATGAATTTTAATACTTTGATTTCGAAGTTTCATACTAAACTTGCTATTTTGCCTCATGCTAAATATATTAATTACTTTTTTTAATTACTGTATATTTGTTATTGTTGTATATTTGTTGAAGAGATGATATGACGTAAACTTACGTTGAGTTATATTTTGACTTACACTTTTCTGAAATTACAATAGCAAACTATAATTACACTATAAGTATTCAAATGTATTAAGTATAAAATAGCTAGGCTAATTATAATATTATATCATGCTAGGCTTTGAAAAAAAGCCTACTTTTCTTTTGGATAAAAAAATCATCGCAAAATTACGATATCATTATTGTAAGTAAGCAAAGATTTAACAGTTTTTAAACTTTCACTATTAGCTATATTTGTTAGAGAGCAGCGATTGATAATGATAATTTTTAGAATTTAATCTGAATTAATTTAATATGATAAAAATTAATCAACTAATATACTGCTACATGTCATTAAAAATATATGGTAGATCGATATTGTAAATAAATGATTATTAACATTATCAGTTAAATTTTTCATTTTTTATCTTTTTAATAATCATCATCGATGTTTTCTTTTTTTTCATTCTTTGATTTCATTGTGAAAATTTTTTACATAAAACGAAAATCGTTATCATAGCACAATCTTTACTATTATTATAATTTAAATCAGCATTATATTGCTTAATTTAAATTTTTAAGAAAAATTAATTCTAATTAAAGTACGGAAAAAAAAAATATCATGCTATAAAGAAAATCATTTTAACTAACCGTTTCCTATACCAAAATTTATTATCAATAGTGGTAAATCGAGGATAATCGGGAAAATTTAAATCATTTCTATTACGTGTAAGCCTAGTTGGCATTAATGATAATAATGGTGATACGGAACGCTTTGTATCACTATCATCCGTAACAACAGTTTCGTAAAGCATTTCATTACTTGTTCTTGATTTATTCTTTTTCTACAATAAAATATGATATAATTATCAAAAAAAAAAAAAATCGATTTATTAAAATGTACAAAATGATCTTTGCAGCTACCGTATGAAAATAAAGCAAATATATTTTTAAAAGAACAATATTTAACTATAAATAATTTTTAAATTAATTAAAAAAAAATATAATGTACTTATCATACACAAGCAAAGTTTATAAAATGTTATGCAGAAAATATCGTATTTAATTGCTGATATATTTTTTTAAATATAAACCTGCAAAATTTTTAAGATTTTATTAAAAAGCAAGTAGTACCTGAAAAGTATTTTATAATTATAAATCTGATTGAATGAGTAATTAATGTTGAAATACGAATAGTTAAATTAGGATAAAATTAGTATTTGAAATAGGATAGAAGAATCTTCTAGGAGGTTATTTTTGCTGTAATTTAATCTATAATTTCAAAAATTGAAAATAAAATTTAACAATGTTACGGTATTTAAATAAGAGCTAAAAGTTTATTGCAAAAAGTTCATACCTTCATTAAGGAATGAGGTACATAATTAAGCAAATTAATATCGTCTTTATTGCTGGTAGTGCAGCATTTCATATTTTTTTTTCCTCCATTTATTTTCTTTTTATAAGGCTTACTTTGATTACCGTAATACGAGTAATTTACGGCCGCATATTCTAGCAATGCCGCAAATACAAACATAAAGCATATTACCTTAAAATGTTGCTCTCTTATTTAAAGAGAGAAAATGATAAAACCATATTAGTCAACAAATTATCATTTATCACTCGTTTTATTCTACAAATAATAAATTACGGTATATTGATTAACTACGGTACAACAGAAAAAAATCGATAGTTTTTCGATTTGTTTCAGTTAGCCATAACAAAATTAGAAATGACTAAACTTACAAGATAAACATCGATACTTTTTACATAACTAATATGTGGTAATGATTGTCTCACTCCAGTACTAATTGTTGTCATAGTCAATACAGTTGTTATTCCTGTAAGTATACTGTAGCAATTTCATCATTTCGATAAGACATTGAGTTGATTACTGTAATTTCGATAAGATATTGAGTTAATTACTTAATATCACAAAATGCTGTAATGTTTGCTATTAAAATAACAGAAAAACAAAACAAAACAAAACAGAAAAAACAAGCAAACCTAAAGCAACACGAGCTGATGTAGCTTCATGATTTATCCAAAAGCTAACCCATGAAAGCATTACGATAAGTATACAAGGTAGATAAGTTTGAAAAATAAAATAACCAATAGATCGCTTAAAATGAAACGCTAATGATAAGCGTTGATATGCACCTGAATTTAACAAATATCATTATTAATCAAATAATATAATAAAATATATGAAAATAATTATGCTAATTTTAGGTAAAAAATAGAATTAAAACTTACATCCAAAAAGTTAGATTTATAATAAACTTAATTTTTTCTATAATTTTCAAATAAACAGCAATATTTTTGCAATCTTCTTCACATTCTTTTATCAATAGCATATCATTGATAAATTTTTACAAAAAAATTTTAAAAATTCTTTTTGATTATACAAAGGAAATAAATAGCATGGTAATAAGGCGAATTGAAAATTAGTAAAATATTTCGTACAATAAACAAAACCTGTTGCAGTTCGAACAATCCGATTCAATGTTTGATAGCCAAGAATTTGAAATTGTGGCACATCAGCCTTATCAATTCCAAAAATAGCATTCGGATGATTCCAACGCATCAAAACTTCTGAAGTTGTATATCCATCTAAAAAAAAAGAAATTTATGCAAGAAGAAAATTCAATTATTGTAGGAAAATATTTGAATGCAAATACACTTCATATAGCATAATACATATATATTAGCATTATTCTGTAAATTCTGCAATTCTGAGGCCTGAAATTTTGATAGAGTAAGTTAGAGGACAAATTCTTTTACTTTTTAACAAATAGCTTCGGTAAAAAAAAAAAATTAAAAATTGTTTTCTCTCATCTTGGCTTCTTTTTTTATGATCAATAATTTTGATAATATTTTCATTCTAAAAAATAATTAAATAAACTTACAACTTTCAATTTCCACTGTACAATTTTGACTATCTAATGGATAATTTCGTAAATCCATATGACATGCAAGTGTTGTCGTAAATCTATAATTATTTCTTGCTAATTATTCATTGAAAATTTTCGAATAAATATTTACTAATTTGGTAGTTTGTTGATTTGTGATCAAAAATATTTGCTAATTTTTAATCATTAATTCATAATCAATCTTAGTAAAATCAATGTTATATTCTGTTTCTAAATTTATTTGAAACTTTTTGTGACAGATATCATAATCAGATATCTTATCATAGCCAGATTTGACCATAATAAAAATAGACGCATAAGATATTTTATATATGTTCACTAATTCATAATCAATCTTCGTAAAATCAATGTTACACTCTGTTTTCAAATTTATTTGATAACTTTTAGTGACAGATATCATAATCAGATATCTTATCATAATCAGATCTGATCATAATCAAATAAGAAAGAGGAAGTGTTTTATAACATAATCATTAATTCACAACCAATCTTAGTAAAATAAATGTTACATTTTTTGCCAACTTTATTTAGAATACTTTCTGTGACAGATATCTTATCATAATTGGATATTTTATCCTAATCAAAACATTTAATCGAAATCAATAATCACTAAAATCAGAAAAGAATCATAAAATATTTTTTCTCTGCAAAAATTTTGCATCTAAGACTGTAAATATATTTCATATTTTATATCATTTTCTTTTTATAATATTTCATTATCTTCTGCGACATTTCGCATTTCAGGTATTTGAGTTATTCGTGTTCTAATAGAGAAATAAAAAATACAATAGGCTAGAAGCAAAGATTAGTCTAACAAGATTAAAGCCTAGAAATGAAGTTTCCAAATATGGCTAATGAATAATATGCATGCATGCCATGAAATGCAAAAATTATTTAATGTCTGAAATTGACATACGAATTCAAACATATTAATTATTATGTATGTATAATTTTTTTAGTATAATTTTTTTAGATAATGTATAATTTTTATTGTATATAATTTTTTAGATAATCATATATCGATTATTTAAAATTCAATTTCCAAACTAACTTTACTTAAAATCGAAATTCAATACTATAATATTTACAATGTAAAAAACCGTAAACATTTCTAAGCATATCATATATCAGCCGCTAAAACATACATTCCGGAAATGAGATATTAATGATAAATTATCCGGATAAGCATTAATCACGACAGATAAACTTTAATCATCATTGATAAGATTTAATCATTATAGAAAAAAAAAAAAATAAAAATACATTAACCTCATGCCATACGTTATTTGTCCATTATGCTCAATTCGAATCATTTTATTCTTTTCCGTAACATCATGTAAAAATGATTGCTTATCATTTGCAAGGAATGTATCTGGTACCCAAATATATCTAAAAATAAAAAATTTGATTATTTATCAATTCTGATAATTTCATAATTTATCACCAAAAAGATTTGAATTAATATCTTGGAAAATATTTCGCAAATATTCGTTTAGAAAATACACATCTAAAATAAATTATTTTAAGCAAATATTTCTGATTTATAATGATATTTCATTTTTCAGATTTTTAATTTTGTCAAGCTATTTTGAAAATTTTCAAAAATGTTAAAAAAATTACGAAAATCTTAAAAATGATTAATGATATTGTAAATTATATTCAAAATTATTGTAAATTATATTCAAAATGTGCTATTCGTTGCCCTTTGACCTCACATGTTTCAATTATGTAATTATATGTGATAGAAATTATTTTAAAAATTTTTTAAAAATTACTGTGAGAAATCGCCAGATAGTGTCATATCATCGATGTAAAAGTGATGTGACCATGATAAACGTTCATCACGCCAATATTGATGTAAATACATTGTTATTGTATAATCATGAAATTTGAATATATACCGTAAATGATAAAAATTAATTAATTTCATTAATTTTTAAATTTCTTTTAAATCATTTCCAATTATGAAATATTAAATTTTATATTTTACACAAAAATACACACAAAAAATTATGAATTTTTTTACATATAATGATGATACATTTATTTCATTTTAAAAGATATCGTCTCAAAGAAAAGTCTATAAAATATTTTATAAATTTACCTGCCTGGAAAAAAGGTAAAATTTTCGACAGAAATATTTTAATTTTAAATTAAAATTATAATTATATTTAAAATGTGTGATGCTTTTGATAATAGACAAAATCAATTGATCAAATGTTAAAATTTTTAAAAATAATAAATTAGATGTAAATATTTATTCTAACAATTACTTAAATAAAATTATCTTAATGTTAAGAAAATGATAAAAATGAAGATAACGATAAAAATTATTAAATTTTTCAAAAAATTTTCTATTTTCGATAGCGTAAAAAGGTGAAAATGATAAAGAAATTGATAAAAACTTTCAAATTTATGAATTCCCTTATTTATTTTTATCATTAAACAAAGCTGTGAAAAGTTTGACTTACCATATTCACTTCTGAAATTGCATCAATTGAAGCAATAAAAATATCTAATGTCAGCAATAATGCATCGCCTATAGAAGAAGAAGGAAAAAAAATTTTAATTAAAAAAAAAAAAAAAAAAACGTTTGTTTAACAAATTTGAAAATATTTCTTTGCTTATATAATTAATAATTTTTTTTTAAATTAATTGTTTTTTTCCAATTTTAAATTAAAATTAATTTAATTCTGTCGAAAGAATCGATTGTTTGTATTTATTTCATTTGAAATTTGATTTAAACGCACGTGTAATTACTGGAATTGACGTTGAATTAATTTGCATTTGCTTAGAAAATGAATTTTGGTTCAAAATTTCATATGAATATTAATTTCTCTTCAAATTGATCATATCTTTAATCTCGTCTTTTTTTTTCTTTTTGCTCGGGAATCGAATTATTCAAGAATTTTTTATCCAGAATTCATATCTCTTTGTTGCAAAATAAAGAAAAAATTTTGCTATGCAAAATTGTTTACACAAAAATGCAAAAAATATAATATTGAAAAAGTTAAAATGGATGAAAAAAAAAAGCTAAGAATAAATCAAAAAAAAAAAAAAATTCTTGCCATTTTTTTTGCATGCAAAAATTTGATTTCGAGAAATTTTGCACGCCATAGAATAGAACGAATAAATTAAGATAAAAAGTATGAAAATGTTAAATTTACCAAGCTGAATAATATATTTACGAGAATAAATTTGATGACAAATACAAAGGTCAAAATTTTAGAAAAAACTTGCCTAAAAAAAAAAAAAAAAAAAATTCGATACTCTTTCTAAATTACTTTCACAACAAGAAGTTATTGCAATATTTGGATACAAATTAAATAATAATTTTGTAAAATTGAATTTAGAAAAATGTTATTTTAGGATAAGATTAATAAACGAATTGATAACATTTTTGAATATTTTTCACTGACCTCCAAAACCGGGCCGTAATCGCATATCATAATCATTTAATAAATCAGCTAATAAGACGGAAGCATTCTTGTAATTTATTGACGTACGTGTTAAACTAGTATTACTCACGTCGATATGTCGATTATTAGAATTCAATAGTTGACCTTTACTAAAAATATATTTCAAATAAATTTTGATAATTTTTCCAAAAAAAAGTAAAAGTATTTTTAAAGATATTTTTAAAGATTTCAAAAATAAAAAAAAAAGTAAAAATATCTGAAAATAATATAAAATTAATCTTAAAAGATATAAATTAAAAAAAGAGTTTAATTTTAAAAATTACTTATCGATATTTTCTAAGTGTTCAAGTACTGGCATAAGTAATTACTTTCAAAGAGAATATTTTTTCTTATCTTATTTATACATTGAGCATTCATTACCGTACTTTTAAAAATTTACTAAATTTCATATCAGATGATTATTTTCTAATACTAGCTAAGTTAAATTAACAAATTTAACTATTTGTATTATTAAAAAAAAATGAGACTTTTCCATGCAAATGAAGATAGGTAACTCAAGTTTAAATACATCTGACCCCTTAATTAATCTCGACAAATTTAGCTTCTTAAAATTAAAGGAAAAATTTATTATCAAAAACAGACCTAATAGTGAAGAAAACATTTGATATATTAAAAATAATAAACAATAAAAGATGCAGTAATTTAATTCGTAATTGTTGTGATAACATTGTATCATCAATATGCCGGATGATAACCATCAACGTTTGGCTAAAATATATTACAAATTTCTTCGAATATTTGTAAGCTAAAAATATAAATTTTTTTTTAATTTTTTTCATACAATTTCATATTTTTCATTTTTTGAATAATTATAAGAATATGATAATATAATGATAAAAAAATTGATAAATTCACTTTTAAAACTGAGCTTTTTCGAGAAAGTTTGCATTGAAAAATGAGAAAACTTTCCTTCAATCTGAATTTTCTAATGGATACGAAAGGAAGAAAAAAAAATTACTGCTTTAGAATTTTGTTTTTGTGATAAATTTTCATTTTGTTTAAAAGACTAACAACGAATGTTTCAATTTTTTAAAATTTAATTTTCGTAATTTGATGTCGCATAGTCTTATTGCCTAAAAAGGCAAATAGGATTTTTCATCATATTATGTTAGTAAATTTTGAATTTTAAAATAAATTTTAGACTGATTAATATAAATTTCAAAATAAATTTTATTTAAATTTCACAAACATAGCAATATTTTTAGAAAAAAAATTTTTTCTTTAAAGTTTTGGTGAAAATTTAAAAAATCATAGCTTATTTTATTTGTAACAAAATATTAAAAGCAAAATTAATTTCTAATAAAATATTATGAAAAATCGGATTAATGAAAGAGAAGGTAATAACAAAAAAGAATTTTTTTAATTAATAGTAATTATAAATTATTAGAAAAGTGCATTTTAATGTTTTGCATTTTTTTTTTTTGAAATAAAATTTGAATTTTTTTACGAAATCAAAATTTCGTATTTCCTTTTTCTTTTTGAAATATTTGAATGAAATTTGATGATTTCATTTATTTTTCTTATTTTTTTTTTTTAAATTTGTTGAAATTGACTTGTTTAGGTGATCAGCAACTTAAAAACTTTTTTCTTTTAATGCTTACTATGATAATATCATATTTAAAATAGCTTAAAAAATTTCTTCAAAAAACAAAAACAGATGATAATGAAATCTAATTTTACGTCCAGAAAATAATTTCATATCTTTAAAATAATATCTAATATTTAACAAAAAAAAAAAAAAAAAAGAGAAAGTAGGAAATTCAAACTTTTCTTTAAGCCATTGATTGATTATCAAAAAAAAAAAAAAAATAAAATTACAATAAATATTATTGCTTTTACTAATAAAGCATTATTCTCGACGTAATTTGCAACGAGAAAAAAAAAAGGAAAAGCGAAATGAAATTCGAAGCATTTTAATGGAATAAAATAATATTTAAAATTCATATGCTTTAATAAAACAAATAAACAAATTTGCATTTTGCATCAATCTTATTATGCTTCAGTACATTTACACAAAAAAGAAGGGAAAAATTCATTCTTTTTTTTTTTTTTTTTTGTTTTTTCGAAGAAAGCATTCGAAGATGTTTGTTTTAAACTATGAGAAAATCTTCGGCAAATAATAGGAAATGAGAAATTAATAGAAAAATTTTATTGTGCAAAAATATAATTTTATATGCAAAGAAAAATAGTCTATTAAAAGAATTAAAAAAATATTTTGTAGAAAAATTTGATTATCACCATCATTATCATTATCATTACTATTATTATCATTGTTAGGATTTTTATTATCATTATTGTTATTATTGCTATTATTATTTTTATTATTACTATTATTATCATTATAACTATTGCGATTACTATTATCATTATCATTATTATTACTATTATTATTACTATTAAATTACTAGTAGTAGTAGTAATATTAATAGGTTTAATAATAATATTGTTAAGTGTTAGTATTATTATTACTGTTACTATAGTATTGCTTGTTGTTATTATTGCAATTATTGTTATCATTATTATTACTATCATCACTTTCATTTATTATTATTATTATCACTATGATTATTGCTATTATTATTTTTGTTTTAATTTAAAATATAAGAAAAACAAATTTCAAGTGGAACTACAATATAATAATGATAATAATAATAATGGTAATAATATAATGATGATGATTAATAATAATAATTATTATTATTATTATAAATACCGAATTATTTAATTATATTTTAGTTACAATTATTGAAATCATTGAATATTTATTATTTGAAGCAAAATTCTTCAAGTTTTTTATCCTTTTTTTTTTTACTTTTTTTTGCAATCATTTTGAGTCTTGTTCTTTTTTTCATATATGTTTATCTTTCAATTGATTTTGGACTAATATATATTAAGATTTTTTTTATTGTTTAATCATTGTATATTTAATTTGATGATGAAATTCATAAATATGATAATAACAAGAAATTGTAGATTTTACAATAATTTAGTAAATGCAAAATTTATGAATATTGCAAATTATTTATCTCTTAACTTATCTTTTAACTAAACATAATTTTAATTGAGCATAGCATAGTTTTTAAACTTATCAATTATTATGCATAAGATTCAATTGTAAATAATCGATTTTGGATAGATTTTATTAATAGCAACTAATTAAATAAATAATTCAGTTTTATCGAATTAAATTATGCAAATTATTGATTTAATTTGTTTTTGCATAACTAATTGGCTTTAATTATTAATCAGTGAAATAATTAAAAATCATTCAAATATACTTTATTACAAAGAAACTTTTAAATCATAAATCAATACCAAATTCTAATTAAATCCTAATTTATTTAAAGTTGAACTGATATCAGACATAATTTAAAAATGAAATTAAACAGACAATAATATAGCAATATTTGTATTGCTACCGTAAAATTAATTTACAGAAGTGCTCAATAAGTTTTAAATAAGTTTAAAACATTCCTTAAAATTTCACTTATCATAGAAGCGGAAAATAATTATTTTTGAAAAATTAGAAAACAATGAAATAAAAAAAGTGTTATTTAAATGGAAGTGTAGTTTTGATTAAAAAATGGAAACGATGATGAAATCAATGCGCTTTTTTTAATTTTTCTTTTTTTTTTTTTTTGAATTTGTCTGGATTGAAATGAAATCAGAAGACAATAAAAAAAATATGACGAAAGAGGCATAAATAAATATGCTTTGCAAATTTCTCAAGTCCGTAAATAAGATGCTATCTATTCAACGAATCGATCTACAGAAGAGGAATGAGCAGAAGAAGTTGAAAAAAAAATTAGAAATAAAAAATTAGGAATAGCAAGGAAGTTAGTACTAAATTCAATATCATTCATTCGGCAAAAAAGATTTTGATCTGAGAATAAAGTAAAAATTAGCTTTTAGATTTTATAAGTCAATTCTTTTTATTTTTTCTTGTTATTCTTTTATGTATATATATATTGCAGATTTATCCCTTGTAATTATAGATAGAAAATGTGAGGCTAATATCACCAATCAATCAATCAATATTGTCTATCTTTAATTAGGCCATTGAATTTATTCTAAGATCAGTTTGAATTTATTTGATGATAAATTTTAGTTTTTAATACGTTCAGCTTAAATTTATTCCAGAATTAATTTGAATTTTTTCAAGTCTCAAATTAAATTTTCTGTTCAAAGATGCTGCGATGATTTTTTTATTAACTTTTATCATCTGGATTGCGACATTTAATTGCTATAATTGTCATACTGAAATGGTTCGAGAGCGCATCTTTTCATACAATACATCATTAATACATAATATCACTCGACTTCTCAATACAATCCTTCTCAATCAGAATCGACATTTAAGACCGACCAATGAAGGTCATTAATTTTTTTTTTTTTTGAATTTGTCCTAATTAATCAAATTTGAAGGTTTTGAAAAATTATAATTAGGATAAAAATGATAATCAGAAAATCAGCTATAATTACCAAAATTTAATTTAACAAAATTGTAAATAAAAATTTCTAATTTATCGAGTTTTTTTTAATTTCAAAAAAAAAAATTGGACAATAATAATAAATAATTAGAAAAATATCTTTTAATGATACTAACTATTTTAGCATTTAACATTCAAATACTTGAATTTTCGAAATTCCAAAAATTACAATCTTATATTTTTACATCATTCTTAAATTTTCAGATCCTAACGCTCCATTGAAAGTTGAAATTGATATAAGTGTACGTAGTATTGGACCAATATCGGAACAAAAAATGGTTAGTATCATTAAAAGATATTTTTCTAATTATTTATTATTATTGTCTAATTTTTTTTTTTTTGAAATTAAAAAAAACTCGATAAATTAGAAATTTTTATTTACAATTTTGTTAAATTAAATTTTTAGAAAATTTTTAGGAATTTTCATTAGACTGCTATTTTCGTCAGAAATGGTTAGATCGACGTTTAGCATTTGATACGTTTGCGAATCGAGAAGATTTACCGATTGCAAGCAAAATGCTCAAAGATATCTGGACACCGGATACGTATCTCATTTTTATTTTTTTATATAATTTAAAGAAAATTTTATTTCATATAAAAAAAAAACTGAATTCATTGCAAGTCATTTGAAATTTAATCACTAAATTCAATATCAAACATTATCTGAAATATTATGCTATTTAAATACAATTTCTCATATGACCTTTCATATGCTTAGAATCGTTATATCAATATTTGATATACTATGAAATATTACTGATAATCAAGATAACTTATTTTAAAAATTTCCTTCATTTCGTATCATTTCATTCTCGTTTTATCTTACTCAAATTTGTTTTTGCTATAATTTAATGATCAAAGACCAAGTAGTTCAAAAAACTTAAATTTTCAAGAAAATATTTAAGACGTTCATTCAGTTATAAGAATTAAAACTAAAAAAAAAAATTTTTTACTATCAAATATTTGAGATATATTCGAAATGGACGACATTCATATTTGCATACGGTAACAGTACCCAATGTTTTATTTCGTGTTCGTCATGATGGACAAATTCATGTATCGCAAAGGTTAAATTTTCGCTTTTTTTTCATCAGCTTTTATTTACTTATTTGTATAAATAAATTATTTATTTTTTGCTTATTTTTTATTCATATCAATTATTTATGAATTTTTTTTTAGTTGAATAAGTATCGAAATATGTTAAACAATGTTAGCGAAAATTTTAGCAAAATCAAGAAAAATGTTATGGCTAAAGCTGTTTAATGACTAAAAATAAAAGAAACATTTGATTATTGAAATATAAAATTTCATTTAATAAGCCTTTTCATACATTTATATATATATACTCAGAAGTTTTGTTTATAACAGATGAGCCAAGTCTTCTTAGTAAACAAGTCTTCTGAGATTCTCTCAGAAATTATTCGTGTTCATCTGTTCATCTATATACACTCATTTTCAATCAAAATGTTTGATCACTGAAACAGGAAACTTCTTTTAATAAGTTTTTTCATATATATATATATAGCCGGAAGTTCTGTTTATACCATATATTTTAAGTAAACTTTAAGATTTTCTCAGAAAATGTTCAATTTTATATGCGCTTATTTTCAGTTCTTATCACTGCTATCTTATAGGTTAACAATACGAAGTCGATGCAAAATGTTTTTCAAGAAATTTCCAATGGATTGTCAGGTATTACTTTCAGTTGTCAAGAATTTAAAAATATTTCAATTTTTGATCAAATTTTAATTGATTCTATAAAAATGAATGAAAAATGAATATAAAAATGAATCTAATAGTAATACAATTTAAGGCATGTCCAATTGAAATTGGTAGTTTGGGTTATTTTTCCAAAGACATTGTTTATGTTTGGAAAGATGTGGAATTGGATTCAAAAATGGGTAATATGCTTGCACAGTATCAACTACTTCACGTCACAAAAATGTCATATAACTGGACTGATCCACGTGATAAAAAATTAAGTAAGTTGAAAATTCCAATTTTGTTATGAATTTGCAGTAAATCATTTCGAGAGAGAGACAAAGAGATAATATATTAAGATAAACCTAATCTTTCAAAGTTCTCTTTGATTTAATCATCTATAAGAAAGCTAATTATAATAAAATTTACATAATGACAAATTCATAAACTACTTGATCATTAATTAAATCAAACCAAATCAGTAATAATAGATATTTAGTATTACTAATTATAATTAATGTTGTAAATTTCAAAAATTGTAATAATTCATCATAATTATGATAAAAAGACAAAGGTATTTTTATTAAAAATGGCTTAATTTGAATGTAGACGTATCGGTGTTAAAAGTATACTTCAAACTTCGACGTCAACAAGGTTTCTATATATTGCAAATTTATACACCATGTACGCTGATGTTGTGGTATCATGGGTTAGCTTCTGGATCAACAAAGAATCATCACCTGCTCGTGTTTCACTCGGTTGTTTATTTTCATTTGCTTCGTGAAACCATCTAATAATTCCAAAAATGATTTCTTCCTTATTTTAATAATTTAGGAATAATAATTATCATGTATGTTAGTTAGTACTGCATGATTTACTTCTGAGGGATATCACATTTATATATTGCTTAGATAATTCAAGAATGATTATCACGTAATTTACCAGTGCATGGTTTACTTCTGGAGGTATTACAAGTGTATATTGCTTAGGTAATATTGCATTTTAGGAATGCAAATATTCTAAATTATTAATGTATCATTGAAAATTATTCTCGATTAAAAATTTCAAGAAAATGTCGATGTTTATTGACAAAATAATCTCTTACCTACTTTTTTCCCCGGATACATTAGTAATATTCGAGAATTATGTATTTTAATTTATTATTATTTACGTTTAAAATTTTTAGTGGTTTACGGGAATTTATTATTAGTACTTCACGTTTAAAAAAAATGAATATCGCTTAGATATTACTGAATTTTAGGAATAATGACCGTACTTTCTGTATCAACATTGGGATTTGGTTATCGATCTGATTTACCAAAAGTTTCACATTCAACAGCTCTCGATATTTATATTATGTCAGTTTTTTTTTTTTTTTTTTTGTTCTTGTTGCTGCCGCCAATGTTCTTTAACCGTGACAAAAATTGAGAATTCTTTCTGCCTTTCAATAGTAGCACCTCAAACTTTGATAATTAAACCTTTATTACGATAAATTTAATAATACATCAACGAACACATTAATCACAAGATCAGTAATACAAATCCAATAATAGCAATAAGACAAATCTAATGACGAAATCATAACTCAGAGAAAAATGAGAACAAATAATGTCCGATATGCTCATCCAATTGACCTCGTTGAAGCATATCCTTTATAATGAATGGTTTTGCTGCTCATGATCCGCTTCCTCCGCGTAGGTGGAGCATTCAGGTACTGTTCTGCGATTACAAGAAATAGTGCCTTTGTTAACGCGTGCGGAATGCAATTCTTTTTTAAAAATCATAGACTCAGTGAGCGGATAATTTTAACTAACATTTTACATCACACAGTAAATCCGCACATACAGAATATGTCAACAATTATTAATTAAGAACAAAGGAATTATTAATTCTTTGGTCTTCGCAATTTTAGTGATAGTTGTAAAATTTCTTGATGATTATTGGAGAAAATATTTGTAAGTAAATATCATAAATTAAATACTAGATTGCAGAAAACTTATAAAACTTAAATTTTTAATTTTTAATTTAAATTATTTGGATTAATTTCTGAAATGTTTATTTTAGTTCATGTTTCGGATTTGTATTTGCTGCAATGATCGAATATGCCATTATTAATTATGTACATAGAATCCATAATTGGAAAAGTGACGATTTCTTCAAAAATTTCGAAAAATTCAGATTTACTGGCTGCAGTTCTCCTAAAGAAGTCTGTTTTTATATCATTTGTAAATTTCATTCTTTTTTTGAAACACATGATGAATTGAAGAATGAAAATCAAATCGAAATTTCCCATTTGTGAGATAGTAAAATCATGAAATTGCAGATTCATAACCTTAAGAAATTGGAGACTACTGATACGATAGATTCTCTTAATCGATTTTTACCTTCCAAATCATTTATCTAAAATGTTTTGCAAAGAACTAAAGTAGATCTCATGTTTTTTTTTATTATTTTGTTAACACATTATTTTTAATTAATAAAGAATTTATCTGTTAGATATCGAAAATACGTATGTTACCAACATCACTAATGTTACCGAAACAAAATGCCAACAATCATAAGACAATGGTTCCAAATTCGAAATCACAACCATTATATTCAAAGCAGGAGTGTTCAGGTCTAAAGTTTATCTCACTAATTTTCATCCATTTATACTTTATCTTTTACTCCTAAAAGTCGATCATATCCATCTATTTATTTATAGCAATACCAGACCAATTTAAATTTAGATTTAATAAACAAATTCGTGGCTAAAGAATTTAAATTAATGACAAATTATAAATTGCAAATTCAAACAAAAAAGAATTTAAAATTTCAGTATTCCGTCGAACTGCATCAAAAGTAAGAGAAAAGATGAAAATACAGAATGCAACGAATGTAGTTAGTCAAATAGATTCTGCTTCTAAAATCGCTTTTCCATTGCTTTACATTTTATTCAATATTATCTATTGGCTAGCTTATCTTTACTGGATTCCCGATGAAATAAACAGTCTTATCTAGTCGGTTTTTGAAAACAAATAATTATCAGTACTTTTTAAGTCTCTTTACTTGATTTTCGTTTTGTCCCGTTTTATACTCGTCGTAAACTCATACTAAAATGTAGTATATATAGATGGATTTGATAATAAAATATATTCAAAGATATTTTAATGTTTATCATACTTCTGAAGTAAAAGAAACAACAATAACAAATAAAATACAAAAGTGAGCCGATGTGCAATTTATGTGAAACGTCTCCTTTTTCGACCTGTATATTTCGAAGACAACATACCTTCCCTGGAATACAAAAACTTGTAAACATTATTCTCGAATTAAATGATTTGTAACAATTGAGATATGGAATTATGAAGTTCCTGATTTTAGGATTTAAAAACATACTTCCCATGCTTTCGGGCACGATCCTTTTTACCCTCAATCCATTCTCTCGAACGTTTCAGCAATTTTCGCTTGTCTCGCCTGTCATTTTTTCTTGATCTAAAATCAGAAAAGTACATGATTATTTTTTCCATTCGGCTATTAAATCTTGTATAGCAAATTTCGGAATAAATTTTCAAAATACCTCCTTCCTACGTTCGAAATTTGATCAATTTCTTCCTCTTCAGTTAATGCTTTTGGCAGCTGTTGTATACCACCAACCATTAATACCAAATAAACTCTAAAAAAAAATTACTCTATAATTAATGATTAATAAGAAATGACAAATTAAAAACAATATGCTGATTTTGTATGAATATTTCTATAAGAATTAGGACAAGGATACTTTTTAGCTTTAGTACTGTTGGGAAAATCAATGACAATGCCTCCACTAAAGCCTGCTTTTGTTGCCTGTATTGTTATAAATTCGGTCTGGCTAACAGTTTCTGGATAAAACTGAAATACGGCACGAGTACCGCGACCCTGAAATATCCTTTATTTCAAATATTATTTAATTCAAAGTCAAGTTTGTGAAGATATAAAGAATTTCATATCCATCTTTGTTTTATTAGAATGAACAAGAAGAAATAGATTTTATTAAATCTTTACCAAACAAGCATATAATGACTGGAAAAACTGAAGTAAACGTTTATGTGGATTTTGCTCTCGAGTGTTTGCATGGCAAAGCCATTGAATTGCAGATATACTGAAAAATAAATTAGAAATTCGAAACATAAAATTCGATTAAATTTTGCTGTTTATAGTATATTAACAGATTAATTCTGGTAATTCTGATAAAATACCTAATTTAACACATTAATAAAATGTCATCGAAATATTTAATCATTATATACCTAACTGCACCATCAAATGTCCCCGGTCGAAAAGGCAAACCATCACCTATATCCATCAACACAACATCACCATCAATTTCTCGATCATCTATGGCAACTTCTAAAATCATATAGAAGCTATATAATTTATGATACCAAAGATTAAATCTGTATTTAGATGAATCTCATAATTTCTGTTAAATTTATATTATTGACAAATGGATTTTAAGTTGTAAGTTTTTTATTATTCGCAATGAGCAACAAAATTCTTAGACTAATAACAAAAAATCTAGAAATGATTATTAATGATTCAATTAACATTTCTTATTAATCATAAATTAACAGTAAACACTAAAGCATCGATTCATCTACATTTGCATTTACAACTGACAAAAGGTCCTACATTTCAGCACTCTATATTTGAACACATTTGTTCATCAGGCATCAAACTTGTCAAGTTGATATGATCTTTGAGTACTATAGAAATTTTCTTTCCTTTATGGAATAAGCTACTTTATATGAAATGAATAAAGAACTTACTTAACATCGCTTCACTAATATCCACTCCAATCCATTTATGACCCATTTCTGTGATAACTTCTCCACTTAATCCGGAACCACATCCAATATCCAGTAATAATCTTGACTCGTTATCATCCGGAAGAGCAAGCAATTCGATGGCTCGTTCCGTCATACGTGTTTGAATCTCGATAATGTGTGAACTGAAAACTGTCAGTGTTATCATGATAATCCATGATAATAACTGCGATTAAAAGAAAAAAACAAACAAAAAACAAAGAGTTAAGCTCATGCTCATGTAAATCACAGTCAAAAATACAATAAAGAACTTACTTTTGTGAATATTTAGCAGCTTGAACATCATTGTAATACTAAAAAAATATTACATTTAAATTTTCTTGAGTGATTAATTTTCTTATCATTTACATACAGAGCCATATGCCATTTTAAATTATATCAGCGACGAATTTATTGCGACTATCGATTGTTCAAATAATACAATAAATTTATTACGATTGATCATATGTAAAAAAAAGAAGCTAATTATTCAAAAAAATTTCAATGCATCGCTTATTCAAAATTTTAATTAACAAACCAATTCTGGTGGACCAGAAAATTCTGGACGAGACATAGTGTCGGATTTCCGTTCTCCTTTAGTTCTAATGACTATTCTCTTGATATATCCGATTTAATTTATCAGCAAATAACAACGAAATGTATGAACCATAAATCGCACACATATAAGTCTGAATATTTGATGCCAACCTGTAAAGTTTTTTCCATAAAAGTGAGGGGTTTCTCTAAATTACGTGACCTCATTATTTACACTAAACAAGAAAGTATTCTGACACAAATGAAAAACCCAGCAACCATCATCCATTTCCGTAACAGTTGCGTAATGTAATGAATCTGATTAATTGCATAACCAACAACTCTTTTTAACGAGTCGGCCCGTTAGAGATAGTCGATTAGGTATTGACCTGACCTTATCTGTTTTGTGAGGGTCGGCTCGTTAGAGAGAGTCAATCAGGTATTGACCTGACTTTATCTGTTTTGTGAGAATCGGCTCGTTAGAAATATCGATTAGGTATTGAGCTGACCTTATCTATTTTGTGAGCAGTATGTGAAATGAACTGTATGTGTGAATGGAGGGAAGGTCATTTCAGCATTTTAAAAGAAGTTTTCTAAATGTCAAATGTCAATGAGTTATTTGACGTCGTATGGTGCAGGTTATATGTGCGATACTTATTGAATATTCCATATAATTTCCAAGCTACATCTCATTTCTTTTTTTTCTTTTCTATTTAATACTTTTGGTAAGCTGAATTTCCCGAAAGAAAATTAATAATTAAGATGAACAAGATTGAACTTGAAGATCAGTATATATTAGTATTGTGTCCTGGAATAGATTATGCTAAAGATAGTTAACCGTATGATTATTTTCATAAATTCCTGTCGGAAAATTTATCGTTTATCATTTTAGTTTATTCATTATATTGCATGCTCCATATAAGTGAACGATTAGCAGTTAAATAAGCAAGAAATAACAAACTGATCGTTGTGAAGGCGATGTCCAGTTGGGACAGTTTAGATAAATTGGTCGAAGTGGATGCTGTTCCGATCAAAAAAACTGCTGCTATAAAAGTCGCAAGTAGTCTTGAAGAACAAAACATCATTTTTACGAAAGATAACAATGATAGTGATGTGAGGATTCTTTTTTTTGATTATGATCATGTTTATAATTATAATCGTGTCATGTTAATTTAAAATGAATTCTATTGTTAATGATATTGCAACACAAATATTTCCAATAATAATATTCTTCATTACTTATTTTTAGATTGAAGATGGCGTATCAACATCAATTTCAAGCAAAAACGATAATGAATTAGATAGTGAGGATGAGGAAGCTGGTGACGTTGTCATTAGTAATGACTTCACTGTAGCTGATGTGAATTTGATTGAAGTATGTTATATTAAAGTTTCCAGCACGTATTCTTGTGAGTTATCTAAACTCAAACTAATAATATGGTTCAGTATAACTCTCAAGTCTAAATAAATGTGCGTTATAGTAATGCTTTTTTTTTTCGAATTAAAATATTGGATTGAATTATTTTTTCGTAGTAAGAACTATATAACTGTTTGCTTTTTCAAGAAATTTAGTAATGATTTTATTTTACAGATCTTAAATCGTTTCAACTCGAGATATGATAATATAATTTCCGAATTTGCGGATGTAGAAATATTTTTAATATCGCTAGATGGATTATTGATCGAGCTTACAGCACACTGTTATTTAAATTGGACATTGGGTGGACAAACTATCGTTATCGCAAAACAAGTAGAAATTTAGAAGAATTATATATTGTTGTATGCTAAATATATGAGATTCAATTAAATCAATTTCTACTGCGGATATAATTGATTAGTGATTTTGAAATCTTGATACGATATCAAGATTATCTACAAAGATATCTTGATACGATATCCTTGTAGATTTCATGCTATATAGCTAAATTCTACTAGAATAATCGAATTATAGTAGCAACTATATTTGAAATCTGTTTTTAAGGTTAACAGGTTTTTTTTTTTCAGATTGAAATTCTGTTAAAAGAGCTTTCAAATCTTGGCGGCAAATTTAAATTAATTTGGTTCACGGATTTATCTACTACCTATGCTAAAGATACAGTTCTCAACTTTTTGCATAGTTTCGTTGCGGCGTACTTGCTCCAGTGTCAATGGGCAACGGACATTGAGTATTTCGCTAATCCCAGTGACTCACTTTGGTTATCTTATATACATGAATTGATGCCTTCATTTCTGGTACGCAACAGTTTTTCTTTAATTCTCGATACGATAAGATGATCGAAATTAATAATTCTCTGTCTTGTGATATTTGAAAAGATGAATCTATTATTATTTTTATTTAGTATTTATGAGAAAACATTCGATTACTGTAGCATTATACCAGCGTTCTTCATTTATTTTTTTTTTCCAGATGATTGGTGTCGACGATGTATCAAAAAATATGGTGGGAAATACTGAATTAGGTTTCAAACAGTTGTTGGCTTCAATAGCACTTCAGGCTCTTGCTTCAACTATTCCCATCGTATATTTCAATGGTCTTACCGTGAATCTCTGTTCTGTTTACAGCCATCGTGTTGAACCGCACATAGTCGATTTTAAGGGATGGGGAGATTATTTATTGCGATTGTGGACTGATAAAAAAAATGGTTAGGATAAAATAATAAGTCGATATGTTGCAAATTATTTGTGATTTTATTTTATTAGTGTTTTGGTATATCATTGATAGCAGTCTTCTACTAGAGTTTTCTTCTTTTGAATTAACTTCTTAATGAAATGAAATTGGTAGTTATTAAATTTCACATTATTTAGAAGCCCTTATTCATTTCTCGATTTATCCTCATCAAAAATTTCATTTTCTGAATATGAATCCTTTGTATCAATGTTTATGCAAATACTTTCAGAAATCCGCCGAAATATTAATCTCTCAGGTTGCAAAAGCGTCTCACAGTTGTGGGCTCAGATCATCGGAGATTGTAAAAAAAGGTTATCACTTTGTTTTATTTGTGATTAGCTATCTTGTTGTATAAATCATTCTGGAAAAATGCCTCTATCTTATCCATTTAATTCATCAGCGTAAATTAAAAAAACTGATTTATATCGCCTTATAATTTATTTCGCAACATACGTAAATATGGTTTAAAATTTTGTGGCAGATTGCATTCTTAAAAGAAAAAAAAATACGATTTCTCAACTATAATGAAATTATGATTTATTTGTTACAGTGGAGAATTACCGAAAGAATCTGATGTTTTGTCGTCTGCTGTACTTATTTCTTCATTGATTTGTGAGCGTCGTGGAACAGAGCGTCGTTACTTCGAGGAAAACAAAGTTTCGAAAAGAGGCATTGATTTTATTAAATTCCGAAGAACACTGCTGAATTCTTGTGCTTCTTTGCTAGATGCGCTTGATTTAAAGGTATAATTTTTTTAAAGATTGTATGTCATTTTTTTCATAGATTTCTATTAAATGTAGGAAACAGAATACTGACTTTATATTATGGAAAATAGAATTAGATTGTGTTTATTGTTCTCTTTACTTCATTTATGTTTTTAAATTTCTTATTATATGCTCCAATAAAATTAAATTTATTGTGCGAATTTTGCAGCAGCATTCATTATCTTTCTCTTTAATTGATCTTTGGGACGGTCTTTTGATAACAGGAATTTATGATGCTATAAATTCAGGTGTAAGAGTAAGTTTATTTCACTTTTTTTATTTCCGTTTTCAGTTTAAAATTATCCAGATTAAGTATATCTTTTATTGATTGATAGTTGAATTTTATGGAATACTAAAAGGTCACATCAATCATTTATTATGTTCAGTTGCTGACTGTTGAATTGCAGCAACTTTTGATGAAACTCATTATCCCGCAACATTTCATGAAGAACACTATATTTTTTATTTGTATTTGTTTTGCAGGTTCTTCCTTATCGCCTTCAGCAGGAATTAGCTCCTTTGCATAAAACAGCATGTTTGGAGCTATCCCTTGAAGTTGACGTAGACGATGCTTTATTTGATTCAGCCGTAAAAGAAGTTGATTTTAAGAAACCCGCACTTCTTCCCACAAATTCTGTATTGTTGAATCTGTACGCTCCAGAAATTCTAAGCACTGTTATGGACTGTTGTACAGAGACGGTAGAAATAATTTATTTATGTTCTTTAATCTGTTTTACCGTTTTGTTTTTATTTCTACACCTATAAGTTTTAACTGCATAATTTTATTTTCTTTAAACGTAAGAGATATTTGTGTAATTGAATATTTTTGCCATAATAATATTTCAACATTCAATTTTTGGAATTTTCTAAAAATTTGATGCACTTGATTTGTTTATAAGATTTAACTTATTTTTGATATCCTTTTAACATCTTCCATTAATTGATGTTTTATTGAAGGAGTCATCTACTTTCAAAGAATTTTGGTTGCGTGTTAAATGGCGCCTTGATGATATCGAAGAACCGTATACAAGGCCCGAAGAACGAATTGAAAATGCCTTTCAGATGAAAAAGCAAAATAAAGAGAGACAGAAACTTAGCAAATGGTTAGAATTTAATAATCCTCTAAATAAATACGACTTATTATTTCCTGAACATTTATTAGACGCTTAGACGCTTAGTCAGTATTTATCCGCAACTTTTTTTCTTTAGGTACGAATTCTTCGCAGAATCGCTTGAGGGACGTGGAACCAGTTTGCTAGTTGATTTTTCGCGCACTCCACGAGGATTCATTTCTAAAATTGATGAACAGATTGGTAAAAAAAAGGAAAAACAACAGTGGCAGCAGAAGGGCAAAGGAAATGGTATTTTTTTTTGCTTCTTATGTTTTATTCTTCATGCGATTGATATGATTCAAAATTTAATCCTTTGACTTCAAAATGGCTGTTGCATCCATGCTTATCATAAGTTTTATTATTTGATGAGATTTTGTTTTGAAACGATGAACATTCTAGCAGCTTTATTTCATTTTTTCATAATTTAACGACTATAATAATGAGTCAAGATAATGTTGGAACTCTTTTTTGAAAAGATAAGGTGAGCATGTCATACCAGATGCATATTCAATTACTCCCTCCCTCCCCTTCCCCCAAAATTGCTTATAAAATATATAAATTTGAGTTACGATGTGGAAAAATACCAGCAACTTTCTTATTTGAAAAATTTTATTTTTTTTTTCTTGTAGAATCATCGGAAAAAATCAAGCGAAACAAATATTTAGTAGAACATATTTATTTCTATTTGGATAGAGTTATTCGTAAAATGTTCTAAACGCATTAGGAACTTTTGCACCTTTTTTTTTCTGACAAATGAGTTTTCATTGTTTTTTCGAACTGGTTTCATATTCAAAATTTCAAATTTTAAAATTTGTTTTACTATTTGTTCAAAAAGGTTTAAGTATATTATACGAATTGTAAGAGGATTTTCTGATAAAAAAATGGATGATAACATAAATAACAATCGGACAAAAATAATGCGACGAATATTCAGAAGTGAATGAAAAAGTTAAGGTTTGGGCTACTATATGCTTCCATTTCATGAAGGTTTTTTCAGGACCAAAAGGTAAAGGAGCTGCGAAATCGAAAAAAGAATTAATTCTGGAAGCTAATCGAAATAAGAAAAATGAAAAACTTGCAGAAGATGAAAAGCAAATGGTTCGATTCGCAATGCAACAGGGAAAGAATGTAGGTTGTGATACTAAATGGAAATGAAAATTATTACAATGATGAACTGCCTTAGGAAGAGAACACAATAGTATTGAAGAGGACTGATTTATTGATTGAGTTTATAATTTGAATTAGGACATGAATATTTTGGATTCGAATGTTGAGATTCGAAGAAATGTGGATTATGCAGACATATATTTGTTCGTATAGCAGCAGTGAGATAACGCAAATGACAATTGCGACGTGAAATCAAATTTATAAAAATGATAGATTTTTTGTTATATTCAAGCTTCGTTAACTGTAACGAAATTTGTATGCAGTCTTATGTCAATCTCTACACTCAGTAGATTTCAGAAAGAATTAGCTTTTTCAGGCAATGTTTATTTTGGAAAATTTGATGAACAAGCTGGAACTGGGTGCATCTAGAGCTATGTGTACCTATCAACAAGTGCTACGTATGTCAGATGACTTAAATTCTCTAGAGGGACGCGATTTTGTGGAAAAGCGAAGAATTCGAGCGGTTCCTATAATTAGTAAATTGAAGGATCTCTTTACAATATATTGGCAGCATTTGGATGATAAGCAAAAGGAATTTGTATGTGTTTTTCTGAACTTACAATGAATGCAATAACATGACGCTCACAGCTTTTTCTAGTTTTTAATTTAACTTATAATAATCGGGAGGTATTTCATTCATTTCTTTCATCATAATTAGACACATAGATTTGTTAATTAGTAAATTTTATAGGACTTTTTTCTATGCTGTTCTTTAACATTAGCAATTTCTTATCATCCTTCTACTATGATGAGATATCAAATTTAAATTTTATGTAAAAAATGTCTAAAAACATTTTTAGTAGTAATTATGATGATTTCATCTGTATAATTGTTTTTAGATTACCGATTTATGGATTTCACTTGGATTTGAAAAAAGCAAAAAGGCGACTACTTTTTCTGAAGGCAAATTAACGTTGAACATGAATATGGTATATTATCAGTTGGCTTATGGTGGTGAAATTATCGATATTCGATCAGATCCGCAGAAGGACGACCGTGTTACTGGTTTCCATCCAGATGCTTGGCAAAGACGAATGTTGGATGCTGTGGATAAAAGTAATTTTTATTCTTAATCTTTTCGTGGCTTTGACACTGAACAGTAGGAGATGGCAAGATTTGATTGATATTTACTCTTATGTTATCTAATATGATATGTATTGAGAAATACGCAGTTTATGTGACATTTATCAAGAAATATATAATATTAGAGTATTAGGAATAGTAAGTTTGCTCTCAAAAAAGATGAAGTATATACTATAATTTTAAAGCATTTTAGATCACTCAGCCGTTATAATTGCTCCGACTTCTGCGGGTAAAACTTTTGTATCATATTACTGTATAGAACGTGTACTGCGACAAAGTGATGATGATATGGTTGTGTATGTTTCGCCCTCTAAGGCACTTCTCAATCAGGTACTTGTTAGAAAATTTTAATAGATCGCTGTTTATTATCATGCATTTCTTTAACATTGTCTATACTCATTTCTTTCATGTGCAGTTTTTACTGTTCGTAGAAATATTCATAAATTTTTTAGTAATAATAAGGGATTGGCGATAATTTTCCTATCCGAGCTTTAATCATGAACCATATTTTTCATGTATTTTTTTTATTATTTAATTATAGGTTTGTGGTTCAGTGTATGCTCGTTTTCGTAATAAAACTTTAAGTGGCGGAAAATCGCTTTTTGGAACGCTTTTATTGGAGCATTTCGAAAATCCGATGAATTGTCAGGTTCATTTTAGGCCCAATATTTTACATAGAGGCATCAACCGTTGATGATCGGTTCACGTTAATTTTGCAGATTTTTGATGTATTGTGGTCACGGAAAATAAACATAAATTTTACTGGAGATATGTTGGATTTAGTCTCTCCATTTGCTACCACTTACTTCTATCTGAAGTTGAATCAGAAAAAACGCTGATTAATGTCATAAAGTATTATAATCAATTTTAGGTGCTCATCACTATTCCAGAATGTCTCGAAAATTTACTTTTGTCAACTAATCCAGTTGTACAGGCAATGATCGATAAAATTAAATATGTTATATTTGATGAAGTAATGATTTTTCAGCTTTTTTATCAAACTTTGCATTGTCATGATCAGAAATCATGTTCAGGATTTGAAATCTTTAAATTCTGCTTGAATTTTGATTTTTGAAATAGAAGTTATTCTAAAGGATGATAACGAATATAAGAATAAAATAGCTGGAGTGCATAAAACATTGAAAATGAAGATTAAATTTATCACTGTGGCTTTTCAGGTTCATTGCATTAGCGCTTCCCCAAATGCCCATATTTGGGAACATCTTCTGCTTCTCATTAGATGCCCCTTCCTTGCCCTCTCAGCTACTATTGGAAATGCGTCAGTTCTGCATCAATGGTTACAGTCCGCTGAAAAAAGTAAGAATATTCGAGGAACACCTATAAGAGAGGTTTGTTTTTTGTACTAGTTTGTAGAAATTTTTCATTTGTTTTTTTCCAAATATTTCAGATGTTAGAGCTTCGGGTTTCCATTATTATAAACATTTGAAGTTTTATTATTTCAACGTTTTTTTAGAACAGTCGTGCTTGTTTTTCGGAATTTAATGAAATTCTCTTATGATTTTAGGTTGAATTAATAACATATGGTGAAAGATACTCAGAACTAGAACTTGCCGTACAGCGGATTAGTTCAGATACAACAGCTCAAAATGGAAACGAGAAAAATTCGATGGTTGAGCACTTTATGCCATACGGAGTGTATAAACCAGTGAAACTGTTAATGTTTGGCATTCCCGCTGATCAGCAGTTAACTGCGAGACAAATACTTGATTTATATTATGCTCTTGCCGAAGTGGATTCAGTAGTCAAGTAAGTTTCCTTTTTTCTTTATTTTTCTATTGTTTCTATTGTGTTTTATGCAAGCATATGATTTAATTTTAATTATTATGAAATCTCCATTTTTATAATTGCAACCTGATCTGATCAGAAATTTCTGCAAGTGAACTCTATATGTTTCTCCTTATCATAGGGAAGAATTTGAACCATGTTCATTTTTCAATTACAAATCTGGAGGCGAAAAGGTGTGGCTTACACGTGAAGACATCAGACGTCTAGAAGTTGCTTTAAAAGATCGTTTTCTGGAATGGCTTAGAATGAATCCAGAAAGAGCCAATAAAGTTCTGCAACAAATTGGTAGAAATGTAGAAAATGAATTAAACTTCAGGAGTAGACCGTTTGATCAGGTTTGATTTAAAAAATTCTGAAATCTGATTAGAAAAAAATTTAATAAATTAGTTTGGTATTCTGTTATTCTATGTCATTAACTCCTTCGAGACACACATTCTCAATTTCATGTATATTGCCATAGCTATTAAGAAGCATACTACGAAAAATGATCTAGTTATCCTGGCGATCGCATATCAAAAAAATATATACTGTCCCATATTTGAAAAATTTTTTATCGTTTGATACCGAAATTGATGAAAAAATTGTATTTTAAGAATAAAATTTATTTCAGTAAGTAAGATTAATAAAGAAATGAAGGTAATAGCTAGGTTAAAACTTCCAAACTTTATTGTTGTCTTGAGACATTATTTTTTTTTTATAGCGAGCGACGGCAATGAAAAATATAGCCCCTCTGATTTTGGAATTGCGTGATAAGGAATTGCTTCCTGCAATTTGTTTTAATGAAGATCGTCGAGTGTGCGAGAGACTGGCTCAGCAGCTGTTCGATTATCTTGAGATGCAGCAAAAAGAGTTTGAAGCTAGTCCAGAATATAAAAAGTACGAAATAAAAGATGAAGAGGTAAATCGAGCTTTTTAAAATTATGAACTATTACTTGTCTATTACTGAAGTACATAATATTGGTGTCGAGATCAACGATCTTTTTTTCAGAATTACCGTATGCACAAAATCGTCTGAGAATGGTTTGAATTTCAGAAAATAGCCAAAATGGTGAAAAGGAAGCGGGACGCTGCAACAACAAAGGAGAAAAAAAAATCGAAAGTTACAGATAAGTTCGAAAGAGCTGAAGTGGAAGTAGAAGAGCAGGAAAATAATGCACAAGATGATTACGATCCTCTTTCGGCCATGAGACTGCGTTTGAATATGGTTTTGGAAAAGTAACTTTTTTCTTTAATTTCATGCTTCACTTTCAAACATTTTTATATGATTGATAATGTTTAATAGAGATGATTCTTTCATAGAAACTATATAAATACCCTAAAAAGATACAAATAATTGGCGATACACGATGAGAAAACTGATTACTTCGTAAAAGGGTGCTTTTGTTTTCAAGTCATATAACATAAAACAAAGGAAATGAAAGCAAATAACATCTTAATTATCTAAAACTCATAATAATCTGAATGATTATATAAAGCCAGGTCACCGTAAATCTTTTAAAAAATCAGTTTTAGTAGTTATATAGTACTGATATTCTTGAAAGTATTTGCACTGTATTAAAATTTAAGAAACTTATTTTATCTTCTAATTATTCAGATTCAAACTGCATGGGCGGCAGCGTGACGCAGATTTGTACGAAAAAGTGACTGCAAGATTAGCAAAGGACCGATTATCTCGAGAAACAACAAAATTATTATTTAAGCTTTTTGAACGTGGTATTGGCTTTCATCATCCTGGTTTGAATTCTAAGGAACGTGGTGCTGTCGAAATCTTATTCAGGTTGTATTAGTAACCTATTCAGTAAATTGATAAAATAGATTTGTTTGTTTTTTCTTTTTTGCAAAAATTTTCACGAAAATTTTTTACAAAAAATAAAATTTATTCTACTCGAAATTTTCACAAAAATTTACAAAATAAAATTAATTTTACAAAAAAATAAAACTTATCAAAAAGAACGCGAATGAAATTATTTTAACATTAACGATTTTGATTTAACTGATTTTTGCAGATCTGGTTATTTGGCAGTTTTGTTTTCGACTTCAACACTAGCGCTCGGTATCAACATGCCATGTAAGACAGTTGTGTTTGGGGTTGATGATGCGAATCTAACTCCTCTACAGTTCCGACAAATGTCTGGCCGTGCTGGTCGTCGTGGTTTTGATCATTCTGGCTCAGTCATTTTCATGTCTATACCAACTGCCAAGGTTTTTTTTTACTGATGATGAGAAATATATATATATAATTATATTAGAATAATTTCTAAAAATTATAATTTTGCGAAAAGGATTAGAAAAATGCTTTGTATAAATTACAGATATGATTTTATGTATTGTATATTTAGATACGCCGCTTATTAACAGCAAGTCTGTCGACTCTGCGTGGAAATTTGCCGTTTACTACATCGTATATTCTACGTCTTTTTGGCTATATACATCAACAAAATAGTATGATAAATTTAATATTATTTACTAACCTTAAATATTTCGATACATGTAATTATGCTGTGCTTTTAAATATTTGATATTCATTTAATACAGTTGAATTTATACGATAATTTGAGCAATCGAAATATGCAATATAAATCATACCATGCGAAATGGTTGTTTTTAAATTCATGATTTCAATATGTCGAAATCTCAAGGAGCATGTTTAATAATAACGATATTTCTATAATCTCATGTTCTTGCGCTCCATTTTATCTAAAATTTCATATAGTCTTTACAGCTTATCTAATTTTTCATCTAATTATATGGTAAACGTTTTCATTGAGCTTTTCTTCCAGGCAAAATATATCCTGAAAGTCAAAAAATTTCGCTTGCGTTAAGATTACGAGTAAGTTTACAACTTTCATTTATTATGTTATTTGTTTTAATCTCTTTTCATAGTGAAAGCGTTTAACGGTTTTAACATTTATTAGAAGAGGAAAAAACAGTATCTTATGTATACCTTATATTTTTTAAATGTAAATAGTAGTTATTTCATTTAGACCGCTTTATCATTTTTGTCGAATTCTTTTATTCTTCATACACGTTCCGAATTGTCATCAACAGTGCAGAAGCAGCTCAAATTGTATACACTTTTTGCTGTTCAAGTGTTGCGTTTTCTGAATTTATTGAATCAAGAAGTTCGTTATTATTTTTGTGTCCTTAATTTGTTTTTCCATTTGATTTTCTCGAATCCGATTGACAAGTTTCAATTGCAGTGGTCATGTGCAAAAAGTCCAGAATATATATCTCAAAAATTTTAAATAGATAATAAGACGCCGCTATTTTTCAATCAATTATGTTGACACAGTCATAACCAACTTTAATAATGATTCCAAATTTGAAACAACTATGCAAATTTAGAATTATCCGAACCCAGTTTTGAAGTGGTTATTGGTTTATGACCTTATTTCACGACTAAAATTGTCGTAGTAATGTTCAGATAAAATGTTTCACCTATAAATATTTAGGGTGAGTTGAACGGTTTGGCTTCTCTGGTATGTCATCTGTCAGCCAACGAACCGGGTAACCTTCTTTTTGCACATCTTCTCCAAAATGGTGTATTCCATAAGTTGTGTGAAAGTCGCACAATATCAAGAGAGGAAGTGAAAAGTCAATTGGTGCTTATTTTTGCACATCTGTTTACCAATTTACGTTTGCCACTTAGTTGGAATCCGGATAACAAGAACTCCTATCCGTCAACAGGTGAATCAGAGGTCTGTTCATATTTCTTCTTAATGCATTTGTTAATCATTTGACAGATTTTTAAGTCGGAAGCTTGAATCTTTAAAGTATCAGAAATTTTTAGGAGGGGTAAAGAGGTAATATGATTGTGTTTAGTATGTAATTGCATAATCGGCAATATTTAAAAATTAATTATTTGATAATTTCTTAAAGAGAATAAGTAGTAGAAAAGTGATTGCGACTAAAATTAAATATCAAGCTACTTGACATTATTTTCTTTTTCTATTTGAAGAAAAAATTTAATAGACATTTTCCAAGTTTATTTAAAAATTAATTATTTGATAATTTCTTGAAGAGAATAAGTAGTAGAAAAGTGATTGCGACTAAAATTAAATATCAAGCTACTTGACATTATTTTCTTTTTCTATTTGAAGAAAAAATTTAGTAGACATTTTCCAGGTTTTCTTAAAACCTTTGCCCAACAATTGCGCTTGTTTAATTGAAGAGTACACGAACAAGGTGGAAAATTTGTATCGTGAATTTATGCGACTGGCTAGTCCTAGCAAAAGACTTCAGGTAATTATTTGAAACTATGACAATTCTCTACTATTTGTAAACTGATAAATTATTGAAAAGGTTGAATTACATGCTGATGTTGCGAAGCGTACAGTTACTCTAGAAATAATTACAGTTAATTTAGAAAAAAAAATCAACTTATGCTCGCCGTATTTCAGCATAAAAATTAGTTTCAGATGACACAAATTTTGACTGAATTAAATGACTTTATATATTTGAATTTTAAGTTTTAGACTTCGAATATTCTTCAATTTATATAAGACTTATTAAAAAAATTATTCATTTTTGTAAATTGAATTATTGCAGGGTGAGGTATTCTGTCTGACAGGTTATGCCGATTCATCAGTTTCAATGTTTCCATCGAATATTGTTCATCCATTCCATGATTATTTGCTTTTTGATGAAGCATTTATGCCAACTCGATCGCCAAATCCAGTTGATCATCGTGGTCGAAAAGTAAGAACTTTTTTTAAAATCTTATCTAGTTTTCGTTCTTTAATTTGTGCAAGGACTAACATAAATGTTAAACATAGCAACAGATATTTGAATTATATAGAAAAGTGTAGAATTGTATTGAACACTGTTCTGTTCAAACAAACAAATTTCCGTTTTCTAGACAGCTATAAAAAATCAGCCTAAATATTTCATCATCGATTTTAAAAGTTTAAAATGTTTTAGGTATATCTGAACGCTTATGCAGTTGATTTTTGGCGTCTGGAGTCAAAAAAAGCATTGGAACGGGACAATGGGATTAGTGAAAATAGAGTTTGGGCTTTAATTGACAATTTTTCAGTATGTTTTATGAATACTTTTTTCTGTCATAAGAATTATACAGTAATAGAATTCCAGTTATTGCTTGAATGCACATGTGCAGTATTTTTTGATATCGTTATAATGCTCTTTACACTGCTTCATGATGCCTTTTTATAATGAATTAAAACTTAGAGCAATAGAAGAAATTTATATAAATGTCAATTTGCGTAGTTCTGTTCAGTTTGGCATAATTAAAATAAACTGAAGGCTATTCCGAATGCATGAAATGAAAATTTTATCTGTTTCTTACTATCAGAATTTTTAACCTTAAATGCCTTTTCTAATTTTTAAATTTATCTATGATTATAAAATTCCTGAGCAACTTGTTTAAAAAGCTTTTTTTAAGACTACACTTGTCAAGATCACAGAGGCATTACTGGCTATTGGTCGTGCGAAAGATCCATTTGTAGAAGTAATGCAGGAATTGTCCAATGAATATTATAAGAAATTCTGTGTCGCTTTTTCGATGAAACAAAAAAGTCGTGTTTCCTATGGAGCTCCAGAATGATTTGGTTTTTTCTTAAATCCATTTCTCTAATATTGTTCCTTGCGTTGTTTTAGGCATTGTTTTCATGTTCTTTTTTTAGTTAATTAAAAGTACTGATAGTTTTCATATCTTTTACGTTTTTTCTTTTTCACGCTCTGAATAAAATTGTTTTCTTTCTTGCGTCATTTGTTTTGGAGAGAATGGAAAAGGGCTGAACAAAATGAAGCAGCTGGTTCTTCGTCTTCAGTCTTTTTTTTGCCTTTCAAATATTGTTGATACTATTGTCGCCTTAATGATTATATATAGTCAGATGTTCTTCATTGTTTTGCAGCTAGTAGATTTATGCTTACACTATTTATTTGCTTTGTTTTGGAAATTTTAAATTTTTAAAAATGAAATGCGGAGTGTGATTGATCTTTTTAGTTTTAATTATTTTATTATCGAGTTCATGGTGAGATAACCTGAATTTGTAGTGCTGACACACTATTGTAATTTTAATAATTTCAGTTAATAATTGAAATCGTTTTTGACTGAATGTTTTTTTTTTTTTAGATCATGACGTTATAAATTTTTGAATGATTTGTTTCACTGATGGTATGATGTCATTGCTTTTTACATAGCTCACTTAATACTGGAAATTTTTGCTTAATTGAAAAATACGAATGAATTATGCAATATGAATACCAAATGGATACCCTAGAATGCTGAAATAACATTGGCATATGTTTTCAGTAAACTTCAGGAGAATCTTTTTTGATAATGATAGGAGTATTAAAAGAGAAGAACAACGCAAATAAATCCAAATTATTTCAGATATCTTTTAAATAGCGGAGTTGAAAATTGTGGCCATGCTTAGTAGTATGGATGATTTCCGATCCTCTTATTTTTAAATGTTGAAATTTTTTATTGATTTATCGGCCCATTTCTTATAACTTATAATATAGTTGAGAAAAACAAATGAAAAAAACATGAAGTGATACTTTTTCTTAAAGTATCAAGTATTAAAGAATAAATTTATTTTCAACAATTCAGGTTGCTCTTCCGCTACCGGATTCATATTACGACAAAATGAATCGTTTTGCGAAGCAAAGGAAGAGACCGATAAGATGACACGTATTGCCATTGTAGAGAAGGATCGTTGTAAACCGAAAAATTGTGGCCTTGCATGCAAGAAATCGTGTCCTGTTGTCCGAATGGGTATGTTTTTTTTCTCCTTTTTTTTTTTTCTCGGTTTGGAATAGTTTGAGCAAAATAGGTTTTCGGAATATATAGCCTAAATTTTCATTCTCTTTATTTTATCTTCCTTGATTGTCAGTTATAAGTTATTTTTATAAGATTATTAAGAAACGTGAAGTTTAAATCTTTTAATTAAAATTCAACTATTAATGTTAGATGAAAAGATTTGTCTGTGATTTAGGTTTCATAAATTATTTCATATATGGATGCATAATTGAGTACTATGTGAACTATACTTGAAATGTTTTGCATTAATAGATGAGAGTTTTTTTTTTTATTTTTACAGTTTGACATTAAATTTAGGGAAGCAATGTATTGTTGTGGAAAGCAATTCTAGAATGGCGGAAATATCCGAAACATTATGTATTGGCTGCGGTATCTGTGTGAAAGTATGTTTTTATATATTTTCTTTCGAATTTTCGATTTCAGAATTTCTATCATTCAAAATTTATGTGCAATGTATGGCTCTAAATGCATTTCTGTGTCCAAATTTATATCATTTGTTTAAAAATAATTTCATTTTAGTATAGTTATATTTTTATCGGAAATTTCTTATATGATATCAGTGAATAACTTTTAAACATTTATTCTCCTATTAGATAAAATTTGATAATCCTCCTGTATATTAATGCGTCAATAGCGATGATTTTACCGCGGAATAATATGAACTTTCTGCAAGAAATTCATAATGTTAATCATTAAATCGCTTCATTTAGTTCTCCTGATCTAGTTATTTATTGATTCGGATCCTTAGTTATGTTAGAATTGCGTTATATTCCATATGATCACTCCACTGAATAGTTATTTTTCTCAATTTTTTTTTTTTTTGGAAAATTCTTTATGCTTCTGTCTGATAGTTTAGGCCTTTTAATCTTCATCTATTATCTCCATCCGACAAAGTATTTAATACAAATTCTCTTGACTATTTCTATATATTTTCTTTTTCACTTTTTCTTTGCAGAAATGTCCTTATGAGGCAATAAAAATTATAAATTTGCCTAGCAATTTGGCCAAAGATACAACTCATCGATTTAGTAAAAATTCCTTCAAACTTCATCGCTTGCCGACGCCACGTACTGGAGAAGTTTCTTTTTTTACTTTGTTAACAATCTCTGGTATTTTAAAATTTTAAGATTAATCGATTGACATTAGCTTAACTTTAGTATTATATATTAAAAATATGTATATATATAAAGAAACATTTGAATAATTTTGAAAATACTATGTCCAGAAAATGTGTCGTCACATTACTTATAAATATATGTTATTATTAGACCATCTGTAACAACGTTCGTTTTATTAAAAATAAAAAAAATTTCTTTTGATGGCTATAAAAAATATATAATTGTTTAGGTGTTAGGTCTTGTTGGAACAAATGGAATTGGAAAGTCTACAGCGCTGAAAATTTTGGCTGGAAAATTAAAACCTAATCTTGGAAAATTTGAGGTTAGTAATGATAATATATCTTTATTGTATCAAAATTCATCATTTTATAGGAACACAAATTTTTATTCAAGATTCGTTTTACGAAATATCTGCATAAATTCTCAATTTTGGTTAAATAGATTTTCAAAATCTAAGTTATGGATATTGTAGCTCATTTAAATTAATGAAATTATGGATTGTTGCAGACCCCTCCTGACTGGCCATCAATATTAACTTATTTTCGTGGTTCAGAGTTACAGAATTATTTTACGAAAATATTAGAAGACAATTTGAAAGCCGTTGCGAAGCCACAATATGTTGATCAAATCCCGAAGTACATGATCTTATCTTTTTTGCTTAGCAGTCATGATATCGGTATTTATGTGCATATGATTCAGACACAGCTGCATCGCTATTTTTTCTGGGGGGTATGAGAAAATAGAAAATCTTTGGATTTGATGTCAGTAAATTCTATTTCATAATATTTGAAATTTATTTAGTTTTTCCTCTTCTTTCATTTTTCACTTTAAGTGCGAAATAGAATATTCGTGGAAGTAAATCAAGAATGAAATAATTTTTACCATTTCATATTTCATTATTTGTGTTATATTTAATTGCGCGTAAACAATAAGGGATGAAAAATGAAAATTTTATTATAACGCAGGAATTTTGGACGGTTTTTCTATTTTTTTCTTTGCGAAAAGAAGGATATTTTTTTCACGAAAAGAACGAAGGAAGTTATTCTTCGATATTCTTATTGTATTCTTGAAGTTTTATTTCAAATTTGCAGAGCAGCGAAAGGACAAGTGCAAGAATTACTGAAAAAAAAGTGCGATCGAGAAAATTTGCTTCAAATTTGCGAAGAATTAGGTATATTATTTATTAGTCTACTTCCTGATGTTTCTAAAATTATTTCATTAACTTATTTAGAATTTTGGTATCAATTGAAAATATTTTTTTTGCTGTTTTTTTTGACAAGATTTTAATAGTCGATAGCAAAATTTTACAGAGCTTAATGGTGTTAAAGACCGAATGCTTGATCAGTTGTCTGGCGGAGAATTGCAGCGTTTTGCAATAGCAATGTGTGTTGTGCAACATGCTGATGTTTATATGTTCGATGAGCCGTCCAGTTATTTGGATGTAAAACAACGCTTAAAAGCAGCCAAAATTATTCGAGATTTAGTAACACCTCATAAGTGAATTTCTTTTGCAGCGTACATAAAAATATAATTTAGAAATATTAGATCGAACAAAAACAAAATATTTTATTCTTTAATTTCCACAGTATTATTTTATTTTTTTTTTTAGCTTGCATTTTAGAACTGCTATGAGGATCTTTTATAATACAAATAGATAAATTTCTTCTTCAAATTAGATCGTCATTCCTTTTCAGTTATGTCATTGTCGTCGAACATGATTTGGCTGTATTAGATTATCTGTCTGATTTTGTATGCTGTCTTTATGGTATGCCAGGAGTTTATGGTGTTGTAACATTACCATCCGGTGTTAGAGAAGGCATTAATATATTTTTGGATGGTTTCATTCCAACTGAAAACATGCGTTTCAGGTATAATGTTTAATTTATTTGAAATGGATTTTTTTATTTGAAATCACGACGAAATTGTAGAGTACAGATTACTTATCTACTTAAGAAATATATTTATTTTGAATTATATTTTGAACTTATACATTGCAGAGATTCTGAATTATCCTTCAAAGTAACCGATCAAGCAGAAAAGGAAATAGTTAAACGAACAGCTCGTTACACATATCCATCATTTACTAAACGTATAGGGAATTTGAATTAAAAGTTGAAGGTGGTGAATTTACGGATTCTGAAATTATTGTTATGCTCGGAGAAAATGGTACTGGAAAAACAACAATGATTAGGTCTGTTTTGTTTGGAAATTATAGAGCTATGATTGAACATTTTTGAATTTAAGTCTTCATTATTTGCGATCTCGAACTCTCATAAGCACTTAGTACGCGTTAAAAAAAAATGTATTTTGTGATAGTAAAGTTCATCGTTTTATGTACTACAGTGAGAAAAACTTTCTCAAAATGCTTAATGAGCATCAAGGGAAAGTCTGTTCTGGGAAGTAGATTATTTAATTAATAAATCATTCGTTACTGATATGTTTTCACTAAAAACTTTTTTCATCGATTTCGAACTTTAGGTTTTTCACAAAGTGATTTTAAAAAAATATTTCAGGATTCTTGCTGGCAATTTGCAAGTGGATGATGATTCAACGGAATTCCACGTCTAAACATATCTTATAAACCGCAAAGATTAGTCCAAAGTCACAGTGTTCTGTACGGCATCTTTTATATGAAAAATACCCGATATGATTAATCATGCACAATTTAAGACAGATGTTTTGTCGCCATTAAATGATCGATGATTTGCTCAATCTTGAAGTAAAATCTCTTTCTTTGATCGATTTCTATTTCTAACTTTACCTGATTTTAATTGCGCTGAATTTTAAATTGAGTTAAGTCAATTATTTAAGGACATGAAACTCAATAAGTCAAAGATTGTTTTTATTTTTGATCCTACTGAGCTTTGACTTATTTGATATGTGAGATGCAGGTAAAAATTCCACTTAATCAAAATATTTCTATAGGTGCAGCATTTATCCGGTGGTGAATTGCAACGAGTTGCATTAGCCTTATGTCTCGGAAAAGTGGCTGATGTTTATCTAATCGATGAGCCAAGTGCATATCTTGATTCTGAACAGCGATTGCATGCTGCAAAAGTTAAAAAGGTAGTTTTAATGAATTTTCCAATTGATCTGATTATTACGATTACTGATTTATTATATTATAATATTGTTATTATCGGCTATTATAATGCATGCTTCTTATTATTGACTATCAAAAAAAAAATCGTTAAAGAGAAATTATTATTATGAAGCCTTTGGCAAAAGAGTTATTCAAAATAATATGACTAAATATGATGTAGCAGCATTATATTTACGACTGTCATTTGATGAATTATATAGTTAGAGTATAAAGCCTTATTTCATATTTCATACAGGGCGTCATGAAGAATTTTTTTCGTTTTAAATCTCAGTGTTGGTTAGGCATTCAGTGGATGAATTAACTTTAAATGAAGTAAAGCCTACGGATTGAAATATGATTAAATTTGATTCTGATTGTCGTTCTTCATTTGAATTGCTAATGCATAAGAAAACTTGCACTAATTCACTTTAATTTTATTTGATTAACAGGTTCATATTACATGCGAAGAAAACAACATTTTGAGCATGACTTTTTGATGGGAACATATCTTGCTGATCGTGTAATAGTTTTTGAAGGAATACCATCAAAATCTGCTTCAGCACAATCGTTAGTCTTTAAACATTTTATTTCAAGATTGTTGCGGATTTTTCAATTTTACAAAAATTTGAAAGTATACTTTTTTTTTTGCAGACCTCAATCACTTTTGGAAATGAATCGTTTTTTGCGGCTTCTAGATATAACATTTCGACGTGATAAAGATAATATCGACCACGTATCAACAAAAAGATTCTGTCAAAGATATGGAACAGAAAGAGTGGGAATTATTCTCTGGATGTGGATTAAAATAGAAAGAATTATTACCATTGTGGGCTTTTTCTTGGAAGAATCGGGAATTGCGGCATTATTTAGGCATTAGTAAATATTTGCGCGCTTTGATATGCCTGTTTGCCTTAGCTTTTTTTATGACTTTTTTTCCATCTGCTCTGTAGACTAATATTTATTTACATTAACCTTTGTTTAACCGGTGATGATAAACTAATAATTGTTTACTTCAATCTTCAATCTTTATTTAACCCGTCTAAGCATTAGTTTACATTGACTGAGTTTCTGAAAATTTTTTCCAAAGGATCTATAATAATCAATCGGTCTCTCATCCATTGTGTTAATAGCAGTTAGAAAAGCGTTCGGATGCATTCTTGATGTAAAACATTAATTGGAATTTCTGATGTACTAATCTTTTCAGTTGCAAAAATTTTTCGGTGCAGTTTATATTTTGACTTTATAGGTTGTATTATTATATGTTGTTTGCTTCTTGTTATACTTTCGGTTTCATTGTTACTTCAAATAAAAATAAAAGGATCGCAAGAAATTTTCTTTCACAAATCCACGAAAATCTAAAATCAGTAAAATGTTTTGATACGTAATTATTGATCATTAATTAAAGCGAATCCATAATTGTTTCTCATTATAATAACATACAACTACATAATATAAGTTATGCTATTTAAATTATCAATCATCTTACTTAGAATGAATTAAATTACAGTCGTTATCAACAAAAATCTTGAATACAAATTTTTTCAATAATAGTCGTTTTGATCTTGCAATTTCTTGAAAAGATTTATGCTCAAATTCATTGTTATTGATTTTACAGGATGATTAATATGGAATCAAATTAGAAATAATTAGAGGAAGTAAGAGATTTAAAAAAAGAAAAAAATCTGAATTTAATTGTATATTATATGACCGACATATGTATGTCGGAAATGGCGAAAATCTTGTTGAAGTCAACATTTGGCAAATTATCCGTAGTTTGAGTCTGAAAATTTAGTTAATTTGGGATATTCAATTAAGCATTAATCTTGATTAATCTTAACATAATATTTTTGCTATATCAATCTTAAACCGTTTTCTTATTATATTAATGTTTAGATGTTATACCATTATACAACGATCTTAATGATCGATTACTGTAAGATTACTGTAACTTAGTATACATAAATGAATGTGTTATCAAAATGAAAATTATTAATTGAAGAAAAGTTTCAACTATATTCGATGGAAATAAAAAACTTATGAATCAATTTTTAATTAACCTTTTGTCTTTCTTCAAATCAATCTTTAATTAACCTTTTCTCTGTCTTCGAATCAATCTTTAATTAACCTCTCTCTTCAAATCAATCTTTAATTAACCTTTTCTCTCTCTTCAAATCAATTTTTAATTAACCTTTCCTCCCTCTTGCTATTTCTTAACAAAAAATAAAAAAAAAAATAAGGTATATTATCATCCTATAGAATTTGATCATTATTTTATGCCGAATAATCGCTTAGCCAAATATTCTCTCATTGATTTGAATGAAATATAATTCTTAAGTATACTGTAGCACATGCTAAAATTTTAAACAAATATCACGTGGAATATTGAATTAGGATTTTTAACGTGTCAAATTTTCTTGACGTACGTTTGAATTCAGACACATAGAAACTAGTACAATAAAAATCGTTTCAGGTGTAGTAATCATCTGAGATTTGGTTATAGAGGTTGCATATATATTTCGAAAATGAAGAGATGATGATTTCAGAAATATTATATTCCCAACAAAAAAAAAAAAAAAAACCTGAAAAAAGCCAGAAGAAAAAAATTGAGAAATTTATGAGTAACTTATTAAAAATAAAAATTATTAGAAAGCAAATACAATTCATTTCAATTAAATTTCTTGTTAAATTCCGTAGAAAAGATTATCTTATCAATCGTAGTATGTTGTTATCAATCAAGACTAAATGATCATGATCAATACTTTCATTAAGACATTCAAATAATCGATTCTTTTTGCTCTTATCTAAGTTACAATCTTATTGCTGCTCTCTTGTTAATTATTAGAAATTGATAATTGTTTATGATGATAAGGCAATATATTAGAAATAGATCAATTAGAAGTTTTTTATTTCCAATTCAAGAGAAATCACACATCCAGGAAGCATAATAATTAGAATATTCCTTCTTTTATTTTAAATTAAATAATTTTTGTTTCTAAATTACTATTTCAAATATTCACGTTTTTTATTTATCATTGATCTGATAGTATTATCATTAATCTGATAATATATGCTATAAGCTAATAATAAAAAGAAAAGTATTTCAAAAATTTCAGCCATCGTTGTAATTAAACTAAATTTCTTAATTTGTTTTACATAATTTTTTTTTATACTGTTTTTTGATTATAAAATTGGATCTTATATTTCCCGAAAAAATGTTGGAATCCTATATTTCTCGACAAAACGTTGAAATCTCATATTTCCCGTTAAATCAATTATTTACTTATCAGAAACAAATATATCAATTGTCACTCTTTATTTCATGATATTCTAAACCATGTTATGTATTTAAAAAGAAAAAATTGATAATTTCAACTTTCAGATTTATATCCGATCAGTCTAATCTAATTAAAGTTTTATTAAAATTGTAAGTGAAAAGATGAAGAAAAAAAAAAAAGAAAAATTACTTACAACATAATATAAACGATCTTTTTTAATCATTCCTGTTTCACCTTTTAATTTTTCCATTAATGTTATCATTTGATTATTTTGTTCAGGTATGATAAAATATACATTTCTTCTATATATTGCATAAATATCCGGATCCCAATCATAATCATTTTCTGGATTCTAAAAGTAAATTAAAAATTGGCAAAAATTAGAAATTAAATATTAATTTTATTTAGAAGTAAAGTACTACAAAATTTTTGAAAATTTCTATTTTAACGCACATATTTATCAAAAATTTTCAACTCAAAAAAAAAAAAAAGAAATGAATTACTGCAAAATAATTTTTAGTTATGAAATATAATTAAAACTAAAAGAAAAATTTTTTTTTAATTTTAATTTGAAGAATTAAATTTATTTAGAAGTAAAGGATTACAAAACTTTTGAAAATTTCCATTTAACTAAGCCATAATAGAGGTTTTTTTTTTTTACAAAATAATTAAATTAAGCAATTTTAATTTTTTTATTTATTGAAAAAAAATTAGAACTTAAAATTCGAAATTTTTTTACAAATTTATAATCAATCAATAAATAAATAATCTATAATAATTTACATAATATTTTTTCAATATAGCATAAAGTAGAGCATTAGCAATTTCAAAATCATCAGCATATAATGGTCCAATTAATAAAGGTAACACATAACCACCAGCTACCTCTCTTGAACAACCATATCCAATTACTTGCTTCTAAAAAAGAAAAAAAAAAGTTTATTTATAAATGAAGAATTAAGTTTATTTAGAAATTAAAGATTAAGTTTATTTAGAAGTAAAAGTATTACAAAATTTTTGAAAATTTCTGCTTTAACTAAGCCATAAAAATCTATTCAAAAATGAAATTCAAACGAAATTTTGGGGAAAAAAAAAAAGAGAAAAAATTTTTAAAATGAAAATAATTTAAATATTTAATACTTCTTTAAAAGCAACGTATGTATTGAAATGTTCACGTTTAAACCATTCTTTTAACCATACGTCACGATTCAAATGCGTTACGTTAGCATCATATTTTGATAATTCAAGAAATTCAACATTCGATAAATTGCTATATTTAATTACCGTAATATTATCATTCTGAAAAAATTTTTATTTCTTTTTTTTTTTTTTTTTTTTCTTCATAATAAATTCAAATTTTTTTTTTATCAATTATTATCAGCTTGATAGCTAAATGTGATGCAAAATAAAATTAATAAATTCAAAAAAAGAATAAAAATGAAAGAGATTCGTCAAATTTTTGTAAATTAAAAATTTTTTTTAAAAAAAAAATATTATCAAAACTAAAAATTCGAGCTAAATGTAAGTTAAAATCATATATGAAAAATAAAAAAAAAAAAATTTATTTTATAAATGAAGAATTTGATAGAAATAATTAAAATAATAAATTTTGTTGAGGAAAAATTTTAAAAAGAATAAACCTGAAGTGTAGGTAAACCTGATGGATTGCTTATTTCATAGGTAATAAATTTCCATTCTTGTTGTTGTTGTTGTAGGAATGATTTTTTGAAACCGAAACGATAACATTTATTAGCCAAAATGTGATGCTAAATAAAATTAATAAATTCAAAAAAAAAAAAAAAATTAAAAGAGATTAATCAAATTTTTGTAAATTAAAAATTTTTTTTTAAAAAAAAAATATTATCAAAAGTAAAAATTCGAGCTAAATGTAAGTTAAAATCATATATGAAATTTATAAAAAATTTTCAATAATCAAATTATGCAATTCTTATGATAATATCATTGTTGAAAAAAGAGCTGAAATATACTATCTGATGATAACATCTGATGATGTTTGCTATCATTTTTAATGAAGCAGTTGATATTTTGTTACTTTATCAACTTTCACGATGATATATGAAGTAACAAAATTGATCAGTCGAATGAAAATTGTTATCATGTAAATTCCTTAATCTTTAAAATGATCTATTTCTTATCATGAAGATTAAAGAATTTTGATTTATTCGAATCATATTTTTTAAATTTGATAATTTTCTTTAAAATTATATAATCTCTTTTCGTTATAAATGATATATTTCTTATCATCAGGACTAAGAAATCATAGAAAATGATAATTCAATGTTTTGAAATATTTAAAATGAAGTACAGAAACATCTTGAAATTAAATTATTCATTCATTAAATATATTCACTAATAGTGATAGGCTGAAGAAAGACGGGAAAGAAATGCATGGAATTGTAAATGATAATTTGATGTTAATTATAAAACAAAAAAAATTAATCCACTAATTAATCAATGATAAAAGATGAAAGATTATTCGATATATTTGATAAATTTTATTTAATTTATAATATCATCATTTTAGAAAATATATATATTAATAATAAATTAAATAATCATTTTTTCTTTTCCTTCCTTTTCAATATATCATTTAAATTAATTAAATGATAATTTTAATCCTTTAATCATACACTATTTTTGCTTAAATCTAGTTCATATGGTGATAATTTTACGTTTCTTATTTTACGCAATCCTACGTGTTTATTTGACGTGAATTTACGTCTTATGTTATTATTACAAATTTTTACTTGATTAATATATTATCAATTTTTTTTTTTTCATTTCTTTTCATCCCATTAATGAGCATCGATTAAATTATTTGAGCAAGGCAAACAAAAAAAAAAAAAAAATTAAAATACAGAGAGAGAGAGAAAGAGAAGATGAAAGTGAAAATTACCTGAATGAAATATGACTATTTCATTACTGTTGGCATTTTTTAATGCTTCGTTAAAAAGTTTACTTCCAATACCCGAATGTCGATACTCTTCGATGACGTAGTATAAACCAATAATTGCAAAATTATTAAGGTAAGCAATCGTTATACTACCAAGAAGTTCATTACCTGGTAAATAAACACATGCATACACACACACACACATACACAAAAAAGGTAATCGAAAGAAATAACGACTGAAGTACATGAAACACTATTAGGAACAAAAATTAAATTAAACAAATACACTGAAAAGAAATTAATAAAAATGAGCAAAAAAAAAAAAAAATTTTTCTAAACTTTCTTTCCGTCTTCTTTTGATACATTTCAGAAAAGAAAAGCAAACACACAAACTTATAAAAGTTTTATTTAACAAAAAAAAAAAAAAAAAAAAAAAAAAAAGAAAATATATCGTAAATTTTGTTTTTTCATTTTTATCGCACAACAAATTGCTATTTTTTTTTTTTTTTTTGTTGAATTTATTAGCGCATAATTAATTATTTGTCAATTTATAATAATTATATTTTATTAATAATAAATTAATTATTTTGTTAAAGAAAAAATTTTGCTAATTTTATATGCAAAATTCAATTTATGCTATTTAAAATTTCATAATAAATTATTTCTTCTGAATGCAAAATTATGCATTTATTATTAGAGAAATAAAATTTATATATTGATAATAATTATTTCGATAATAAGTTTTCGTTTTTAATTTTCATCATAATAACTTATGTAAACTGTAGTTATTCGGAAAAATAATTAAAAATTTGATTTTAAAAAAGGAGAAAGACGAAGGCTAATAGTTTAAAAATTAATCAAAATTTTTTTCAAAAAAAATTTATAAAAATTATTTTTCAAATTTATAAAAATTATTTTTTTGATTGTTATGATTAATGAAAAATCAAAAGCTTTAAGCAATCATGATAATAATTTTTGATAAAAACTGTAATAATAATATTAATAATAATAATTGTGATGGTAAAACTTTAACAATTATGATAATGATAATAATAACAATTATGATAATAATTACGATAACAATTGCCGAATGTTCCATCGAGCAATTTTATTATCATAAATTAGAAAGTATATATATGCTTTAAAATTAAAAAAAAAAATTCCAATGTCTTTCAATTATTAATTACCTTAACGATAAGTTATCATTTTCCATCTTAAACAATACATGCCTTTTTGGGTATTTTCAAAAACCAATTAAAATTTAATTTTAACAAAAAAAAAAAACGAAAAGAAATAATTTAAAAGTTTAGCTAATTTAAGTCTTTTTTTTCCAATAAAATATTTATGAAAATTTTTTTTTTGATAATTATTATAATAACATGCCTTTATATCATATCATTTTTATGAAACAAAAATTATATATTTGTCATTTGTATCTAAGATTATCATTTGAAAAATTGATTGAAATTCAGTTATCAGTTATTGTTTAACAACAAAAAAAAAAACGAAGAAATCAATAATTTAAAAATAAATCGATTTTAAAATTAACAAAGTAAAAAAAAATTTTATTTAAAAATTAATCTAGAATTTTCCAATAATAACATTAATTGCAATTTTTTTTTTTTAAATCATATTAATGTGTATATAGCAAGAGAGGAAGAAAAAAAAAAGTAAAAGCGATAAGCTTTTGATAATTATTATCAAAAATTATTAAATTTGAAAATTGCTATCAAAAAATTATCATTATTTAAAATGTATATGTAATAATATTGGAAATGATATACATCACTATCATATCAAGAAATAATCATAATTTATTTTCTCATCAAATGAAGACGAAAAATTGAGAAATAATTTGGAAAATAAGATTCAAAAAAAAAAAAAAACGATACAAAATATATAAATTAATTTATCATAAATTTTATTCTGATAAAAAGAAAAGGAAAAGGAAGGTATTGTCAATATTAATTAATCAAACAATTAATTAATTATTTAATTTCATATTTTTAATAATGAAATATTCAAATATATCACTTTGATTTTTTGCGACAATAAATCGACAATTGCTTGATGAAATCGTTTTCCATACTTTTAATGAATCATAATTAAGTTTATATGAATCACTTGTAAATGCTTGAGGCAACCACCTGAACGAAAAAATAAAAGCAAAAATTATCTCGAAAAAGATTCACTTATGAATTAATGCAATCATTCAAGATAATAATTATTATCATTTATAGCATCAATGTTAAAATATGACAGTATTGATTGAATTGAATTATCAATTCTCGAAAAGTGATTAAAGAGAAAAAAAAGATATATTAAATTATAGTTAAATTTTAATTAACGACCGTAATAAGAAAAATAAAATTAAATTATCAAATACTTATCTTTTCATAATCATCATTGGTACCATTTGAAAATTTATACCAAAAGCCATGTTTTGAATATGCACCAATCCATGGATCACCACAATTTTTAGGATGATCAATATCATAAAGATCATTGGTATTGGCTTACCAATATCGATTGGTACTTGACGTTTTAGAACTTCTTTGAACGGTTCTAATTTCATACTATAATTTGCAAATTTGAAAATTTTATTAGCAATTCTTCAATTTAAGATATATAGCATTTCGTAAACTATATTTGTTATCTTTTAAAATTTGCTACAAATTTGCCGGTTTCAAAATTTCTTATCACTTTGATCTTTGATCAAAATTATCAATCAGGTTTTTTTTGTGCAATTGTTGACTTTTTGAAAGAATTCATGAAATGCTAAATGCTCTTATATGTTTATTGATTTCCAAAATGATTGTTATTTGAAACAAAGAAAAAAGTTTATTTCGAAAAAAAAATTTAAAAATTTTTTTTTCGAAATATTTTTGATAATAATTTTTCAATAAACAATTACGTGGAATATTTACTCATTTATTTATTAATTTTCTTCAAATGAGGAATTTTACGAAATAATTGAATTTTATAGAAAAGACAAATAAAAAAAAAGTAATTTTATAGAAAAGACAAACAAGAAAGTAATGAAGGATGAAATTTGAAATAAAATGATAGTATCAGATTGATCAAAGTGAAAAATTTGTGATGATTTGAGCGAATTAAATTCTTAAATATCTTCAATTTTCTTGAATTTCTTTGGAGAAAATTTTTCAATCAAAATAATTGCTAATTTTATTTTCCATAATGCATTTTCGTTGTGGCTAAAAATAAAAACGAAATGATAATTAGCATTTATTAACTTTTATTTTCTTCGAATAATATTTAGTTTGATTGGAATCAATTTGGATCAAATTATCAATTATTAAGTTTAGTTTTGAAATAATCTTTGATTAAATTTGATTTGATTAGAAGAAATTTTTTGATTCAAACGATCAATTAGCAAGCTTTATTTGAAATAATCTTCAGTCAAATTTAATTTGCTTGAGTAATTTTGAGTTCAAATAATCAGTTATCAAATTTTGTTCTGAAATAATCTTCGATTAAATTTAGTTTGATTAGAATTAAGTCTTGTTTCGGAATAATTTTCGATCAAATTTAGTTTGATTAAAATAAATTTAGAATTTAAACAGTCAATTACTAAGTTCTGTTCCGAAAAAATCTTCGACTAAATTTAATCTGACTAGAATAAATTTAAATTCAAATAACTAATTATCAAATTTTCTTTTTGAAATAATCTTCGATCAAAATTTGATTTGATTGGAATAAATCTTTGAATCAAATAACCAATTAACAAGTTTTATTTCACAAAAAAAAAATAAATAAAAAACGAATGTACTATTTAAGGCAAACAACAATCGGAAAAAAAAATAAATTTAAAATTCTAAGATAATTAATGAATTAATTGAAAGATCAATCTTTTTCATTTTATCTTCTTTTTTTTTTCGATGCAATTTATTTCATCAAATATTTCATCAACCATAACTTTTTTTTTTTTGCTTCTGAATGTAAGTTTTACAAAATTGAAAACCCATTTCATTTGCTTTACCAATTTTCAACATCGTTTTTTTTTTTTTTTTTTGTTTTTTTCATTACTTTAAAACTCAAAAAGGAAGTGAAAATTCTGGATTGATGAATCAAATAATAAATTGGGAAGAATTAGGGAGCATAATCAATTATCATATATTTAACATTCCAATATCAAACATTTTTTTTTTCAACTTAAATTTGACAAGAAAAAAAAAAAAAACTTTTTTTCTATTTCATCTTGTTTGTCTAATTTTATAATTGAATTTAGAAAAAAAAAACACCCAATTTTTATTTTGAAATCAGAAAAAAAATGAATCTAAATATGAAATCATAATCAGTGATTATCAATCATCATTGCTAAAAAAAAAATGCATAAAAAAGGAAGTAAAGTAAAATAATATGTTAGAAAAAACTGAATTGCAATCAAATATAAATAAATATTTGTAAAAAATTTAGAAAAGTAATATTTTAATTTTGAATATATTTTATAATTTACAGCAATCGCAAAGTATGAATGAATTTAATTTAAAATATTAAGTAATTTTAAGAATTTAATTGAAATTACCAAATGATATCCAAAAATTTAATTAAATTTATTTAATAATTTCCAATAATTTGATTGAAATTATTAAATGATTTTTTCCCAATCATTTTAAGGCGAATATTATTTGAAAATGACATATAATTAAATTATATCATTTGAAACTTAATTGAAATTATGAAGTTCTTTCCAGTAATTTTGAAATAAATATATTCATCATGAATGAACAATGATAATTATATCAATTATTTTTGTGATAATTTTAGATTATTTTCAATAATTTTAATTTGTCATGGCTTCCTTTAATTTTTTTTTGAAATTATTGTTCTGTTAATAAGTATTTTATTTGTTAATTTTTTCTTTAAATAATTTAAATTTCAAAAAAAATAATTTAAGTTTGTTAGTTTATAATTCCATACTTTGGCAATTTTTGCGCATTCAAATATCTCTATTAATTTAAAATTAAGATTTTTCTCCATAAATAACTTTTAATTTTCATCGGAATAAAATAACATTTTTGTATTCAAATACTAATTAATGATTTCTTGTGAAAATTTTCAAAAATTAATATAAAAAATAAAAGTTAAAAATAAAGATTTAATAGTATTATGGAAATTTTTCAAATCGATAAAATTTGAAATTATCTTTCAAAACTAATTTGGCTATTCTCGAAATGATAGAATCACAAAATTTCTTTAAAACTAATTTTATTAAGGTTAGTTTAATTTTGAAAAAATTTCTCTTATAATCAAAAAAAAAAATTTTTTTTTTATCAAAACTATAATAATTTTAATTAAAGGAATAAAAAATTTTCATTAATAATAAAATTAAATTTTTTAATAATTTATAAAGAATTATCTAACGAATTACGCATCAGAATTAGTGGAATTTTTCAATAAAAATTTCTTCATATATATTATCGATACAGGTTTTTCATATAAATCGCATAGTAGTAAACCATCATTCAAATGTCTAGTGATAATGAATGATGATGATGATACTGATGATACTGATGATATTGATGATACCGATGATGATGATGATGATGATGATGATTGTTTTGATTACGTTTTGCGTTAAAAATCATTTGATGTTTCTAATATTTTCTTTTTTTTTCACACGTTGTTTTCTCGGAAAAATCATTCGAGAATGAACAACCCACCTCCTAAAAATGCTACTGATAATAATTTTCTTCTATAATTCTTTGTTATCTATACCATCTTTTTTTTTTTTTTTGCATGTTATATGATAATATCATTCATGCTTCATCATTATATGTCAAAACGATCACACTTAAAATTCTTTCGAAATGAAAATGAATTATTGACAAAACTAGCTTTTTGCTTTTTTAATTACCGAAAAACTAGTCATTATAAAGGGCTTGACTTATACTTCACTCATGTCAATGTCACTTTAAATACAAAAGTGGAAAATAGTTGACGAAAATATTGTTCGAAATTCTTACCCAACCTAAAACTAAGACCTTTTCTTGTTTTTGCTTTCTTCATAAATATTCCTATTTGATATGATTAAATTCTGCTTCATTCGAGAATTTCCGCTATTAAATTATTTATTTTCGAAAATTAGAAAGGAATTAAATTAATTGAAGTTTAATATTTGTAGTTTTCATTTTCTTTTTGCTTCACATAAACCACAAAGTTTGATCAATTCAATATTCATCATTTATTTGTTAGAAAAGTTTTTGTCATATGTAAAATTCTCGATTTAAAAGATACAATGCTAAAACATTGAAAGTATTATAATATATGTATTAAATTGAATATTCGAATTTTGATAAGTAATCAAATATCATATTCAAACCTTAATGATAAGTGTAAAATTTATTCAGAATCTATTAATAAGTATATTATATTTGAAATTATTGAATAATATTGAAATTATGTTCGAATTATTAAATATTTTACTCAGGATCTGAGTACATAAGTTATATTCAACATCTGTTAATAGATATCGAAATTATATTCAAATTATTGATAGGTAATTCATAATATGTTCAAATTGTTAGCAGGTATTGAAATTATATTCAAATTATTGATAGGTAATTCATAATATGTTCAAATTGTTAACAAGTATTGAAATTATATTCAAATTGTTAATAGATGTATGAAATCTATTTATGTATTTCATTTTCAATTTGTGTTAATCGTTACAAAATATATTTCAAAATTATTCCAATTAATGATAATATATTGTTTATTGAAAAATTAATGTTAAAAAGATTTGAAAAAGGAAAAAAAAAATCATGTCATTACTTAAATTAAATATAATATATAAATAATCTTTTCTAAGATGAAAATTTTGAAATTTTTTTTTTCAATTTCAAATATTTTTAAACGATAAATATGAAATTTTATATTTTTAATGAAATTATTAAAATTTTTTTTTTTGATTAAGCAAAAAAAAATGATGCATTTTGTTGTACTACTTGTTGTTGCAATATGCATTGAAATGAGCCAAGGCCAACAAATGATCAAACAATGTAAATGTTCTGATATTGCACCTTGTCAATTAACTGCCGTTCAATCAGTTTTACCATGTGCTGATCAATGTCAGGTAATTTTAATTAGCAACTTCTTCCTTTCTCACCTTTAATTATCACTTTTACTCAGTCTCTTTTTTTTATTATCATAATTAGCTTATTTATGCTTTACAAGTAAAGCATTAATTAGCCTAGTTTAAATTTCAACCTTAAATATTTCAGCATTTTTTTTTTTTGCTAGGATTTTATTTAATAATTTTTCAACCTAATAAATATATGATAAATGTAATTTATAATCTTTAATAATTTTTTCTACCTATCTATGTTATATGAAAGAAAAAGGAAATTCCGATATATTTAATTTTAATCAAAATTAAGCATTAATTAATTATTTCAATTTTTAACTCTAAAAAAAAGGAAATTTCGATATATTTAATTGTAATCAAAATTAAGCACTAATTAATTATTTCAGTTTTTAGCTCTAAACCGTTACATGTATGTTTATATATGATTAGCTTAATTTATCACCTATTATCATATTTAACATTTATTATTTTCCATTTTAAAACATGAAATTAATTCTAGAAATATATTACTTCAATTGGTGGTAATTATGATCAAATTAGTGCCTGTTTTAAACAGAAGCAACCAATTATCAATGCAGCTATGAAATGTGCTCAAGATGCCTTCCAAATGCGTCAGTATTTTATCATTTTTATCTTTTTTGATTTTTAAATTTAAATCAAATTGTAATTTCCATCCTTCGTCAATAATTCGACAATTTCATTTTCAAAACTTTCAAAATTTTACGTAAAAAAAATTTCAATAGTTTTTAAAGCAAACTTCAATTATGGATATTAGAGGAGCAAATAAATAAAATAAAATAAGTAATTACATCAACAACTTGATCGCGTTTGATAAGTTATCAAATCCTATCAAGCATATCTTTCATAAGCTATTGATCTGTCTCAACTTAGCTTATTTGACGTAACGATAGGAAACATACGCTTAGAAGTAATTGCTTGCATTATTTGACGTAATAATAGAAAGCGTACGTTTACAAGTAAGTAAAAAAGATTGGCGTAAGTTTACCTAGATAAGAAGTAAGGAAGTATTTTAAGCAAATACTGAAAGCTATAAATTAACAAACAAATTTTTTTATTTGTTTATTTTTAACTTTTTTCAACTTTAATTTTTACTTCTAGACTGTTAGATACAGATGTATGTATACTGTATCGAACATAGGTTATATTTAGGTGCGCAGAAGGTGAACCAAAAATGTTACCAAAACGATTCGGGAAAGGTCTTCAATTAGCTGTAATGACTGATATCAACAAGGAATTGCAGAGAATGGGTTATTATTTTTAAATTTAATTATAATAAATTTTTTATCTTTTTAAAAATTAATTATTATCTTTTTGAAAATATCAAAAATGATAGATAGCAATCAATCAATCATAAGAATTAGCAATTTGATCATAGAAATTGATAAGAATTTATCTTTAAATAAAATATATCGGATACATATTAATTTTTAAGTAAATATATTTTTATTTATGATTAAATTTTAGATGGAAATTTAATATTAAAATAAATTAAATTTCCATTTCTTTCAATTTTACATTTATGCAAATTAGCTTTTTTTTTTTCCAATACGAGAAAAAATATCTATTCAAAACTATGCAATTTGTTTTGATAATTAGATGATAAGAAATATATATGTGGTGATGATAATTTAAAATTTATAAAATAATAATCAATTGATGAGATAATTTTTTTTTTTTTCTAGGAATAGCAAGTCAGGTTACACAACTAATCTCACAAGGACGACGATTCTTCAAATGCTTCCAATCATGCATGATGAAAAAATTGGGCGCATGTTCTCCAAGAGTATATTTCAATTTATTTTTAATTTTTGTCTTTGCTATCAATTTTTTGTTTCCATTAATTCAATTAGTTTTTAATCAATTTTTATTTTTTTTATTAATTCAATTAATTTTTAATCAATTTTTAATTTTTTTATTAATTAATTCAATTCCCATTTTATTAATTTAATTAATTTTTTAATCAATTGTTATTCTTTAAGCGAATAAAAATATACAAATTTTAAACATATATCCTTATTTTCAGGAATAATAATTTTCTTGAAATTATTGTTTTTTAAGTAATTTAGTATTGTGATATTAATTTCAAATATTTTTTAGTTGTGGTCTTGATTTACCATCTGATAATGTTATGGTTCAAACAGTCAAAGATTGCGCTCAAAAAAGTGGTATTCAAACTGCATCAGTGCAAGATCTTTGCGTTTGCATCGAACAAGCTGGTATTCGGTAGGTTTTTCACTTTTAATTATCAATTGATAATTAAATGCACAGGATTATGATAAGGAAAAATAATCAGTCATTTTATGCAGTGATTAGCTGCCACTTTAGGACGAAAGATTTTGCTCAAATGGATAATTTTTGAAATTTTTGATAAGTTCAATTATTTTTTTTTTTGCATTTTGAAAGAATATAGTATTTGAAAATAAATTCATTAATTTATTTTGATTTGTTCAGAAATAACTGTTAAGATTATTTTTAAAGTTATACTTGATAATGAATTAAGATAGTATTTTGAAAAATTAAGCACGAAAATTTCCGAAAAATTACGTTGGTTGAGTCGAAAGAAAAATTTAAAAAAAACTATAAAATTATTGATATTCATAAAATATCTGATAAAAGATAAGCACAATTAAATGGAATGATTAAGGTAAAACTATAAAATTATTGATATTTATAAAATATCTGATAAAAGATAAGCATAATTAAAGTATTATTTGATGATGAATTTAGCATTTTAATTATTTTTGTGTATTTCGAAAATATTTGCCAAAAAATTCTTTTAATCTAAATACTAACACGTTAAATGGAAAATATTAAATTAATCTAAAATTTGTGACAAATTGAGAAAATAAAATTAAACTGGACTATTTTTTGTTATTAGAATTTTTTTTATAAATAAAGAATAAAAACTTTATTGTTTTCTTTTCAGGCAACTTGCTGATGTATGTCCTCGTATACAAATTTTTAAGACGAAATAAGTATCGAGAGTTTTACACTAGCAGCAATCATTATTTTCTCGAGAATTCTTGCTATCAATATGTTTGAAATATTATTACAAAATATATATTAGTTGCTAAAAGTCTTTTATTGATAATTACTTTTCATTTCGCTTTCATAATTACATAATATAGTCATGATAAAAACAAGTTTTTTTTTTTTTTAAATTGATAATTTCAAACAAACAGGTATTTCATGGTATGTATAAGTGTGTATATGTGTGTATGTGTATGTCTATGTAGTGTGTGTGTGTGTGTGTGTGTGTGTGTGTGTGTATGTATGTTTAGCAAAAAAAAATAAAACATCACTGAAAGAAAAATATATTAAATGAAAATTTGATAATTGATAAAAAAAAAAAAAAGAAATTGTAATCTAAATGATTGAAACATCTATCATCTATCATCATTCATATCTCTAATTCATTCATCATTGATAGCCTTTTTTCTTTATTTTTTTTTTTTTTTTGCATAAAACTTTTTTACTATTTTTTTTTTCTTTTTTTATTGCTTTTTACTTTTGCTTTCATACATAAATTTATTATTATTATTATTATTATTACTTTTTTTTTTTCACAATAATGCATTATGTAGATCACATTTTGGCATAGTTACGCGTAAACTTTCTAACGTAACCTGTAAATATATATACGTGTAATTAGTAAACAATTTAATTACATAATAATTCAAATTTTGTTATTCATTTCCTTTTTTTTTTCCCTTCTCTCTCTCTTTTATGATATAATACAATTATTTCAGATTGGGAAAGAAATATTACGATAAATATGAGCAATAAATGTTTCTTCTATTCAAAACGAAGTATTTCTTTATTACAGTGTAGCAAAAAAAAAAAAGAAAAGAAAAATTGGGGAATAAGAAAAAAATAAATAAAAAAAAAAATTCCAAACAAATTTCATCATCAATTTAATTTAAAATAAATTAAAATTTATTTCGATTTATCAATATTTTATAATTGCAAATTTGAATGGCTAAAATTTGAAACAAATTAAAAATTTGAAATAAATTTAATTACAATTAATTGTTATAATAATCTCACAATTTCTTTGCACAAATATTATTTGCATAGAAGAAGAATTTGAAGTTTTTATAAGATTATGGAAGTTTATTCAAGTTATCGAATAAATTTAAAACATTGATTATTTTATAAATACTAAAAAGATTGAAATAATTGTGATGCTAAATTAGCCTAAATTTATATAAGTATTGCATGCCACAAATATATTTCCATCGAATAAAAATAGAGGTCATAGGGTCAAAAGTTTTTATTCGATTTTTAAAATAATAATAAATTAAAAAATGATTTGAAATATTTTTAATATTACAAATTAATTTTTGTAATAAATAATTTTAGCTTGAAATTATTAAGATATTACATTGCATAAACTTACCGTTCGGACTAATTCCCAAGCACCTTGTCCGCAACGTGTATTAATTACCGGATGACAACATCGTAAATAATGATCCATAATTATGCATAAAACCTTAAAAAAAAAAAGAGCCAAATAAAGACTTGGAATATTTTTTCTAGACAAATTTTGCTTAATTAAATTAAAAAAAAAAATCCAAATCAATAAACCTCAAAATATTGATTGTAATCATTCGGGATTTTAGTCTTTTGCGCTAATGCAATCGCTTCACTTGCATCATTTTTACATTCCATATAACTATTTTCTGTTTCAACCTGATATACATTTAAATATTTGGAAATAATTTTGAAAGAAATTAAATTAGTATTTAATTAATTATAATTAAAAATTTTATACTATTATGTCTTTTAAAATATTAACAAATTTATTGATTTTTTGACGCAAAATTTAAAAATAGTTTTAAATATGTCTTTGAATGATGTAATGATTGAAAAAAAAGGGAAATTAAATCAAAAAAAAAAAAAATGTATGAAAAAGTGAAAGCGAAGAAAATTGAAATTTTTTAAATTTCAAGTTATCATCTAATTTTTATTGATAAACAAAGTAATTAATTTACCTCAGCAAAACAGGTAGCATAATTTTCAAATGATTTATATCCCGCACCACACATATACTCGTAACTTGCATCAATTGCTTCCAATGATATGCTTGAACATGATATATTTTTAGTGCATACCTGAAATATTTGATAAAATTTTTTAAATAATTTAACAACCAATCACAAAATTTATATTATTGAAATTATAATTTGAAACAAACCATTTGAAAAAAAAAGAAAAAAAAAAAATTAATCGTTTGTTTACATAATTTTACGATGTCTAAGGTAAATTAAAATTTCAATTATATAACAATAAATCTATCATTTCTTGCAAATAATTCAAATTTTTCTAATTTTAAGAAAAATTTTTTAAAATTACAATCAAATAAGAGATGAATTAAGAGAAATGAATTTTAGCTATTATGAAATTGAACGAAAACATTTAAAATTTAATAAATATTAAAAAAAAAAAAGTAACAAATTTTTTTTAAATTTTATTTTAAATTTTATGTATTTTGTAAAAGTGAAAATTTTTTTGAAATTTCAATTCAGAAATTATTTTATTTTATTTTTATTTGTAAAATATTAATTAATTCATTTCAAATGTAAGATATTTTTCATCAAATTTAAATACACAGCGAGCAATACTTAAAAATAATTTTAGCGAGATTCACATTTAGAAATTAAACTAGTTTTAAGAATTTCATTTGTAAAAAAATTTTCAAAAACGAATTGCAGAAAAAGAAAATATGAATTTTAAAATTTCCAACATGAAGGATCGTATAATGTTAAAATGTAAATTTTTAAATGTATGTTTTAAGTGTGAAATTTTTATAAATTTTAAAATTTACAACATAGAGAATTATATAATGTGATAATTTTATCATACGTATTTATATGAAACAAAAAAAAAAAAATAAAAAATACGAAAAATTCAAAATCAGATAATACCTTAAAATGAGCATAAATATCACACAGTTCTCGAAAAACATTCGTTCCTTGTAAAGGTAATTCCGTTGTACCTGTATTTTGAAGTTTTCCGGCATAATTTAAGACTGGCTAAAAATTTGTTATGAAATAATTTTTCTTGCATTTGTTTGCATTCTTATTATGCAATTTGCTTGCACATTTGCAGTTTGAAAAATCAAAACATACATTTTGCAAATAAATAATACAAATAAACTTTGTTTAAAATATAATAAAATTTTAATAAAATAAATTTCAAATTTAATCCAACTGTTACAAGCATGTAAATATGTGTTTTACCGTATTGTATCATCTAACAGTGTTATACTGTATTCTATCGTCAATCTATCTGCTTTTCAATTAATCATATTTTGCTCAAAGAAGATGCATGATTAAAATCATTTTCAAATAACTAAAAAATGGATTCTACCGTATTCTACAGTATTTTATCATTCTAACGTTTGCCGTATCTTCAACCGTATCTTACCGCGTGCATGCAAATATTAAAAGATGCATGATTAAAATTATTTTCGAATAACTGAATTCTAAGAAATAAATTCTACCGTCTTTTACCGTATTGTATCATCTAACACTGCTATACTGTATTCTACCGTCAATCTATCTACTTTTCAATTAATAATATTTTGCTCAATTTTTTATATTCGTTGCTACAAAAAAAAATCATTATGCTTTGAAGTGATTTCTAAGTGTGTGACATGTTAGATTCATCGTTTTTTTTTTTTTTGATGTAAAAATTTCTTCAAATATATTATTGAATGGAAATTGCGATTATGAGAAATCTAACATTAGAAAGAAGTAAATAGAAAATTACATTTTCTATTTATATATTTATTTTATTTTTTATTTTTTATTTTTTTTTTTGAAATGAATGATAAAATTTGCTCTCGCATAGCTAATTTATTTTCCAGCTAAAATTAATTTATTTGCAAAAAATATTCAATAGTTGACAAAAGTATAGAAATCGAGAAAAGTAAATATATAATAGATTACTGCTAAAAATGTAATTAACTTTGAAAGAAAAAAAAAACAAATTAAAAAAATGAAAATGAAAACAAAAAAGGAAGGGAAACTTGGGAATTTAAAAAAAGAAAACGAAATTTTAGAAAACGAAAATATGCCTGAAGACATTTACTGATTGATTGTTCAGCAACTGCTGTACATTTGTTGTATTAGCTGATAATCGATTCATATCGCTATCATTATCATTAATTGCTATCGAATTCAAATGTTCCTTCATCAAAAGTATAACAACAAGCAACATTTGATGCCAATTCCAATCAATTTTTTGCATTCTAAAAATGATAATGAGACGAGAATTCTCGATAAGTTTATATTAGCTACTAATTTTTGCAATTTTTTATTTGTTTTCTTTTTAAATAATTTTTTCATTTGTTAGAATATTTTATTTAGTGCATTTAGTGTGGGGGAAATTCCAAAAATATGAAAGATTACGATTTAATTCGAAATTAACAATTAATTAAAATTGTAAGTCTAAATTAACAGAAAATACTGAATGATCCAAAAATTTTAAATGATAAGATTTGAAAAAATTTCTTCGAATTTTTGATACATTATGATTATAATTGCAAAGTTAAAATAAATATGAGAAATTATGCAATCTGCAACAAAAGCAAAATTATTATGCAATCTGCAAGAAAAGCAAAATTATTATGCAATCTGCAAGAAAAGCAAAATTATTATGTAATCTGTAACAAAAGCAAAATTATTATGCAATCTGCAAGAAAAGCAAAATTATACGGTTGTATGGAAAACACATACCTTCTTGATTTGAGCTAAATGTTTAAGATTATTTTCTGGAAAAAAAATTTCTCGAATGTTTCGAGAAATCAAACTAATGAATGCGCTTGTTATTTTTTTTTTTTACCTTATATTTATTCATCAATCCTTTTTTTTTTGTTCTTCCTTCTTTCGTTCTCTCTTTATTGTCGTATCCGTTGTGGAATTTTATTAAAAATCTAATTTTGCCTTCTTTCTTCCGTTCCATTTTCTACTTCAATAGTTAGAATATGAAGAGAAATCAATTAAAAAAAAAAAATGTAAATTTGATTATTGGCAAAAGCGAGAAAAACGATAAAATAAATTGAGAAACAGGAAAAGACTGCATCATTTTTTAGGCCTATTTTATATCTAGTTGCCAAATACATGCACATGCCTTAGGCTTCTTCAATCAAAGCTAGAAATGGCCAGAAATAAAAAAAGCGAAAAATTTTCGTCGTTTTCTTTTTAAATTCAATACATTTTTTTTTTCAATATAAAGGAAAGAAATGATTAATTTTTTCAAAAAAAAGAAATGGTTTTTCTTTTTTCTTTTTACGCCTAGGCCTTTGAAAGGGCCTAAGTGTAAGAAATTTATTGATTCAATAATACTTTTTTTTCATTCAATTCCTCAAGGATGTCAAAATTTATTTTAATTTCTTCAACAATTTGCAAATTTCATATATGTGCTGGGCATTATTTGACATTTCGATAATGGAAAATTAAATCCGATTAAAACTTTTATTATCTTTATATTTGGTAAAGTATGGGTGGATTTTATCTTATCAGTAATCATGATAAATTATGAATTAATACATTTATGCATTAGAGCATTAGATATCATTTGACATTGCGATAATGAAAAATTAAACCCGATCAAAGTTTTTATTATCCTTATATTTGGTAAAGTATGGGTAGATTTTATCTTATCAACTACTGTGATAAATTATCCTTTAAAATATACATGTATTTAACATAAAATGGAAAAACTTTCAAGAAAGAGAATGAATGGAATTGCCCTCGTAATTGAATTAATTATTCTAAAAAAAAAAGATAGTTATAACAGATACAATAATAAAAGAAAAATTGAAGTTGTTATCAGTAGATGTAATTGTTTAACTAGCAGTGAATGATAAACTTCTAGAATGTGAAATTTATCAGAATTATCAAAAACAGATTCTACGATATGCAAAAATTTTTTACACGAGTTTCGACTCCAATCTGTAATTTCCGAATCATGAGCAGACGACAGTTATATTGCTATTACCGCACTAATTATTAGATATGAGATGATTTAGATTTACAATGTATGCATTTACCCATATTATGCTTAAGGTCATTTGGGGTCATTTGCTGCCTGTTTATTATGTAAAAAATGTAAGTTGGGACTAATATGGTTGAACTGTGAAAATTGGAAAAGAAAAATGGAAATTGTATTTCAGTATTGAGATATGCGAAGATATTCGGAGAATAACGAAATAGAAAAAAAAACTGTCATCCAGAATCCTGTCAGGATCATTTTTACTGATTCTCTTTTGCGTCTGTTCAATTTTCCGTTTCATTCCAGGAAACAGACATGCGGAATAGATATGCAATACTCGGAAAATAGTGAAATAGAAAATAAATTGTAATCCAGAATCCTGTCGAGATCATTTTTACTGATTCTCTTTTGCATCTGTTCAATTTTCCGTTTCATTCCAGGAAACAAACATGCGAAGATTCTCTTAGAATAATCAAGTAGAAAATAAATTGTCAATCAGAATCTATTCAGAATCAATCATCAGCGATTCTTCTTTGTATATGGCTAATTTTTCTTAATATAATTAAAAAATTCATCGTGTAAAAAATAATGAAAATAATTATTTTATAGAAATATCTCGGTATAATCATTATAATAATACATCAGATAGCATATCATTGTTATCATTCATTTCTGATCATATCATATATCATTGCAGTAACTTGTCGTACAGAACATTTAAGATCAATTTTAGTATCAGTTCTGTAAATAGCGAGATAAGAAAAACCGATTAGATTTTCTATTAGATTCCATCGTCTGTAACAAGGCTGATGTTTTCTGAATCTCAATATGATTCAAATTCGAAACAGAATTGACTACTGCATATCGTTTAAATATCAATTTGCAATGATAATGATAAAGTATTTTTCTTTTTTTATAAAATAATTATTCTATTAATTGAAAATTTGATTAGATTTGCAAAAAATTTTTTAAAATTATTTCATATTTAAGAATTTTTTTTACGTGAAGTCATAAATTTTTTTAACCTCTCCTTGAAATACTCATCTTTGACTACTCCGAGTACTATTGTTTAAAAAATATTTGACAAATTCTTAACAATTCGAATAATGATATAAAATATGATATGATAATGTATCAACAAAAGAAATTAGTTTATGCTAATGTCGAGAAACAGATATGGGAGGTAATCGTTTCTCAATTATGCTCCCGATAGTTTTTTCAGTATCGAGATTAAAATATTCTTTAGATTAAAGCTACTATGAACAAAAATATTTGCTTTAATATATTATTCTAAAAATTCGACCCGAAATATTTATAAAAATTTAAAATATGTCGAGGGATGAAGTATTTTCATTACGTGCATCAAGTGGCATTTACGCGCTGAATTCTTTGGGGCTGCGACCGTCAATTCCCTACACCAAGTATTTCGTGACATCGAGATTTGAAAGTTTTTGTTTAGTTGTGGCGCGGTCAGGGAATTATCTGGGATTGCGGGGAGCCTTACACCGAGATGAAGGACATAAATGCTTAATTCGAGAAGATTTTCCATGTTTTCTATGTGGAGAAGATAGATCATCAAGTATGGATGAGGGAAGAAAATCGGAAACTAAAAGAAAGTGAAAGAAAAATTAAAGTTTAATTACGAAAGCTTATTTTTTTGATTAGTCTTTTAGTATTGCAGCATTAATAAAATAGAAGGGACTTTTTGCAAAATCGATTTTTCATGTTAACATTTGCCTTCTTTCAGTTTATTATTGTATTATTTCGCCAAATGATTATCAAAAATTATCTATTATTATTGTATTTAGAAAGATGGGTCGACGACAAGTTAATGTATTTGATAGGAAAGAAGTAATGGATTTGATGCAACAACGGCTGGATGGTTCTATCAAAAGTCTGCGTGAATTAAAGGACAGGATTGCAGAAGAGACGGTGAACAGATTGCACTTACAACACTTTGGCAACAAATCCACAAAATGAGGGTTTGTTTTGTTTCAAAAAGGTCATTTATTTAACTACACTATAATGACTATGCTGAACTTTGAACTTTTGAATGACTGCCTGAACTTTTGAACTTTTGAACTGCGCAGTATGTGCGCAGCCCTTCAGCTCTTTCTCCTAAGTTATTTGAAGATTTTCTGTTTTAGATATCACATATATCAAATTGACCTTGGTTGGCTGTATTTCTCAGCAATTAACTTATTGCAGCTTGATCTATCAATGATTTTTCCGATAGTTTATAAAATTTGCTAGATATTATTGCAAGCTTTCAGGGTGAAGCAGTTGAAAATAGACCTGGTTATGTTCGAATGACACGTGCCTCAAGAGTTGATGGTTCAGAAGTAAGTATTCAGAATGAGGATGATGGCATTGATACAAATGTCCCATCGATTGGAATGGAACTTTCGGATTGTTCGTTTTTTGAACTGTTAGAATTGTATAGTTTGCAATATTTAAAGGAAAGCAAATAAGAATTACGTATTCTTTTATGTAACTACTGCATGATTTTCAGAATGCATAAATATTTGATTGAAATAGCTCACTGCTGAAAACTAGGGGATTTTGTGATTAGTTTAAAAAGTTAGAAAAATTTTACTCGTAATTTTCATAAACATTTGATTGAAATAGCTCATTGCTAAAAACTAGGGGGTTTTATGATTAGTTAAAAAGTTAGAAAAATTTTACTCATAGTTTTTAGCCTCTGGCTCTTCATTACGTCGATCAACTCGCGCATCTAAACGAAAAAGCTATTCACCGGCTCCTATGTCATCTAGATTTGATTTGAAGAAATCGCGCGTTGGGTAATAGTTCATCCATCATTTGACTTTTAGTAGTAATTTTAACAAATAGCGATATATACTCGAACAGTGAAGGCTAAAAATGTATAAGTGGATTGAAAATATGAACTTTTAGGGCGGCAAAAATTTTCTGTATGGCGTTTAACGGATCCAATGACGAGAATTCATTTCATCTAAACATTTTCAGAATACTGATTATTTTTTCTTTTTTTACAGTGCAACACTACCATCTAGCGACAACATTACTTTGGTCACTCATTCCCTAAGATGTTTGGGAATGCCAAAAAAAAGATAAAATCGTTAGACGGAAAAGAATTGATGAGCCAAAAAACTGGGATAAAGACGTGGAAGAATCAATTAGACAGGAAGCTTTGAGGTCGTTTAAATATTTCTTTGATGCAATGTCTTTTCCATCTAACTCTTTCAATACAGATATTACCTTTTTTTTCAGTATCTCATATTCATCATTTTTCGTTACATTTTGTTATCCTGCTTTATTACAATCATGGTTGAAGAGGCTATAAATCCCAGCTTAACATTTTATGGTATTCTGATAATGATTTTTTCAAGATAAAATATTTTCTCTTTTGTCTAAAGCAAGGAAAAATCTATAACTGGATGACAGGAGTATTGTCGACGAAAAATAAGAATCCTGAAAGGACAAATTCCATGTAAATATTGTTATCGTAGGCATGAGGAGGAGACTGCGGATGATCCATTGGCTAAGGCAAAATCAAAAGTTTGGTTATTTTGCGAGAAATTCGACGAGGATGGTGAATCAAAAGCAAAATGTAGAATTTGTGGCATGGTAATGTTTTATTTTTTTACCCAGCAAGTGTTGTTAAAAAGGTTAAATATCTTCTTCAATTCTCAGAATTTGTATTCTTATAGTAATAGCATAATTTCACTTGATGGAAGTCTGCAAAGGATTATTTCAAATATATGTTTGAGCGTTTGTAAGTTTTATTGATATTTCCCGCTTTGCAGTATTTTGATTAATTTCCTTTACTTTCAGGTCATGGTACGCAAATTGGGTTCAACAAGAGCAATGCTACGCCACCTACGAAAAATGCATGATAATTTAATTGAAGGAATTATCAGACCGGTAACAAAACGTGTTACAGCAATTGCTGGAAAACCGAGAGGAGATGATGGTTTTGATATTGATGATGATAGCGCATGGGTTGAGGAAGTTGATGAAGAAGATTTCGAAGATTATGACGGTATAGCATTTTAAGTTTTTGTAATTATATTAATTTTCTAGTCCGTATAAGTTCTCGTTAATTGATATAATACTCTTTCTATTTCATTATATTTTACTTAAGGGATGTAATCACAGATGCTAAAAATTTGAGTTAGAAGAGCATCTAAAAATGAATCACCATGAAGATTACAAGTTCTACTGATTATAAAATGTGATTTGCGAGAAAAATAGATTCGTTGTTTTATAATATTGAAATTTTTATACAATAAGTTTTTAAAGCATATGATTTTATCATAGTTTTTCAGAGCACCAGTATGCAGTTGCACATTGTGTTGATAAAGGAAAAGTTATAGCCTATAATAATTATGTAGATGAAGGAGAACCGTCGTATACTGGCGAAGTATTCATTCGAGAAGATGGCTCGTAAGTAAATGGCAGAAAGTTATGAAGCTCTTTTTATAACTCTTATGAAGCACTTTTTTTTTCTATGTAAGGAAGGAGTTTTACAATTCTTTGTTTCGATAATTGAAGGATATTTCATATTCGTTCTTTATTTTTCAATTTTAAAAATTTCAATTTGATCTTCAGTTATGCAGACGGCGATGAATATGTTGATGTAGTGTATGTGCAGGATGGAAATTCATTTGAGGAAATCATTTCAAAACCAAATGATGGATCTTCGTTTATCAATAAGTAATTTCGCTGTTACAATTTACTCCATTCTCATGATGTCTTCTGATAAAAATCTAAAATTATTCTGTTTAATTTTTTTTAGTTTTAATTACTTTTTTTTTCAGTGAACTGCCTTCCATAGAAAATAGAAGCGAAGCAACTGCTGTAACATCACGTTTGAAGCGTAGCATTTCTGATTCTGAATTGGCACAGCCATCTTCTAGAAACGGCAACAACGACCTTGAACATTACGATGATACAAATTTGGTATGTTTTTGAAATTTTTTTACGTTAAGACGTTGCAAAACCAGAAAATTATGTGAAAAAAATTGATTTTTAAGACAAAATCGGCAATCACAACATATTAATATACTCTGTACTCTTGGAGTAGAACATTTCATTCTTTGATTGTTATCCAAAATGCATTATTTAGAATAATTTCTCTACATATTTTAGGAAACAGATAGATCGATGGGAAATTTAAATTTACTGACTGAAGGGGAAAAAAGGCCACATGATATAGATGATGAGAACTTTAGTCGTAGTATCGCTTCATCAATTCTAACATTCCCTCCGGAACAACGGGAGCTTGTTCGTTGCGCTGTCATGCAATGCATCGAGGAAATGAGATGTGCCGAATCAGCTGTAACCGAAGAAACAGGAGTTTCTGAAGTTACCGATGAAGAACTGGTTCAGATTTCCGATGTTTGAGATTTAATCGCTATTTTTATAATTTGAAATATTAAATAAATTTTCAAATGTTGTCAACTCATTTTCGTCTCAGCACTTGCTTGCTGGGTTATCGCACTAGTATTAGTTCCAAAAACCGTGAATTTGTTTCAGAAAATTTATTAACTTTGATTTTTCTGAAATTCACATTATTCGAACACGAACTTTTCAGCTTCTACTTATAAAATAAAGGTTTTCCTATATTCTGAAATTATGAGCAGTCATTTCGACTGTATAGATTGGAATACAAAAGTTCATGACTTTCATCGATCATTTATTCCATTATTGTATTTATAAAATTATCAAACTGTTCATTTGCTTCGCCATATGTGCAGAACTTCATAATTTGACTGTAATTTTCAAAAATATTTTTAATAATCCTTTGTTTTTTTCTTCATTCAAAATAGAAATGATGAAGAAATTGTTTGAAGTTATTAAAAAAGATTTAATAGTAATCGAATTTAGTAACAAACTTCATTCGTTTGGTTATCATTTCACTGTTAGCTAAGTTAGTTTAATTATTAGTGATAAATAATTATTGAAATTTTTTTGTCCATATAAGCGACTACTTTTGCTGTTAATCTTCTGTACTTGCATTTTTTCTTCAAACATAACTCAATGATTTTGATTTTGTAAAACGAATATAATTTGTAATTTCTTAATGCTTCAAAAATTTTTGAAATCCCTCTAATAGTTTTTTGAAGACAGTTCTTTTAATTCACTCATATTAAAAGATTCATTTTATCGATTTCTTTAGGGATTCAAAAAAATAATTGAATAATGATAATTTGAAATGTTTAAAAATTGAATTAATTTTTTATGTCAAAAACGATCAATTGTACATTAATCAAGTTTTAATGACATAAAAAGATTTTTTAAATATTGTTCAATTTCACGTCTGTCAGCGTCCGTGTAATTCGTTGTAGCCATTTTCTCGTTAATGAATTTAATTAGCTTATCTTCTTCAGATATCATGCCGTATGCCTGAAAAAAAGATCTGGAATCATTGTGTATTTCTTTGGATTGAATTCACGAAACATTGTTTAGGTTTCTCAACATATTTTCCCAGAGAGATATTACAGTAATATTTACATCTCACCTTTAACTTATTGTTATCATTTGGCGTTAGTGTATTCAAGAATTGCGCAATATTTTTTTTCAAATTACTGTTTGCAAATTTATTCAAAACTTTATTATACGATTTTCGCAACATTTCGTACTGATCGTACGGCAAAGTCTGCAAATCAAAAATCATTTATTTTCAGCAAAATTCTAGAATTCATTAGAGTGTGAAAAGTTTAATGATTCACAAAGTGAACGATCAATAATTACGCTTAATTTAGACAAATATAAATTTGTTTTGAATCCAATTTTTACAATCCGTATTTGATCTAAGAAAATTCTCGCTATTAATCTTAGTGAAGAAATTTCTAAATAACTAATTGCAAATTTGAAATTTTTAAATTTAATTGAGCTGGAAAAGCAAACTTTAATTGAGATATGATTTTCAAAATTAATGAACGGAATAAGTTTCAGAAGAACGATTTATTTTCATTTAATTATAATTTAGATGTATGAATGTTCGATCTAATTCAACTATGCTTATTTGTATTTTAGTAATTTTAAAAAATTAAAACAATATGCAAAATTGCAAATTACATTATATTTATTGAGATAAAAATTTCGTAGTAATGGTAGATTATTCGTATTTTCTAATAAATTCACAAAATTTCGTTCATCTTTTGTCATATTTCTCGCTACTTGTTGAATAATTTCAATACTCGCATTTTCTTCATCAAGAAATCTCGTCATTGCCGTAATTTCATCATTCGTACACATCAATAACATCCACAAAAAAGAATCATTATGAAATTGTATAAATTGACAAACAATATTTTCCATTTATCATTTTGTTAAGCAATACTTATCATATATGTTTTTGTTTGAATGTATTACCAATTTAAGTATTGTATAAAAAAAAAAAAAAACGAAATGATAATTTAAAATTAGCAATTTAATTCGAATAATTGAAAATTGTTTTCAAAAATATATAAAATAAAACCTTATCTCTTAATATTCTATCGATTTCATCATATTGTACAATTTGTGCTAAGCGATCAATGTTATTGCGAAAATTTGAATTGATACCAGTAATTGTACGAATTTTGCTAATACAATCATCAATTTTTATCATTGATAATTTTTGAGAATGCATTATGTTTTGCTAAAATTAAATGAGATTATGATAAATTCGAAATATTTTGTTACATTAATACTTATATTGCATCACTTGTGATATTTGAAAAAAAAAGAGAAAAAAAAAATTATTGATTTTATAATAATTGTTACGAATCTGCATTAAAAAAAAACGAACAATTAATTATGCATAATTAATTTGACGTACTTTATTTTCGCTTTCAAAAATTGCTAATAATTATGCATAATTAATTTGACGTACTTTATTTTCGCTTTCTAAAATTGCTAATTAATTATGCATAATTAATTTGACGTACTTTATTTTCGCTTTCTAAAATTGCTAATTAATTATGCATAATTAATTTGACGTACTTTATTTTCGCTTTCTAAAATTGCTAATTAATTATGCATAATTAATTTGACGTACTTTATTTTCGCTTTCTAAAATTGCTAATTAATTATGCATAATTAATTTGACGTACTTTATTTTCGCTTTCTAAAATTGCTAATTAATTATGCATAATTAATTTGACGTACTTTATTTTCGCTTTCTAAAATTGCTAATTAATTATGCATAATTAATTTGACGTACTTTATTTTCGCTTTCTAAAATTGCTAATTAATTATGCATAATTAATTTGACGTACTTTATTTTCGCTTTCTAAAGTTGCTGACTAATTATGCATAATTAATTTGACGTACTTTATTTTCGCTTTCTAAAGTCGCATTTTTACCGAAGACACTATGCAATAGAAATGCATAAATGATGCGACGAAGGAATCGTATTTCGCTCATCTCATTCAATTTCAATCGCTTCCTTTAATTAAAGCATATAATGAATTTATATTTTATTAAAAATTTAGAAGACATTTTAGAAAATAGAAAATTTTAAAGAAGTCACTATTCAATGAGTTATAAGTTATAAGTGATAAAGAAGCCATTATTCTATTGTAATCAATTACAAGTGATAAAGAAGCCATTATTCTATTGTAATCAATTACAAGTGATAAAGAAGCCATTATTCTATTGTTATGAGTTATAAGTGATAAAGAAGCCATTATTCTATTGCAAAGAATTACAAGTAATAAAGAAGCCATTATTCTATTGTAATGAGTTATAAGTGATAAAGAAGCCATTATTCTATTGTAATGAGTTATAAGTGATAAAGAAGCCATTATTCTATTGCAAAGAATTACAAGTGATAAAAAAATTCATTTGCGATTCGCGCATTCTCGAAATAAAACCAATGATGTATTTCTATCTCTTGACATTATTTTTTTCTTAGCCGTCAATATTTATATCAATAAGACTATTGATCATCAATATTCTATATGCTTCCTCCAAATTATAATTTTACTTAAAATAGTTATAATCAAAAATGTTGATATTATTTTAATCCGAGCCAAAACGGACGACTGATCCAGGGCGGGATCGAACCGCCGACCTTCTGCGTGTAAAGCAGATGTGATAACCACTACACCACTGGACCGTTGTGACATCGAACTTTGATATCTTTTAAATTAATATTATCAGTCACTGAATATAAATATGAATAATCTGATCAATATAAATGAATGATTAATCACCGAGGGTCCAGGACATGATACGAAGGTAAGTTACCTGTTTTTGTCTTATAATCACGGATAGGTCAATTCTGTTTCAAAATAACCCCTAGCAATTTTTAGTTGTTACCTGAAAAAGAAAACAAAAGTTGTTACCTGAAAAATAAAAATTAAAAAAAACGAAGCATCATAGGTAAAAATAATTTTTTAATTATAAGAAAAAATTTTATCACAAGTGTGAATCATTGGAATTTTATCAGTTTATCTTCCAATTAATGTAATTTGATTTTTTAACATTGTTAGGATAAAAATGAGAAATGGAAATAATTTCATAAATTTTTGCATAAATTAAATTTTTAAGTTAAGCGATCAAGCTAAATGAAAATTTTTAAGTCAAGAAAACAAATTAAACGATTTATCTATGTTTAGATAATATTTGTCAAATCATATGCATATATGTATACGAGATATTTATGTCAGTATATTTGATAATTATTATCAGTGAAATGATAAAGTACATGATATTACAAGTTTGTTTATAAATTAAAATGAAAATAAATTGTAAAAAGATGATGAAATAAAAGGATGTGAAATGAATCAGATGATCTCTTCGGATCAAAAGTATCAATATCAGAAACCAGTTTCATTAATTGGGAGCAATTTTTGAATTTTTAATTATCGAAATATGATAGTTAGTAGTACCCAATTAATTCATCTTATAATGTTTATCGATAAAAATACACAAAATTCAATGCGGAATATCCATTTCATCAAATTTATTGCATAAAATTTTTTATCAAATCATTTTATTTTAATATTTGATAAATATTTCATAATACAATATAAATGGATTTTAGCAAAGAATATGTGCAAAATTCCTGATTATAATGCCAGATATGTTTTTATTATCTTATCAAATTAGTAATGAATTACGAAATAATAAATTTAATTCCAAAATTGTGGAAAATTTTTTAAACCTTTTCGCTTATAATAAGCAAAATTCTATTACACTTTTTTACATCGTAACTTCCGGCATCTAACAATTTAAATTCAACAAATGGGGAAAATTCGTTGATGAATGTTAGAGTGGAAAAAAAATTGTTATTTCAATAATTTTCAATTTTATAATCGATTTCAAAATATTTTCACTGTAGTCGCATAATAGATTATCATTATTACTCAATAGATTATCATTATTACTCAATAGATTATCATTATTACTTAATAGATTATTATCATCATTACTTAAAAGATTATTATCATCATTACTTAAAAGATTATCATTATTGCATCATTGTTATACTTAATAGATTTAAAAAATAATAATTTATTTTTTCTCAAGCTAAAATCATAGTTATTTCATAATTGGATGTATTTATTTTAACATTAATTTAATTTTTTTTAATAGCTAATGTGTGTTTATATGATTTAGTCGAATTTTTTAATTTATTTTATAAGATTGATTTGAATAATTTTGAAGATTTTAAATTCGAATCAATCAAATCATGAATAGTCAATCATATTTAAATTACCGCAAATGAATTAAAATGGAATTTTAATTAATTTTCTTTAAAAATTTTATTGATAAAAATCACTTTTGTAATTTCAATCGAGAATGCAGTCCTGGAATGATTCAATAAAATCGATTTCAATGAGTGATAAAATTTGATTGATTAAGACGATCTATTAAAATTAATTTTGTTAAAATTAAAGCAACACTGATGACAATATTTCTTACGGTTAATACAAATAAATAATATTAATCTATTCAATTTTTCATAATTTTATATATTTCATTGTCGTAGCAATAAGCTACTAAAAACATTTCATATGGTTGACATAATTTTGTGGAAAAAATTTAAATGAAATTATTAGTTGACAATAAATTATCATTCATTCTTTCAAAAAGCTTTCAACTGATATATTTTTGAAGAAAAAATTCAAAAAATTATCAAGAAAACAGAAGAAAAAAAGAAATTTTAACTGATTATCTCTAAAAGTTTTGTTGATAGAAATCACTCTCGTAACTTTAATCAAGAATGCATTCCTAAAATGATTTAATAGAATTAATTTATTTGATTGATAAAATTGATCTCTTATGTTAATAATCAATTTTTTAAGGAATTTCTGCAGCAAATAAAAATTTTGGATAACTCTTTTTTAATTTCTCGATATTTCAAATTCATGTAGATGAGTAGAAAATCATGATAAATGTTACCATGAAAGTTGATAAAAAAAATATCACCCAATTTTGAATTAACGTTTTTTCGTTCATTAAAATAAATGATGAATATCGTCAATTTATCAGTTAATCATGGGTGATTATTTTAAAATGATAAAAAGAAGTTTGAATCGTTGATTCAGTTTTGTTAAAAATAATAAGTAAATTTAGTTTATTTCAAATTAAAATAAAATTTAGATTTTATTCTTCTTATCTATAATATAAATATTTTAAATGATAGCTTATCAGATATTAAATTATATCATATCCTGCTACCTCTTGCTTCTGATATATCAAACATCATAATGAATGTTACCATGAAAGTTGATAAAAAGATAATAAATAAATGAGGCTGCAAATAGAATATTTTTGTTTATAGTGTAAACAGAAGCAAAAATTTATTTTATTATAATTAATCTGAATCATACGCCCTGATTCTTCATTCTGTAATCAGTACGCGGATGCGTAAAATCGAAGCGTGAAATTATCCATCAATCAATCGTAATGATTTTATCAGTGAAATATTTATGATTAAAATTGATGAATTAAGATTTGCAAATATTTCTGAATTTTCATTTGATTTTTTTCTATTTCATAATATTGCTTCTTTACTTCCATTTATTTAATTCTATCTATAGTTTTATTAAACTTGGAAATTTCATCAATTTTATCAAAATTTATTCAACTTATGTCAAAGTTCATTAAATGCTTTGTAAATGAATTGATACAAAAAAAAAAAAAAAAAATTAAGCATTTAATAAACGGAATCTTTCATAGACAAATTGATACAAAAATTTTTACATTTAATAAACAGAAGTTGTTCAAAGAAAAATACTACCGTAATTGATTAAATTGAATGATTGATTTTATAATCAAACTACGAGACTTATTAAGTTGTGAATTCTTGTCAAATTAGCAAAAACTTCCAATTAAATTGAAGCATAATGTATCATCGAGAAAATCTTTTGTTAAGAAATTCAATTGAATGTTGTCAATAAAATTAATTCTTGAATTCTTTTTTTTTTGCATAATTTTTTCTTTCGCTTTTTTTTTTAAGACTAGTGTCTTATTTACTTTTGCTTCATATTATCATTCTTTAAAAAAAAAAAAAAAAATTAGCCTCATATTATTATTCTTTCAAAAAAAAAATTAGCCTCATATTATCATTCTTTCAAAAAAAAAAAAAAAAAAAAATTAGCCTCATATTATCATTCATTTCAAATGAATTAGCCAAATATTATCATCCATTTCAAAGTAATTATAATAAAATTAATTAATTCGACACATTTTCTTCTCCGAATTCTATTTTAATACTCTAAATATGAGAATTTGAAAATATTTGCAAAATAATGTTGATGACTGTATGAAAAATTTCGTATGAGTTTTTTGCTAAATTCAAATTTTTTTTTTGAATAACATGATCATTGAATATTTATGATCAATGATTGTAAATATTCAATGAATATTTTCTTTTAGTGTAAAAAAAATTTTGCGGAAATTTTGTTATTTTTTTTTTTAAATCAAAAAAACTTTGAGAATATTTTCTTCTAATATCATTTACTTGCCTACTATTGTTTTATTTATTTAATCTCATGTTATCAGCTATTTCAAAAATAATCACTATTCCTGGTAAAATTAATTAATTTGAAAAGTAAGCCTTTTCGATGTTATTGCTGACTTTCTTCCTCCTGAATTAGCCCTAATATTCCTCAGTAGTTTAGTAATTATTTGCGCTTGGCATGAATTAAATTTATGCAAAATAATTAGTGTATAAAATAAATAAAAGTTAGAATATTGAATTTCACAAGATAAAAAGAATGTAAAATAGGCTTCTTTTTTTTTGTAAGTTCGAATTTAAAGCAAAATTTTCGTTTGATAGAAAAAAAAAATTGAAAGCTAAGTTAGAATTTCGTTTTATTTAAATAACAAAATGTTTAGAAAATCTAACATTATCAGAATTTTTACTAAAAATTCTAACTGAAGCAATCGTTTTTTCAACTGGGTGTTCTTCATCTTATCTTGAAATCATTGATATCAAATCATTTTAGATGCAATTAAATTCAGCTCATTTTTATTTGATTCTAATTAATTGCTTTTAAATAAGATCATATTGTGAGCATTATTTTCTTAATAAATTTTCAAATAATATTTCCATCCGGATAATTTTTTTTAAAACTAACTTGATGTCTAAAACTCGTTCAAAATTAAAAGTAGCACATTTCAATTTCTTCATTTCATCATTTCAATTTCAATTCATCAAAACAATCTTATTGAATTAGAAATGCTTAAAATGAAATTTCACGGAGTTTCTTTTTTGGCAGTATTGGTTTGTTAAATGTTGTTAAAATTTTCATCATGAATGCTTCAAGAGTCACTTCTAAGACGAACGAATGTACTAACTATTTATTATTTTTTTTTTTCGAATATACTAACTATTTATTATTGCATGAAAGGGTCATGATTGGCAATATGCGAAGGTCATGAAATACTTATACTTCTTGTTTCACGACAATTAAAATATAATTAAAGATGAAATAAAATGGATGCATGAACTTCATCTTACGTTGATAGCATTCTAGAATGAGTTTGAATTGCAAAGATGAAGTAAAATGGATGCATGAACTTCATCTTACGTTCATGGCATTCTAGAATGAGTTTGAATTGCAAAGATGAAGTAAAATGGATGCATGAACTTCATCTTACGTTCATGGCATTCTAGAATAAGATTCTCTATGAATTTGAATTGCCTGCAAAAAAGATGTGAAATAAAATAAATTTTAATAAATAGCACGTTCAAATATTTTTTTTCTTTTTCTGAATCTTCATTCGAAATATAGTATGTGTGACGAAAAAAGTATATAATTATTTATTTTGCTATTGAAAATAATGCTTGAAAAGAAAAAACAAAATTTCTCCTTAGAGACCCATGTAAGAAATGCCTTAAATGAGTTGTTTTTTAAAAGCGACAAAAAAAATTTTATCATACAATTTCTTGAAATTAATTTCAAGAATGAAGCAAATTTTCTAATCTAAATTAACCAAATAAAGCATCGTTTTTTTTTTTATCACCTAAATTCCTATTTATGTTTTTTTCTATCATTTTAACATGCCATTCATTGAAGAATTCAAAATCATTCCTTCATCTTATTATTCCTTTTCTTTTTATGATAAAAATGGAAATGACTTTTTATTTGTGAATTTTTTTCGCAAAGTTCAAATTTAAAAAATGTTTACGAATTAAATGTTTAATTTAATACATATTTTAATTCAAAATTTAATTTTTTAATTTAATGTAAAATTTTCAATTGCCAAGAATGTATGTCATTTGTTATCAAAAATATTTCATTATTGATAAAGCTAATGATAGATACATTATGATATTTACGTTCAAATAAGATTTATAAGTTAAGTTATAGACTATTCCAATGTTATTTTTTAGTACGATATTTTATTTATTGATGGTAGTAATAATCCTTGTACGATATATTTATTGATGATAATAATAATAATCCTTATACGGTATATTTATTGATGATGATAATTATCCTTGTACGGTATCATTTTTTAAATAAAATTTCAGTAAGTTTGATCGAATGAATTAGTTGTAAGCTGTATCTTTTGAAAAATCGAAATAATCAATAATAGTAATATTCAAATAATCAAATTATTCTTTGCATGATTCATCATGCAACATAAACGAAATATTACGATGTCTAATGTAACGAATCATTTATCGAATTCTCTTCTTCATTGTTACCTCTATCAAAGCTTACGTACAACATTTAGATTCATCATATCTTGATTCTTTGTTCTGATGACTAAAATCTTCATGTAAATAACCGACCGTATTTTCAATATTTCGAAAAGCTTATCAGAATGCTAGACAAATTTCTATTGTAAGCAGCTTTTTCATTTAAATTAAAATCAATCTTTCTCGCAAAAGCTAAAGATGAAATTCAATGATGAAGGAGGATATTTTTAAAAAATTTCGATTTTTCGAAATATACAGTTTACAATTAATTCATTTTTTTTTATCATTATTAATAAATATACCGTACAAGGATTATTATTATTACCGTCAATAAATATAGCGTACAAGGATTATTATTATTATTACCCATTCTTATCAATTATCAAAAAAAAAAAAAGTATTCGCCATCCCTACTAATTATCAAAAAAAGTATCACTATCCCTATCAATTATCAGAAAAAAAAAAGTCTCGCTATTCTTATTAATTATCAAAAAAGTGTCTCTGCTCCACCTATCATTTATCAAAAGAAAATTGCATTTATATTTAAAGTACATGCTCAATTCCATTCGACATAATTTATTCATTTTTTTCAATAATTTTTTTTTTTCAAAATATAGATTTGTTATGTATTAAACGAGAAATTGACAATTAATATTATACCTATTGCCTATAGCAAAATTTCAAAAATTCATTACGGTAATTTAATCTTATTTAGTCTATTATCAAGCAGTTTTATCTTCAGTTTTGTAGAATAATTTATAAATATTTTGTATAAATTTTATCCTTAACTACAGCATTGTAACTCCTCGATTCTACAGTAATACATGGATAAGATCAAATAAAATTGCTTAACTGAAACGGATCAGAATCACCAAAACAATTGTTTGATCTTAGACGATCAAAGGTCATTTTTGTATTTGAATACCAGCTTAGATATTTTATTAAATGTCTGGATTTTCGGAATCAAAAGATGTCAAATTCTTGAAAAATTAGAAATATTTTTTTTTTTTTGGTTTAGCTAATGTATAGAAATCACTGAAGAAAATTAATAGAACTAAATTTGCGCTATTAATTTGCATAATTTAAAATTGCAATTTGCGAGAAATGCTAGTTGATGAAAATTATAAAACTTTATCAATGCACACAAGGGAAAAAGATAAGAGTCTTTATCTGTTTTTAATCATTAAATCTTGATATCAGGAGAGGATGTATTTTGATTGTTTTGATCAGCTAGAAATAATTTTTTCATTTTCTTGCATTACATTTAAAAACAATATTGTTAGGAATCTATTTAAAGGAAATTAGCAGGAAATTTCTTGGAAATTCTAATAGTCTTTAAAATAGGCTTTTTTGCTTTTATAGTTAAGAGCCAACGAATTTTAATTACTCTTTGGCTTCTGGCTATAAAAGTCAATGAAATATTGCAATTTTCACCATAAACCTAGCTAATTCTAATCTATCACACATTAGCAAAATAGATTATAAATTGGAAATGAACACACAACAACAATATATTAATTCCTATTGAATATACAAGGCTTATTTATTATAAGTTTTCGATTAGACTTAGTCTCGCATTTCAAAAACTCATAGTCTTCAAAAAGATAGTAACTTACTTTACATTTAGTAATTTTATAATTATGATTAAACTTAGCACAAATTTAATTCCTTAATTATTTCATTTCTATAAAGTAATTGTTTGCATCTTTAATTCCACATCTAATGATAAGAATTTTTTTTCTAATGATAGCCAGGATTCTTTGTTAGCTAATATCTTTCTTAAATTTTCAGCTTATTAGCAGTATGCGTACTTATTTCCGACTTGCAATTAGAAATAAATTTTCGATGATGCAAAATTTAATCTAAATAAAGCAAAGAAAAAAAACATTACTTTTATTTGATATATATTTAATATTGTCCTATAATTTGTATTACAATATAAGCTAATAAAATTTAAATTTAAATTTTTAATTTTTTAAAAATACGAGAATATTGCGTATATATTAGAAATATTTTATATTAATCGTCAGATATTCATAATGCAAAATGAGTAAAATCGTTAAAAATAAACAGACTACTAATTATTATTGATCTAATTTATAGCTGAAATTAATGGTATGATCTGAAATAGTATTTCTGGTATCTTTAATAATTATAGCTTCGTCACGAGTGTTATCTTGATAAATACCTGATCTTCAGGTAATACTATGAATTTTTTACATAGCTTTAGGTTAATGCTAATAATGTTATCTATGCGAAAATATAAATATTACGTCTATTCTATTAATTAGCCAAATTTGGAAAAAAAAATTTAGTGAAGATTTTTTCTAAAACGAATTTTTACATCTTTCTTCAATTATTTCAACAACTTTTATTTTCTATCATTTTCTTTCTCTCTTCTATTCATAGCATTTCTTATTGCATTTTTTCTTCTCAAATTTTTTTATCAATAAAAAAAAACTCATATTGAAAATTTCAATTGTAATTGCTTGTGCTGATGGAATGCTCGATGTTTCACTGATTTTTATTATAGCCCTGACGTCATATTTTAATTTAGTATAATAATTTTACAATATTATAGTTTTAATCTTGAAAAAATTCATGCTAATTGAAGCAAACTTAAAAAGCGGCTTCTTCGTCAATTCCTCATTTCATAATAATTCACGTAAAATTTAAACGTAATATATATTTGATTAATATATTATTTGGTTTCGAAAGAATTGATAATAAAAAAAAGTGCGAAACAATTAAACAAGTTTATAATGAAGAAATTATAATCAAAGTTGAAAAATAAATATATATGCATGTACTTATTTTGCTTCAACGTTAAATATTCAGATTACACGTATTCAACGTCTAATTTACGTACAATAAAAATGATTATTTCGTAATTAATTGATTGATTTTTAATTCTTTTATTCGTTATCAATTACACGTATTCAACGTCTAATCTACGTACCATAAAACTGATTATTTCGTAATTAATTGATTGATTTTTTAATTCTTTTATTCGTTTTTTTAAAACGAATAAAAAAATATTAATGAAGGATTTTGATTAGGTTTATGGCAGTTAAGGAATAATTATACTGCAATTTTTAAATGAAACATTTTCTTCGCCAATTACAATTTTTAAAGTAAACAACTTTTCACGTAGATTTTAGGAGCTTTTATGGTTGCGACTTTATCGGAATTTCTAATTTATGCCATTTTGATTCATAAAATTACTTCTGCAAATGAAGGTAAGTCAATTTTGCACTTCAATACTTCATCAGTTCACTGAATTGATATATTTTTGAAAATAAAATAATGAACTTTTTAAATCTTCTTTTACATTCATTTGCGATATTTCAATAAGTACGGAATTCTATGTCTAATACTACCTGAGCAAGGCTTATCGTTCTGCAATCAAAAAGTTTCATTCTCACTTTTAAGGAGCACAAAATTTTATGTTTAATAATACCTGAGCAAAGGTTACCGTTTTCTAATCAAAAAAGTTTTATTGTTACGGTTATTTTTCAATCAAAGTATATGCGATCTAAAAGAACATATTATTGATTAAGATAAATTTTCTTTTTCATGAGCTTTTGATAAGAAAAATCAAAATGGATTTGCATATGTTGAGAGGGATGATGATTCGCTACCACTTTCCAATAATTTGTACGGTAAACGAGTGAATTACGGTATGTGCTAAATATTTTATTATGATACGACAAGCTATAGTTGATGAAAAAGAAAATTCAATGATTTTAAGAATGGCTGAAATAAATTTAAAATTGAAATGACATAGAGATGACAATTTAAGTAATCGAGATTACAGCACTTGGATTTTCTCATTGTTTAATGCTTACTTGTTCGAGATTTTCACATGAATTAGTATTAATTTGCATGAACAAAATATAAAATTTTTACAGCTCTAATGCCTTTAATGGGAGGAATGTACGGTAAAAGAGCTTTCATACCGTTTCATGGCGGTATGTACGGTAAACGTCGATCAATACCACTCAGCAAATATTACAATAAGCAATTACTGTCACCAGATATCACGCTAACTGAAGGTTTGCTTAATTAGGCATTTTTTTTTAAAAAAATTCAATCAATCAATAATGCATATTTTTCACTATTTAGTATCAATGAGTTGATTCAGATAGCTCTGATCAAATTTTTATCCATAAATATATACTAAAAATATAAATATATATTAATGCATAATATTAGTAAATTCAGATTTCAATCCTTCAATGTATTACGATAAAAATGGAAAATTTGGGCAACTTCCATATAAACTTTGGCGACAATATCAGTTGAAAGAAGATAACAGTGATTATTACAGAGATAATCCATACTATCCTCAATCATTTCCCGAACTTGCTAAATCATATCAGTTTAGAATTAATCCAAATAAATAAAGAATTTTACGATTGAAGAAAATAAAAAGAAACTTCGACTTCCTATTTATACTTTTTGTTCATCATCGAATTGTAAGATAACCAAAGAATTAATTGAACAATTGAGTTTTATCCATTACAGCTATCTCGTGCATATCATTTATCATCACTATCATTTACAACTCATCACTATCACAATTCTTCATTGAAACATAATGGCTTTGGCCTAGAATTGAGTAAGAAAAAACGCTGTTGCAAATGAATTTTGCTAATTTGCGGTACTTAAATTATCAAATTTAATGTGAAATTATCCATTTCTATTCTTTCGATTCGACTTTCCAATTGAAATTTCAAATTATCTGTATTGCATACTTCAGATCATTTTGTTATAAATATTTAAATCATAAATTTGATGTTGAAATTTTGTTTGTTAATTCGAAAGCATTTTGCAATATTGAAAGTTGGAAACTAAAAGATTTTTAAAATTGAATCTATTCGAAAATCTATTGGATTGCTTTAAAACAACGTAATTTGAAAATCACTGAAAAATTAACACTATTGATTATCATAACTGATATCTTTCTAAATTTTATCATGTCATTTCTGCATATGCAAATTTGACAAATATAACTAAAATTTGTTCAACCTTTATAAAATATTGCAAAAATAATCAATTCAAACATTCATTTTTCAAGACATAACATATGCAGTTGTCAATTCTTTGCATATTTTTATCATTGGCAAAAATTCATTCCGCAGGTATTTAGTTTTATTAAATAATCAAAGAATGAAATTTAAAATAGACAAATTTTTTTTTTTTTGATTTAGAAAGACCGCTTAAAATCATTCATAAGTATATGAATTTTAATTTTGCGAAAAAAAATAAGCCAAAGAAAAAAAGTTATATCTAAAGTTAATTGATATTGGGAAAGATATCATGAATTGATATTGGGAAAGGTATCATAAATTGATATTGAGAAAGATATCATAAATTGATATTGGGAAAGATATCATAAATTGATATTGCAAAAGATATCATAAATTATCAATTAAATTCCAAGCGAAAAAAACTCAATGCCAATAATTTATCTGAGCCAAATTTGCATTTAATGTTAAATTTTAAGTGAATATTGTTTGTATCCCGCCATCAATACCAGCAAAAGATAGTCAAAATGTTGATTGTTGCAAATTACCTCGGGTATTTTCAAATTACTAAATTGTAAATTATTTTAATAAATGTAAACTATTTTAAAGAGAGAGAAAGAGAAACAAATTATCTTTTTTCACGGCCAGCATATAGGTAGGCAAATACTGTAACAAATAGATTCTTCGAATAACGATTGGATTCAAAATAATCCAAGCGATTGGATTCAAAATAATCTAAGCAATTGAATTCAAGTGATCGGATTCAAGATGATCCAAGTGATTAGATTTATAAAGTGCAATTTTCAGCAATACAACGGAATTTTTTTTTTTCTGCAACTTCTAAGAATCTGAATCCATTTCGTTTTTTTGGTTGCTTAAAAATTTTCATATTCCTACGAACGATTAATTTATTTATTTTTCGTTTTTTTTTTTTAAATAATAAAATATGTTGCAGGAAATTTTTCCACACGAAACTATCTACGAAGAATTTTGTAGCGTACTGTATTTTGGCACTATGGCAGATGGTCCAGATGGCCGATTCTGTCGATTAAGTACTTCGCAGAAAAGGCGTACGTTATCATTGCAAATTTTTTCGTATTTAATTTTTTATCTTGAACTTATTAGTTTATCAAATAGTTTATCAGATCATCTGATAAATGATCATAAGTGAAATTAAATAACAAATGTTCTGTATTTTAAAAATATTAATAGCAAATGATATCATTTATCAATTCATATGATGAGCAACTTTTTGCTATTTAACAATCTTTTTATTGTCTTGTCACATCACTGTTTTATCTTGTCAAATCAACTGATAAATGATATAAATAAAATTAAATAACAAATGTTCTGATTTTTTTTTTAGCAAATGTTAACAGCAAATTATTTGATTTAATTTCAATTATATCATTTATTAATTGATATGATAAGCAAATTTTTGCTATTTTTCTATTTATCTCGAGCTTATTATCTTATCATATCAATTTAAAAGGTGAATTTCTAAAACGGAATAGTTCAAAAAAACTGTAGCAATTAATGAATTATTTAATTTTTAAAGCAAAAATAAAGTACGGAAAATTTTGCATATTTCAGAATCAATAAGCTGTGATCCTGGATGGGTTAAATTTTACGAAGGATATAATCAATTTTGCTATAAAGCGGTAAATCCTTTTTTTAAAAAAAAAAAATTCATTTTTTTTTCTTATTTCTAAATTATTGGAATATTTTTTTATCAACTCATTCTAATGTCAATTCATTTTTTAAAAATTTTTTCTTCATAATCAATTATTCAATTCAAGCTTATACAAGTAAAATTTTAATAACGAAAATAATAAACTTAAAATAACAAAACGTTCCTTCTTTTTACTAAATTAATACATAGCAATTGATCAAAGATAAAAAGTAGAAATTTTGAAAAATCAAAAATTATTTAAATAATTCACAAAAAAATAAACTTTAACAAACTTATACAAAGAGAAAAATACCACGTTAGATTGGGAGCTTTTTTTTTTTTTTTTTTGTTAAAAAAGAAGTTAGATGAGAAAAAGAATTCGGTAAAAAAAGATAGATATAATCAAAGTATTTTCAAAAAATACGTCTGAATTTCAAAAAAAAAAAAATATAATCAAAATATTTTCAAAGAAATACGTCGTCTCTCTTTGATATTACTAATTCATTTTGCTAATAAACAATGGAATAATGTAAGAAATTCAATAATTTAAGCTAAATAAATGATGAAATTTTTTCCGTTTCTCATTTATTTGCGAAATTAATGAATTTGCGACACTGATATTATCATAATTCGATGAAATTTCACTGCAATGACATTGATTACTGTATGTAAAAAAAGCAAAAAATTCATATCATGAATTACGCATTAGTTCATAATCATATTCTTATATGGTAGATTAATTATTTGATACGGTATCTCATTTCTATTTCAGTTTACTATTAATTCAACCGATAAAATAGTTGATGTAATGAGCAAAAAAGATGGTGATCCATGTCGAGAAAAAAGGAAAACAGCTAGTCTTGTTCGTATACCAAATCAAAGTATCAATATGTTTCTTTATGGTTTGTTTGTTTTTTTTTTTTTTTTTTAATTTCAAATTAAATATATTAAATTTTATTCAAAAAACAAACGATTAATTTAAAAATCTCATTTGTGCTTTTAAAATTCTGCTACCTATTATAAATCGAATATCACCTGAACTAAATGATACCTGTTAGAGCGAAAGATTAAAATAAGTAAAAATAATTTGATTAGATAATTTAAATAGTGCATAAAATATTTTAGTAAAATTATTAAATGGTGAACAAAATTTATTGTGCAATTCCGTAGGCCACAATACTTATTATTATTACATTGGCCTATATAGGTTTGCATTTTTTTTTTTCTGATATTAATTATCATGAATTATCGAGATAAATGAATATATTTTATTTATCTTTTAGGATTATCGAGATGAATGAATATATTTTATTTATCTTTTAGGATTATCGAGATGAATGAATATATTTTATCTTTTACTCAATCTATTATTTGATTTTAGTTTTTTTTTTTTTTTTTTTTTTTTTTTTTTTTTTTTTGATTAAAAAGATAATTGATATGGTATTGTGAAATTCCATCTAAAACATATTAACCTAAAATATGTGATAGATTGATAAATTATCGATAGTTCAGTTTAATTTTTATCTGATAAAATTATTAATAATTTAAATAATATAATATTAGTAAATCAAATTATCGTCTGGTATTATTTCGTAATTTTATCCATTCTAGACTGTAATACGGTCACAAGACGAAATTTCATGAGAGTAAAATTTGAATTTTATTTGATAGAAATTTTCATTTTTTCCAATATGAATATATTATCGGAGTGTATATGTATGATATAAAAATGTAACAATTAAATTGTACATCATTTATCAATAAGTATTTTAAAAGTAAAATTTATGATATTATTGTTTTTTATTTTATCAGAAATGATTTCGATTGGCGTTGGCGTCCTTATGACGAAAAGGCCTATTCACATTTGGAAGAACAAGGACAACAATTATTAGATTATTTGAATACACCACGTCCAAATCATACGTGGCCTGATGGGACACGTATTTTTGCGGATGGCTGGCATGATGTTGATGATATTACGACAAATGTCGTTATGTCTAATTGTTAGTTTCGGCAGTTTTGATCTTTGAAATTATTCAAAATAAAAATTAAATTTAGTTAATTTTTGAATTGCATATTTTACTTTAATTTTTTCTCTACAAAAAATTTTAAAAGTCTATATTAATAAGCAATTTTGATTAATAACAAAATTAGAAATGATAGCAAAGAATGATGATCTATTCCTTATCATATCAACAAAATTATGCTAAGAAATATTACTTTATAGTGATAATCTATTCCTTATCATATCAATATAAAATATCATTTTATAATACCAGAAAAAATTCAAAAGAATTCCATTAATAAAAAATTCTTACTATTAATTTTTTAATTAAAAGGAAATTCATTTACTAAATTCAATTTTCAACATTTCATAGATCTTGGTAAAGGTTAAATTTTTAAAAAAATTTCAGGTGGTATGTGGCGTGATTTTAATAGTTCAACAACAAATTTCAAGCATAACGGAATACATGTAGAAAATCAAGGATTCATTTGTGCTTATCATGTGTGTAAAGCAAATTAAAGATTCATTTATGGCTTATCATGTATGATAATAATGGATTAAAGTGATCACTAATTTCAATCTTTCTTATAATTTTAATTTGTAATGATAACTATGATTATTACTTGTTATATCGGTATGATAATGATGATGATAATTTTTGTTTACTTGTATAATTATATTTTATAACTAATAGTGTCATTACAAAACAATCCAACAATTTAAATATTGAAGTTACAGACTTCCCCTAAAACTTTATTTAAGCAACGAAACAAAGTTTAAGTATAAGCACATGCTTACAAAAACAAAAAATCAATATTTATCGAGAATTTCTGCCAGAATTTTATTGGAAAAATGTTTGAAGAAACTTTAAATACAAATAATTCATTTTAAGAGTAATGAATTGTCGAGAATAATGAATTATTCGAGAATTAGAATAATTATTGACTTATTGAATAATTAATAAATACAAATAACTCATTTGAAGAGTAATGAATTGTCGAGAATAATGAATTATTCGAGAATAAAGCTTTTCTTTTTTCTTTGCCTTTCAATATTATTATCAAGTTGCCTTCATCAAACTATTAATATCGCATATCATCTTTTTTGTAAATCTTCAAAATTTCAATTTTCGATGAAATTTGAAATATACTGTAGCCGATAACATATCAGCACTACGGGCCGTAATATTCGAAAAACGGAACATATTTTAACTCTCCGATAAATACAAATTCAATTTTCCATTCAAGACATTTATAGAAATATATATCAAAATTACTCATTTTGCATGCATATATGAAAATTAAAAATTTCGCATAAATTAGAAAATTTTTCCAAAATACTTTAAAAAGCATTTATACTTATTGAAATAGCATTATTTGTGCAGTTCATTTTGCATGGATGTGTGCTGATACGTTGCCTACAGTTGTACCAGAAATTGGAGATGGAAATCAACGTGAAGATCAAGATATCGAATTTCTCGAAGTATCCACCTTTCTTGGCCATTTCTTATCAGTTATTGATTATAATTATTTTGCAAAAATAATAATGAATATGTATTTGCCTTATAATGTCTTGCCTTATACATCTTTAATTAATTATCATCTATGATTGGATATGTAATATTATCAATTACTATTTCTAATATTAATTATGTTGAGGAAATTTCGATAATCAAGTATAAATAAGAATTTAAGATGCAATTGATAAATAAATTGTTGTGATGTGATAAGTGATAAGCATGCTAACAGATATATAATATTTCGAAGTATCTTATAGTAAATTTAATGCTAATACTGTAATTTTTGTTTTAATTTAAAAAAAAAATTTAATTTTTATTTGCTCAAATATTTCAAAATATATTACTAAATTTTTTTGCTACAGGTTGATCCAAATACCAAAGAACTCGATTTAACACGATATCGAATTAGGAAAATTGAAGAGTTTGACTTTTTGAAAAGCATCGAACATTTATGTCTACGATGGAATTTAATCAAGAAAATTGAAAATTTACATATGCTTGTTACACTAACCGAACTTGATCTTTATGATAATCAGGTTTTAAATTATTTTATTTTTTTTTTCAAACTTTTTTGCTTAAAATTATGAGATATTTTGAGTGAAAGCAATATGGACAAGAAAATGAGATAATTATTCCATTGATACAATATTTATAAAAATTCATAAATTTTAGATTAGTAAAATCGAAAATTTGGATGATTTGATTAATTTGGAATCACTAGATTTATCGTTCAATCGCATCACAGTTCTCGAAAATCTATCATCATTGAAAAAACTTAAATATGCATATTTTGTCCATAACAAAATTGAAAAAATTCAAGGACTTGAAGAGGTGAGCATTGTAAAGAAGTATAATTTTTATCAGTTCATTGCTATCTATTAATCATCTGAAAAAAAAAAGCATATTTATTTCTTGTGATAAATTTTATCAAAATAAATCTGAAAAATCAATTAGTATTGAATAAATTAATTGCTTTTTTCAGCTCACTGAATTGGAATATTTAGAGCTTGGCGATAATCGAATCAAAAAAATAGAAAATCTTTCAAAAAATTTTAATATTAAAAGATTATTTTTGGGTGCTAATCAAATTGTTAACATTGAAAATTTGGATATGCTAATAAATATTGAAGTGCTTAGCCTTCCCGCTAATGCTATTCAAGAAATTAAGGTTTGCTTTAGGCGTATTTTATTTGCAATTTTAAATTTACATCAATTTTTTGGCATCAATTAATCGTTTATGGTTTGAAATAGAAAAGCTATTTTTTATTTCAAATTATTTCATTTGCTTATTTGTCTGACAATGAAAAACTCAAACTTTTTTAGAAGAAAAAAAAAATGACATCTAGCGACATAACAATTATTAATATCAAAATAATGGATTAGATATATATATAATGTGATGAATTAAACTAACAATAATGTTCTGGCTCTAATGTTACAAAGGCCTTTTTTCCAGCAGCGAGAGTTACGGTAGATTACCGTAGTTGACCAAATTCTTTACTTTGCTTTTTTCCGTGTAGTAGGCAATACATCAATATTTCTGATGAAATTTTTACAAGGGATTTGATTTAGTTTGTAATTTATTTTTTATAATTAAACTAGCAATAATGTTCTTGCTTTACTGTTATAAAAAGCCATTTTTCCGGCAATGAGAGCTACGGTAGATTATCGTAAATTACCATATTTCTTTGCTTTTTCCTCGATAGGTACTGTTGTCAATATTTTTGATGAAATTTTTACGCTGGTACATATTGAAGTACTCAATAGTTCGATCAAAGAATTTACTTTCTAAAATTGAGTAATTGTTTTATTCTGTGCTTATCATTTATCATGTTAAATAGCTTGTAAAATTAAAAATTTATAATTTAAAAGAAAAAAAGAATATTGTTTTGTAGGGTTTGGATAACTTAGCAACACTTCGCGAATTATATCTATCACAAAATGGCATACAATATATCACAGGTCTAGAGAATAATGTGAATTTGGAAATTCTTGATCTTAATCATAATCGTCTTCGGTCCATTTCAAACATTCGTCATCTTCATAAGCTTACTGATTTTTGGGCTAAAATGAATCAGGTTTTTTTGCCAATTTTTTTTTTTTTTTGTCAACAAAACTAATTTTTCAAATTTTAAATTAGAATTTTTCAATCAATGATTAAATCAGACTTGAATATATATGTATTTCATGCATGAAGTGAAATTTAGCTCGATAATATAGCTGAAGTAGATGAATTAGTTCAATTGCCAAATTTAAAATTGGTCTATTTGGAAATGAATCCATTATCGAAATGTAACACTTATCGTAGCAAAGTAATTCGTATGTTGCCACAAATTGAGAAACTTGATGCTACCTATTGTCGTGTAAGTTAATTTTTTTCTAATTTATTTTCTTTGACATCTTAGCTATTTTCGAATGCTAATTTTTGTTTTTCGAGAAATCTTTTGAAATTTCAGGATACCGAAAATCGTAATCAATAAATGGCAGATGAATTTGATGATTCCAACTCCTGACAAATTGATTTTTATCATTTATATTTTTATTGCCAATGAATGAACAATTTTACTATGAAAAATTTTTGGATTATTATATAAGGACATTTGTTAGCGGATGTAAATCAGAAAATTTTGAAATTTGGCCCGTCTAATCATTTTTACACTTTTTGTGAACGTAGAAATAAACTGCTTATTGTAGCTTCTTTGATATGACTTATTCGAATTTGATAAGCTATAATCATAAATTGGTCCCAAGAGCCTCCTTGGCTTAGACTAGCACTTCTAATCTCGAATATTAGCTTCTCCATTTTTCTATGAGATAAAATGATGAAGTTTTTTAAAATAAAATTATTTATACTTCATTCTCGACATAGACTACAAGTTGAGTTTTGGTAAAAATTTAATTCATCATCTAATTAATTCTTATGTTTCACACCAAGCATTTTCTTCTCGAATCTGAAAAGTTTTGATTAACTGGCCTGAAATATTATATTTTCTGACTACAATGAATCCTTGTACTGATTTCTTGAAGTAAAATGAAAGTATTAACAGGCAGAATATTCTCGAGATGAAACTATGAAAGACGAATATTCAGACTTTGTTATTTTTTGGACTTTATAAAACTCATTTTAACTCTCGATCAATTTTAATGAGAATTTCATTGATACTTTCAAATTATAAAATAATCATTCATTTTCGACTTACACGAGCTTCTTCCTCAGGTGTAAAATCATTTTCAATATTGAAAAAAGCTCTCAATTCTTCCACAGTCTTTCCTTTAATATGACTTGCAATAGTTTTACAGCCAGCGGAAAGTAAATCGCCAACATCCAAATAATTAGCCGCCTAAAATTAATTATTGCTAATTTTGATTATTTTTTAAATTCTTGAATAAATACCAGAGCAATGAAATTTTAATTCCAATATTAAATACCAGAGCAATGAGATGTTAATTCTAATATTAAATATCAGAGAATGAAATGTTAATTCCAATATTAAATATCAGAGAATGAAATTTTAATTCCAATATTAAATACCAGAGCAATGAAATGTTAATTCCAGTATTAAATACCAGAGCAGTGAAATGTTAATTCCAATATTAAATACCAGAGCAGTGGAATGTTAATTCTAATATTAAATATCAGAGAATGAAATTTTAATTCCAATATTAAATATCAGAGAATGAAATTTTAATTCCAATATTAAATACCAGAGCAATGAAATGTTAATTCCAGTATTAAATACCAGAGCAGTGAAATGTTAATTCCAATATTAAATACCAGAGCAATGAAATGTTAATTCCAGTATTAAATACCAGAGCAGTGAAATGTTAATTCCAATATTAAATATCAGAGAATGAAATTTTAATTCCAATATTAAATACCAGAGCAGTGAAATGTTAATTCCAATATTAAATACCAGAAGTGGAATGTTAATTCTAATATTAAATATCAGAGAATGAAATTTTAATTCCAATATTAAATACCAGAGCAATGAAGTTTGAATTCTAATATTAAATACCAGAGCAATGAAATGTTAATTCTAATATTAAATACCAGATTTACCTGAACAAGTTCAAAAAGTTCATTATTATCCGGTAAAGCAAGAAAATTTTGTCTCCAAATTTTTTCTTCGTCTGATTTCTCTTGACCGCTACTAAGATGTGCTTGATGTTTACACCATTCTAGAACCTTGAAATTTTTAATATTCATCGGAAAATTTTAATAATTCTTTTATAAATGTAATAAAAAAATTTCATTTATCTTTAGACAAAACTAATTTTAGTAAAATTTTTAATTTGCATTTTTTTGTATCAATTTGCTTATCACAATTATTTATTATCACAAATGATAACTTTATATCTCAGATATATTCATTCCATTCTTTTTTAGTCTTTCAAAACATTTCGTATTGAAATTAATTTAAAAGAATTATTGAAGAAAAACTCAAAGAGAGAAAAGAAATTCCCAAATTTAATTTTATAATTTTCAAAACTTTGCAATCATTTATTTCCCTTTTAGCATAAGTACAATTCGTGAAACATCGGAATTTCAATATTAGCTTTAAGGAATTTAAAATTATTGTAAAACAGACAGTTCAATTGTTATATCAGAAATATATGGAACTACTAAAATTCTAATAGTACTAATATCATAAAGCTTTTATTTATTTTACTATGAAATTTTAAAATTGCTACTAAGGCAATGCAAATTTAATTGCTATAACATGAAAATTTATTAACTGAGATAATCGTATGATAGCGAGATTTTTTTGTGATAAAATAAATACTGATAAGAGAAAATGTCAAATTAAAGTTTGCTAAATTAAAGTCCTACAATCAATGATACTTTTTTTTTAGAATTATTTCATTTTTTAATTTTCATTCGCTAAAACTTTTTATTTGCTATATGAAATAATTTTATTAAAATTAATTTTTTTTTTTTGCATATCAAATGTAATTCATGCAAAAATTATGAAATAAATTCATTGCCCATAAATTCATTCATTATGCAAATATGAGATTATTTTTGCATATTATCATTATCATTTACTTATCATTTAATAATTTATTGCAACTTATTATACGGTGAAATAAAGCTTAACATCTATTAAATTGATTACTAATTGGAAGTGTTAAATGATAAATAGGGAAATTTTCTGTATCTTGTAATCATTTATCATATTTGTATGTTGCGAAATAATTTTTGACATCAGTGAAATGATCACTGATTGAAACTGATTACAGATTTTATCAAATCGAAGATTAAATCAATAATAATTAAATCGATATATTTCAAATTTATTTATATTTCGTAATTTTTGATGTTTAACTTTTTTTCTCTAATAAAATTTAAAAGCAATAAATTATTTTCCGTTTCAATAAGAATAGCTTTATGTTTGGAGTTTTTCAATTTTTTTTTTTTTGGCCTATTTCAATTGAAATGTCAAAGTAAATTTATTGGAATATAAATTGGAATATAAATTTGAAAATTTATTATACTTAGGAAATATAATAAATTTTTCAAAATTTATTATATTTCCTAAGTTAGTATTAGAATTTCATTATTATATTTTTTTTTTGCATTTACGATACGATAGAGATTTGAAATAAATCATTCTAAAATGAAAAATTTTGTAAAATCGGCTCAATATAAACATACAAAAATATCTGTTTACCATTTCCTATTTCTCATGAAAAATTACGGTAGCGTTAAAAATAAAAATAACTTTTTTATAGTTTTAGCTGGCAATTGTACCGGTAAATCAAAAGCTGGTTGTGATTCATCAACTTGATCGATCAGTAAATCTAAATTGTATTTTTAAAAATTTCGACAATACATTTTATTATGATTTTAGATCTAAAAAATCAATACAATAGTTAAATATTTGCCAATTTTTTTTTTTTAAATTTAAAAATCAAAACTTTTTTAGCTGCTTAAAATTAGAAAAATTAGCAATGATTTAGGAAGTTTTACCTGTTAGCATATTTTTGATCGTTTTTGATTGTGATATAACATCCATATCAACTGTTATCTTTTCTCCGTCCTGTGATAATAAATTGATAGTTCGCATATCAGATTGAGTTATATCTGTTTCAGACTGAAAGTTTCGTTTTTATTAATAATTAATTTTTATAAAATCAGTTTTTTTATTCTTTTTTTCTCAAGATTATTGAACTTAGAAAGTATGAGATTCATGATTTTGTAATTATTGATTATAAGACTAAGATTAAAATGAAAAATTAAAAGTTCATTGTTTGCTATTTTACAAGAAAAAAAAAAATAAGCACCAAAATTATAAAACTATTGATGAATTTAAAATTTGTAATTTAATTTTTCCAAGTTGATTATCTGATTTCAAATATATATATGCGATTATAATTACAATAATAGATTTTAATTTAAATCTAATATTATTGATAAATTTGAGATTATTTTTATTCGAATAACATACTTTCATTGCGGAAGAATGCGTTATCTTTGAGAGACCGCACAATATGATTGAATTTTGAGGTAATTTATCATCCATTGTTAATAAATGAGCTTTATCAGTTGTTTTTAAAATATGCAAATCACAATTATTGAATTTACATTATATAATATAATACAGAATAAATTAACAATAATAATAATAATAATAAATAATAATGCTGCTGCTGCTGCAACAAATATTTTTTTATTTGCTTAGTAAAATACATAGCAAATAATACAATTAGCATTACAATTAAAATTTATACAATGATTAGAATTTTCCAGAAATACTACGATTAAGCCTGCTTCTATCATCGTTTATCTCGGTTATCTCGGTATCAACAATATCGCTGATAGCACTTTTTTCTCGCATATCGATAATTGTCGTTTGTGATGCTTTAAGACCTTCTGGTGTTCCAGGATTGTGAATGCCCATTTCGTGATACCAGATGAAATCGCTTACTTTACCAGATTGTATATTTGTAAACGGTAATGATTGCTCTCGAGTGAGGAATAATAATTTTTGTGATAATTTTTTGCCATTGTTAATAATTGGTGAATGGAACGCGATTTGTATAATCGAAACTAAAATATTCACAAATAAATTATTTAATCAATTAGCATTTGTTAATATAAAGTAAATTTTATAGTAAATACTAGATTATATTATTGATTTTTTTTTTTCGTAATATTTTAATATTTTGGCAAATGTGGATGAAAAAGTGAGATAATCATCACAGATGATAATATCAAAAAATTGATAATATCAAAAAATTGATAACTATCAAAAAATGATAATATCAAAAAATTTTTTTTACGTATGAAAAATAGTATGAGGAATTTTATTCCTTTTTTTTTTTTTTGCATTCAAATTGGAAAATTTTAAAAATGTTTTTTTCTTTTTCAAGATAATTTCGAAAATTTAATGATTAGTAGTATGTATGAATTATCAATAAGCTTTATTAGAATTATTGTTACCATGTGATTTGAAAAATTAATCGATATTTTTAGATTAATCAATGGTGGATTTTGATCGAGAAGATGAATTTCATTGATGAAACGATCTGTTTGTTTGTAGTTGTGCAAAGTGTTCTTGATTAATGATTGAAAAGATCATTTTCAATTGCTGCTTGCTTCAAAACACAAATCAATAATGATAATGATAATTTGATATTAGAGGCATCTTTTAGAAAAGTGCCATAATCAGAACAATTGTGATAACAATCATGCTTGAAGATATTGCTTGAGGATGTGTAATGATAACTGCGACACAAAAACTTTTTGTTAGTTGATGTGTAATGACAACTGCGACATTTCCGCATTACAAATTACAAAAGTAAAAGGAAGGTAGATTTAACGAAAGAAAATTAAAGATGAGATGAATGGAAGAAAAAAAAAAAATTTGCAAATTTTTGCCCTCAGATATTTTCCTGTAGCAGTTGTGAAATAATTCGTGGATAATCTTATCAAAGTGTGACAGTGACAACAAAATAAAAAGAATTTTTATTTTTCTTTTTCCTTTTTTTTTTTCCCGCAAAAAAAATGAAAACAGTAGAAATCGTTAAATAGTCGATTCAAGATTCAACTGACATCATGTTGTTTTGTTGTTGACGAATCTGACTTCATCTTTTGATCATGTTTTACCGTGTCATATGATGTCTTCAATTTCATCCTTTCTGGAGTACTGAAATTTTAATTTCTTCAAAAAAAGAAAAAAAAGTTAATTTACTTTTTCAAATCATACATATGAGATTCAGCTAAAAAGTTGCGAAGATCTTGCAAAATATGATGTATTAAAAAATTAAACAAAATTAGAAAAGAATGCAAAAAAAAAAACCTTGTCGGTGACAATTTTTGTTCTTATTTTTCTGACTTACTCTCCTCATATTACCTGCTGGATCCCAATAGAAGACAGCATTTTCACCTGAATTGTCGGCACGATCATTTGTACTAAAAATAACTATGTGATAATAATTTCATGGCAAATTTTTCTCACATAAATTTCTCTTCTGTTAAAACTCTATTTGCTCGAACTTTTTATATTTACTTCATTATTCTTGGCTATTGACATTTTTTTTGGATATATAATTATACAATTACTTATTAATTTGCCTATTTGATGTAGTTAACTTTGCTAGTTTGATATTTGCATAGAAAATCAATTATCTTAACAATAGAATAGAATGATAAAGATTTTTAAATCTAATTCAGAATGATTGCATATTTATAGAGATAAATTAACTACTCATTTGCATACCTACTAGTTTCATCAATTTTCTTCAATGGTTTCGCCATACAAATATGTAAACTTTCAGTTCGATTTGTTCGAATTTGATCCAATCGTCGAGCTATTTTTAAATACGAATCATCGGTTTGGATTACGAGATCCTATAATTTTATGAAAGATTGTATACGAGATGTTAAATAATACTACTTATTGTGATAAGATATCATCTCAATTAGCCTTAAATTACTGTGAAATAAAAATCGGCTAATAATTTTGAGTTATTAAGAGCTCGAAAACCTTAAGATCATAAAAGTTTAGATTCGAATTTCGTTTCAATCTTGAAATAAATTAGCCATCTTCACCTGTCGCTTTGGTTTTGTAGATTTCGACTCAGATTCACTTGTATCAATTATATCCATCATACTTCCGTTAAGCGATCTATTTGATATATTACTTTCTTTATCAACCGAATTATCACAATTAAAATCGTTCATTTCAAGCATTGTTTGTACAACCGTATCACATGTATCTTTCATATCGATTGAACATTGCGTACTGTAATCGATTTATATGATAATGAAAAATATTTTTGTTGAATTTTAGCAAAGCATATACGACGTAAATAGAAGCGTACGATTTCATGATATATTACAATCGCATAAATTTTATCAAATAATCACCGTAACAATTATGATGTATCATCAGTAATCGGAATTCTATGGTAAAAATATCAAAAATGATTTCTTAATGTTTTTCACTTATTTTAACAATATCACTGATAAGCATTTCAAATATTTGCACAGACCTGTTTTCAATTATAAATGAACCTGTAGAACCGATCTTCTTCATTGTCTTCTTTCGCTTCGCTGACAATGATTCATGATCCTTAATTTGTAAATTACATAGAGTAATTTTGCATCAAATATGATAATTACAACATAAAATTCATTTCCAATCATATTTAGAAAGATTTTTAAATTTTATTTCGAAATTCTCACATCATTATCATCAAATATCGTTTGCACAGCGCGACTGCATTCCGGCATTTGCATTTGCGGCATCCATGCATCCGTTTCAACGGATCGATTAAACATCCGATTAACTTCTTCCTCTTCTGTTGCCGTACTTATTTCTACCATTTCAGGAATCAATATTTCAGTTTCTGTTGATATATCCTGTAGTAGTTAAATAACAATTTGTTATTAATTTTTTTAGATTTTCGCTATTGTCAAAAATTTCCAATAACTTACGACACATACGGGTATTATTTCATATTGCGTATACTGATTTATTTGCCTCAAATTTCTATTAATAATATTTTCATCCTGCATCAATACAATATTAGCAATTCCTTCTTCCAATGATGTTTCCATGCTACGATCCACTAATTCTGGACGAGATTTAGTCTTAAATAATAAAAAAAGCATAATTATTTTGGAAATTATTCGGAAACGTTTGTCTCTCTCATAATTTCGCAATAATTCAAATTCGTCTAAAAATTTCTTTAAAAAAAAAAAAAGAAAATTATTTAAAAAAAACAAATTATCTAAATTATTCTATAAAAAGAAAAAAATAAATAAATTATTCATAAATTATATACCTGTAAATCATGTAATTTTAGCATCATTTCATCAACCTGAAATTGTGCGATATCTGTTTGTACCGAGCAACCGTTTAGAGCAGATTGCTCTATTTGTTGTCCATAATCAACTAATGATACTCGTGCTTGCACACTACGATCGATAGCTTCTGTTCTAAAATTTTATCAAAAATAATTTATCAATTTTATCAAATTTTATTATTGATTTAATATTCCTGATAACAATGAAATATGCAAATGTGCAAAAAATATAATGCTAGATAATTAACTGAATGATAAATATTATTAATTTTTATTTATTTCAGATGAATTTTTTCAAGTTACTTTGTGAGATCTATCGGAAGTGATGTAATTTCCGATATTGAATTTGCATCGATTTCAACATCTTTTATAGGAGCAAATGATGCTAGAGACATTATCGAAAAAACATCTCCTCTGTAAATCATATAATGTACAACAAAAAAATATATATTTGATTTTTTCTAAAAAATATTAGAATAAGAAATTGATTGAAAAGTAGCATGAAATGCTTATCAATTAAATTATCATTAATATACTAGACTAAAAATTAATGAAAAGTATCACGAAATGCTTATCAATTAAATTATCATTAATATACTAGACTAAAAATTGATTGAAAAGTAGCACGAAATGCTTATCAATTTAATGATCATTAATATACTAGACTAAAAATTGATTGAAAAGTAGCACGAAATGCTTATCAATTAAATGATCATTAATATATATACTAGACTAGAAATTGACTGAAAAGTAGCACGAAATGCTTATCAATTAAATGATCATTAATATATATACTAGACTAAAAATTGACTGAAAAGTAGCACGAAATGCTTATCAATTAAATGATCATTAATATACTAGACTAAAATTGACTGAAAAGTAGCACGAAATGCTTATCAATTTAATGATCATTAATATACTAGACTAAAAATTGATTGAAAAGTAGCACGAAATGCTTATCAATTAAATGATCATTAATATATACTAGACTAAAATTGACTGAAAAGTAGCACAAATGCTTATCAATTAATGATCATTAATATATATACTAGACTAAAATTGACTGAAAAGTAGCACGAAATGCTTATCAATTAAATGATCATTAATATACTAGACTAAAAATTGACTGAAAAGTAGCACGAAATGCTTATCAATTTAATGATCATTAATATATAACTACTAGACTAAAAATTGACTGAAAAGTAGCACGAAATGCTTATCAATTAATGATCATTAATATATACTAGACTAAAAATTGACTGAAAAGTAGCACGAAATGCTTATCAATTAAATGATCATTAATATACTAGACTAAAAATTGACTGAAAAGTAGCACGAAATGCTTATCAATTAAATGATCATTAACATACTAGACTAAATTGACTGAAAAGTAGCACGAAATGCTTATCAATTAAATGATCATTAATAAAAGCATAAATAAGTGGTTTTAGAAAACTCAAATATTTTAAAAAAGTTACAAAATATTCTTACCAGTATTTGCAAGCTGAGATATGAAAGCATATTTGGAATTTTAAGAAAAAAATTATAAGAATTGAATTAAAGAGGATTTTTCAGAAATCTAAAAATTTTTAGAAAATATTTAAAAATAAGAAGTTTTAAATAATTTCATTTAAAAAAAAAAAACATATGAAATATTACTCAGATTCTTTAATTTTTTTCCCTTCTAGAATTTTTTCCTTCTTTCCTACGCTAATTTCTTCCGCAAAGCTTATTGCTGTTTCCATATTCTGAAAAAGACTTCCATATTCTTAACCATCATCATCATCATTATTATTATCTTTTTATAATATTTAATTGATAAATTTTTTTAATGAAATAAACAAAAGCGCAAAACAAAAAAAAAAATAAAATAATAATTCAAAATTAATTTAAAAGTACCAACTTGCAATTTTGTAATTTTATCAGGAAGTGATGAATCGAAAAATTTTTCTTCAGTTTGAATATTTTTATTATTTACCAGTCGTACTGATTTCTCGTATGTTTCAGCCTATAATTATAGCTTATTACTATCAAATAATTACTCAAACAAATGAATTGTTTTTAAAATTTTATCTTAAAATTCTCCTATCTATTGATTTTTTTAAAAGATGCATCATTTGTTGAATGAAATTTCTCGAAAAATTTTCAAATTTTATTTGTAAAAAATTAAACTTTTATTTTGATTTCAAATAACATTTTCATTATAAACTGCTGCTTTTTATGCCGTATTTAAATTTCATTCAATTAGCTCAAAATTGATTCATAAATTCAAAAAAAAAAAAAAAAAAAAAAAAAGAAAAAATCCAATAATTATATTATAAGTTTTTTTTGTTCACAAAATGATATCTAATTTTCGATTGTTAAAAAAAAAAAATTAACCTGTTGATCAAGTTGAGCATTTTGTTTTTCACTAAGCAAATGTGGTGCCATATTTCGAATATACCATGGTTCATTGGCCATTAAGCGCTGTAAAATTTCATTGCGTTTTACCGGATCTCCGCAAGCTAACGCACGCTGATATTCCTTCTGAAAAACGCTTTTTTTTCTTTTTTTTTTTTTTCAAATGAAATAATATATTTATAATTATTTTTTTTTTTTACCTATAAAATTGTTGAATATATTTGTTGAATTTTGAAATAAATCATAACAACGAGGAATATTAGATGATACGATAATAAAAAAAAAAAAAAAAAAAATATCTTCAATGTTTTGATTATATCAAAAAACGAAAATGTTTTTCGTTTTTTTTTTTTTTTTTTTTTTTTTTTTAAATTAATTTCGAGAATTATGCTAAAATAAATTTATCATTGCCTGCATACGAATCATCAAATGATAAAGCCATTCTTCAAATTTGATTTGTATTACACTGAGAAGCATTGAAACTATCGAAAGACCAACGATTACCAACCAAAACATTAGTATCAACATATGCGGATGATCGGGCACTACATCACCTGACGCAAACAATATTCATCAATCATTTTATGCTTCAATAAAACTTTACGTTAATTAAATATGGAAAAGTTAGTAAAAGAGAAAAAAAAGAAAAGAAATAGAATTATTAAAAAAAAATCAGGTATAAAAATAAAGAAGGAAAAGAATTTATAAAAAAAAAAAAAAAAAAAAAAAAATTAGATCTATCGAACCAAGGCCAATGGTAGATAGTGAAATGAAGAAAAAATAAAGTGAAGTGGAAATATGACCAGCGTGTTTCCCAAAGGCAAAATAAACCCGAACAAATACAAATCCAACCAATGCATATAAATAACGCAAGCCAAACTGGTATTGTCCTAAATTAACAAAACTAATTAGCATCGAGAGATAACAATTTTATTAACTGTAATTAACAAAACTAATTAACGTCGAGAAATAACGGTTTTATTAATTCTAATTAACAATACTAATTAACATCAAGAAATAGCGATTTTATTAATTGTAATTAATCATGAGCAAATAATTCATTTTTTTCATTATAAATAATTTGCTTGATAGATGTAATTTTAGACAACTAAATCAAAATCACCGGGAAAAAAAAAAAAAAGAAATTTGAAAACTTATGATATATTACAGTAGGAGCTAGTATGAAGTATGGATAAATTATGAATTTAAAAATTTCTCAAACCTGCTTTCCATTTCTTCATCTTCTATTGCTTCACTTGTTTCCGTATGTACACTATTCAATAACTGATGATTCGATTCTATATTACCTTCTTCAAGATCCAACATATCCCTGTAAAAAATTTTTTGATCAACATTTATCTTGCAATTATTGATCTTTTTAAATTCAATGATAATTTTTTTTCAAATTTGATTTTATTAAAAATTATTCTTAAAATATAATAAAATATAGTAATTCAATAAAAATTATTTCGCAAAAATTTTGAAAAAAAAATTTTGACAGAAATTTTAATTTTCGTTTCAAAATAATTTTTAATTGAAAATAACTTACTGAATATACTTCGTCCTACTATCGTTTAATTTTTTTCGTTTTTTTGCTGCTGCAATACGCTTTATTTTTGCATGACGCTTAATACATTCACGATATCTGTAATGTAAATTTCTTAATAAAATAATTATTGCTTCAATTTATACTAAAATTTATATTTTTACTATAAAAATTAAATCATAATTTTATACTCAAAAAAAAAAATTCAAACAAAATAATTATTTATTAAGACAATAATCAAATACTAGAAATTATTTTTTTCATATATAAATTTTTTAAACAAAAATTATTTGTTTAATTAATATAATTTGCCAATCAAATTTAACAAAAAAACATACTTATTCCCTCAATTTTTTTTTTTTTTTTTTTTTTTTATATGCTTCTTATAAACTATTTCAAGTTGAATGTTTAAAAAAAAAAAAAAAAAATTTTATTATTCATTGTTGTTATTTTATGAAATTTAATGCATTTTTACAATGAGCAAAAAACTTTTTCGCTTCTATAAAATTACTAAAATCTTGTGAAAAATAAACAACAAATGATGCTTGAATATTAGAATCATTTTTATAAAATTATCGATAGCTTCTATTCAAACATCAATTGCCACTTCAGTTTGTTCCTTTTTTTTTTTTTTTTTTTTTTTTCGTTTCAACTTTACAAAATTCAATCGTAAAAAAGTTATAGGTTGCAATAAATTCAATTCTAAATTACTGACTATTTATCGGATTGTTATTCAATCTTTCGTCAATGATTGTTATTTTAAATAATATAAATTTGTAGTAAACAAAATTTGCTAACTTCACTTTCTTTTTTTTTTCTTTATTATTATTATTTCTTTTTTTTTTTAAATTCTTTACATCCAATATTCATTCGTTAGTTTTCAGTTAATATCATTAAGTATAATTTATAATTTTTGAATGATTAAAAATAAAAATTTTAATTCTCATTCAAGCATTAAACATTTTCTTATTTTCATTGAAATTTGAAATGGAATTTATCGGCTAAATTAATATGAATAGGCACATACGAAAAATTAATTAATTAATTGAATGTTTAAAAAAGTAATTTAATTAAATTTTTGAAAGAATTACTTCATCCAAACATCGCTTACAAAATTGGTGAGTGTTTTACCGAAATTACTTAAAATAGCTAACACAAGAGGTATACCAAAAATTGCATATACAATACTTAATGCTTTACCACTTGATGTTCGTGGTACTATATTACCGTAACCTGCAAATATAATAAATTATAATTCTAATATCAATGAAATTACTATGAATTTTTTTTTTTTTTTTTTTTTATAAAACTAAATAATTTGGCTAGAAAATAAATGCAAAATTAACCAATAGTAGTAAAAATAGTTCCAACATAGAACAGAGCTCCCCACATATCCCATTCTAGGCCTTCTGGCATTTTTAATTTTGTTAATTGACTTTCATACCATAATAATATTTTTCTGGAAAAAGAAAGAATTATTGATTATACGGTAGATTTATACTGTATGATTGAAGAATATAAAATGATTGTTCTCTTTTGGTATTAATTGGTTTTCATTCGATCATCGAATTTCACACTTATCAAAATTAACACAATTGCATAATATTTGAAATACACAAAACTTTTGACAAAAGATTAATCTTAAAAAAATGGATAAAAATATTAGAAAAAAAAAATAAATTCAAATCGATATAATATAAAATAAAAATTTTTACTTACTTTGAATTAGCCAAATTTCTATATACATTAGAATTTCTATTTCGAAAAACTCGCCTTAACTGTTGAAATGTTTTATTTCTCAAGTCATCTAGCACAATCTTCTCTTTCCTGAAAATTCAATATTTCAAGAATTATTTTTAATTTATGCAAGGTTATTTATTATTGCAATAGACAATATAAAATTGAGCAAATTTTATTTAAATTTATTATTGCAATAATTAATATAAAATTGAATATTTAAAATCCAATATTTTAATTGATGTTTAAAATTAATTAAATTTATTGTTAAGGAAAAATCTTTTTCGTGTTACTGATTAACTTTAAAATTATCAACAAAAAATTATAACTAAAGGCTATATTATGTATAAGTAGTCAAGTCTTGCAATTATTTCTAGTACAAAAAATTATCAAAATTATTATCATATAAAATGATAAAAACACCTGATAAGTTCCTGCTCATTCGCTTGTTCAACCCAACAAAATAATGTGGCGCCCAGCAATGAATATATTATTAATAAAATAAATGGTGCAGCATGTCGTAAATTATATTTATCGTAATAAAATTTCGCCTAAAAAAAACAAAGTATTATAATTTGAGAAAACGGAAAATATATACTTTCAAATATTCTCACAAAAAAAAAAAAAAAAATTCAAAAACATGTATATATATAATCCATAATCATTATATATAATCATTAATTCATTATATAATCATTATCATTATATATAATCATTATCATTATTATATAATCATTATCATTATATATAATCGTTATCTTATGGAAGATGTAATACACTTTTTTTTAAATAAATTTACGATAAAATAAAAAAAATAATGAAAAAGAGAATAATTAATTTTTTTTTTGTAATAAACTTTTGAAAAAGAAGTTAAAGATAGAGATAATATATCATAACAAATATAATATCTTTGATAAGCATGAAATAATATTTTCAGAATTTAACAATTTTAACAACTCTCATAAAATTTCAAACTACCATAAATTCGATTTCAAATCTTTTTTTGAATTATACAATAATTTAGCTCATTTCTCACTTAAAACTTTAATTGGCTTAGTACCTGTCCAAGCAAATCTTTTGGCTTCTGTCTGGGTAAATGTATTTTCTCTTCACCAACGAAACTTCCATTAATCGTTCGATTGAAAGCCTGAAATATTAAAATACTTTTTTTTTAATTCCTATTCAGGATAATTAATACCAAATCATTTCAGAAGTCCAGTTTTTCATTTTTTTTTTTTTTATTTACAATTAGTTTATTTACGAATATGCGATTTTGTCAACATTCATGATTTAAAGAAACAAACAATAATTGAATGATTCGAAAAATCTCAGAAAATTATTAAGCCAATAAATTAGTTTAAAAATGAATTGCAATAAATTAGCAAATTTTATACATCGTCTAAGTGCACAAAAATTGTTTATGAAATCTATGAGAACAAATTATTTAGATTTTCAAAAGTCATCTGTTTGCAAAATGAACTTATGATACTCTTAACTTACTTGTTACAATTCTAAATTTATAGCTCCAAAAAAAAAATTTTGAAATGAAAACTTTTTATGATAAACAGTTACAAATATAAATAAAAAAAAACTCATATCAAAAAATCGATTGTTAGTTTTTTTTTAGCTCTATCATAATAATAATCATTTAGACGAATTCTCGAATAGTTTCAAACATTTAGTTGCAAGACAAATAACATAAAAAAATATAAATGAAATATATTATCTAATTATCAGTAATCAGAAGAAAACCAAATGAATCACTTGTTTTGGTTAATTGCAATAAATCAGTTATATTTTTTTGATATTCGTTAAATTCAGTTTAATCAAATTGATAAAAATCACTTTTTTTCAAATTGATTATTCATTCCTTATCGATGAGACTATCACACAATATTTAATAATAATGGTTGTAATTATTTAAATCAATTTTAATTATTTCATTGAAAGCAATATTTGTTTTTTTTTTTTTGAACATTTAAAATATAAATAAAAAATTTAAACTTCCGATAATATTTAGAAATTTAATGATTAAATTTCTAAGCAAGCTGTAAATAAGTTGAATTTTAAAGTATTAAAAAAAATCAAAATTTTTTAAATTCGTTATTTAAAAAAAAACAGATGAAAAAATTATCAAATATCATTCTTAAAAATATCAAGTATCATTCTCGATTTTATCATCATCATCATCATAATCATCATCGATCATTTTAATTTCACAAATATTTTTAAAATATGAGCATCAAATATTTCTAAAACTAAGATTAACTGAAGCAATCAAAGATTGCTAGTACTAATTTTTGTTTGTTTGAAAAAAAAATTGAATTTGTATTTAAAAGAAAAAAAAAAAAAGAAATAATTTTTTTTTATATTATGTGAAGTAGCAATTCTCGAATTTTTTTTTTCCTTATTATCTTTTTTTTTTTCTATAATTTTCTCCGCTTTTATCACAAAATAAATGATCAATAAAGGGAAATTTATAGTTAACAAATTAAGAATAGTGTAGTTTAAGCTTTTGATTGATAAATAGCTTTATTCAATTTTTTATCATTTGTTTATAGCAAATGTAATAGCAATTAAATTTCTGATTTGAGCAGATTTCTGCGAGCTAGAACTAATAGCTCATTGAAATAGTCTGATATGTTTTTTTTTGATATGATAAATTATTTCTTCATATGCAATTTTTACAGCATTTTTGTCACAATTATAACTTTCAAAATTCTATCGCTGATTTGAGCAGAAACAATCAATACTAATAGTTCACATGAGGTAGCATGATATGTTTTTCTGATATGATAAATTTTTTCCCCAATATGCAATCATTTTTTTTTTTTTAGAATTATTAACTCTCGAAAGAAACAATCGTAGCCCAAAAACAATAGCTAATGAAAATTTCTCGTTTGCAATGTTGGAATAGATTTAAACGTCGTATGTTTACAAAATTGAGATAGATAACTTTCTAGTGTTGAAAAATAGCAAAAAAAAAAAGTGTGAAGTTATCAATCATTGATAAAATCACATCTACAATTATTATCTTTTTCAGTTTGGAAAATAGTATTGATAAATAATTTAAAGACATATTCTACTACTATCAATATATATATATGTATAATTTTTTTTGAATATTTATTAATTGATGTCCTTAAAAGAAGCAGGCTTTTCATGCTAAATCAATTTATTCACATAGTCTTCAAATTTCAACAACTGACTTGATCATCAGTCTCGACAAAATTGTTTTATATCATCATCATCATCATCATCCAAAGTACCATGTTGAGAATGTCGTGGAGAATCCGATGATGAATGTGAAAAATGCGACAAACCCCTGGAAAAATCAATTTTATTTAAAATAATTATAAAATATTGCATTATCGTTGTTTTACTTCGAATTATGTATATTACAAAATCATGAATAGTATGAATATAAAAATGTGATCATAGATGAAGAAATAAGCATTGATTGATTGAATTTAAATCATTAATTTTCCAACTATCGAAAATTTCAGACGTTGGCATCTTTGTAAATTTTATAGAAGCATAGCACTAAGAGATAATTTTTAAAATTAAAAATATTAAAAAATTCGAAATTTGTAAAATCTCTTTAAAAACATAGAAAGCAGAATTAATATATGAATAATTGATTGAAGTGAAAGAAGTAATTATATTTAGTAAACTTTAACATGAAATATTATTAAATTCCTACAAATGATAACAATTACAATCTGACAAATGATAACAATTACAGTTCTCAAATACAGGACTCGTTTATGATAATAATGATAACGACGGATTATAAGATTTTGCTTTTCCGTTAAATTACAAATGTAAAAGAAATAAAATATAATAAAATCAATGTTTTCTAATTTATCTTAGAGTTTTAAAAACATCATTCATCACATGCATTATTATACTTTATTGATTATTTTCTTCATTAAATCAAATCAATTGAACTGAAGTAAAATTTGCTAATATGAATAGTTTTGAATATATTTGAAAATATAAAGTTTTTATATTTGTGTATTTTTGAGAAATTTTAGTTTCAAAATAAATTTGATAACGTTATGATATGATACCGATTAATTGATAGAGAAATAACAAAAGGAAAATTCATTTTCTTCTTTTTATTTCATAATGTTTCTACAGTTGAAAAATTTATTCGAAATATTTGATAAAATATAAAATAGATAGGAAAAATAATGTTATGATATGATACTGATTAATTGATAAAGAAATAACAAAAGGAAAATTCATTTTCTTCTTTTTTTTTTATTTCATAATGTTTCTATAATTGAAAAATTTATTCGAAATATTTGATAAAATATAAAATAGATAGGAGAAAAAGGAAATCAATCGTTTTGGCAATTAATACATTCACTTTTGTAATTAAAAATGAAATAATTTGATAAAATATTCTCTAATAAAAAATATAAATAAATTATTGTAAAAATTCCCGTACACCCATATTAAATGATGTAATCTTATCAACAAATTCAAATATTACACTTCTTCTTTTTTTTTTGAAGATTTATAAATAAATATATTCTTTTTTTTTTTGGTATAAATATGATTCGAGAAGATTGATAATTTTCATAAAAGATAAAAATTTCAGGAACAATAATTGACGAAATAATTTTAAAATTTTTGGCAATTAAAAAAGTTTTTGGCAATTTTTTTTTTTTAATTTTTTGGCAATTAAAAAGTTTTTGGCAATTTTTTTTTTTTAATTTTTTGGCAATTTAAAATTTTTGGCAATTTTTTTTTATTCAAATTATCGAAATAATCATCAAATGATAATAATGTAGAAAGAGAGAAAGAGGAAGAAGAGAGAAAAAAAGAAAAAAGAAAAAAGAAAAAAGAATCAGAAAGATTTTTGTCTTTGAATGAGTGCTAATTTTTTAATTGTTAAATTTTCGTTCTTCAAAATTAATTCTCTTTTATTTTTTTCTGCTGACGAAAAAGAAAAGAAGAAAAAAAGAAGAAAAATAAAAGAAAAAAATATTAGCACATCTGCTTTTGGCATTAGCGGAAATGTGTTAAGAAATAAATAAATTGAAGATCGGAAAGAAAGTGATTACCACTTAACAAAGGAAAAATATATGTTTTAATTATTAATATTATTATTAAAATATATCAATGTTAATTCAATCTTTCAACTGTTAAAAACTTCACTTTTCACTCATCATTATTACAAGATATTACATTACATTTGACAAATGAACAATACTTCATTTACGTCTACGAAAAAAGTTTTACGATAAGAAAAAATCAATCTTAGAAATAATAAAGAAGAAATTAATATTAGGCAAAAGATGTGTGTGTGTGTGTGTGTGTGTGTGTGTAGTCATTGCTGATCATCAATGATAATGATTGTATTTAAATTGATAAAATAATTGCAACAGTAGTAAATGATGAAAAATTTCAATTAATAATCGATCTTTGAAGTAATAAATAAAACAATGATGTTATCAAAAATTATCTTATCAAAAGATAATACATATGTGTAATTGCGATCATTGATAATAATGATTGTAGTTAGACAGATAAAATGATCATAAGCAGATTAATATTATTAAATGATAAAAGATTTCAATTAATAGACAATCTGAGAAGAAATAAATAAGGAATTGATGTTAAATTAAAAGATATGTATGTGATAATGATTATCGATAATGCGATTTGATTTCGGAAGACAAAATGATTGTAATATTATTAAATGATAGCCGTAAGATACTAAATTTATTACGAGAATATTTGAACTTCAAACATAGCGGAATATTTGAAAGTTTTTTTTTTTTTTTTTCAAAAACTAACCAACTATTATCATATCGGCTTGTTAAAGTTTCATCATTAACATCTAATAGTGTCGATGACGGATGAACTGCTTGACGCCATGAATCGTTTCGCACAAATACAGCCATTTTTAATTAATTAAATCTGAAAATTTATTTTATTTGTTATATTCTACGATAGAAAAGTGGTGCTTTTAAATTTATTAAATTTTTTTTTTTTTTTTGAATATCATTAATCAATTATTTATCAATCAATTCTAGATGCTATGATTTTGATATTAAAGAATTTTGATCTGAAGGAAAAGAAACAGGTGGATTATGATTATTTTACATAAAATGAAATTTAAGCAATGTTTGAGAAAAATCAAAAAATTTCAAATTTTTTGATTGATTCAATTTTGAATATGTCAGTTGCAAAAAGGATCTCACCTTAAATCTCGTACAACTTCAAATTACTGAAAAAACTTTGGGAAAGTGAAGTGCAAATAATATTTAATAATTTCGTTGAATTCCAAATTTCCGGTTTAAAATTAAAATTCTATTGTAAAAATTATTACAGTATTCAAGCAAAAAATATTGAAACAGCCATTCATAAATATTATTTTGTTCTTTGATGTGATGAAAAATGTTCATTTTTATAGACATAATTATAACCTTTAATAATCGTATGGTCGGAATTTGAATTTCGTAAAACGCTGGTTTGAATTATTCTTGAAATTCTTTCCAAATATACGTTTTTGAAAAAAGTTATCGATAGTTCTAATTCATACTGTCATTAAATTCTGAAAAGTAATATTTTCAAAATTCAAATTAAGAAATGAAAATTGAAAAAGTTCAAACTTTTGCTTCTTGAAAGAGATGAAAAGAAAGTTATGTATGTAAAGAATTTGCAAAAATATGAAGCTGCTCTACGAGAACTTGAAGAAGATAGTTGAAAAAAAAAAAAAAAAAAAAAGTTTGCCGTTGTAAGTTTTGAAGATACTGGATGCTAACGATACGAAAACGATTTATAATCATTTAGCAATGATTGATTCATCCTGGAATTAGAAGAAATGCGTTAATTTGTTCAATCTGAAAAATATTTTAAAAAGATTTTTTTGTTTTTAGAACTTTTCGAACAATTAAAAAAAAAAAAAAAAAAAAAGAGCAAAAGAGCAAAAAAATCGAATGTGTTTCAGTCAAAAAAAATTATGCTTGTTAAAAATAAAGCGAAACCAAATTTTTGGTATAAAAATGAGTTACAAATCATTTAACATCAAAGTTGTCGTGTTCAATTTGCTTAATTTGTCATTATACATAAATAAAATCTAAAGAAAAAGAAAAAAAAAGGGAGAGAGAGAGAGAGAGAGAGCAAGATCCCTTATCTCTAGAATCAATATCAAATTTTGAAATAATTTACGAACGAAGGAAAAGAGAAATAAAAATTTGAAATTTCAAAATCAAACAACAACAAAAGAGAGGAATGAACACGAATCAAATAATATGACAGGTAGAAAAAGGAAAATTTTTATTAATGATTGCTTAGTTTAACATAGAAATTTTATCGATAAATGAAAGAAAGAAAAAAAAAAAAAAAAAACTTTTCCTATATTCTTTTTTAATCAACAATGTTTCAAATTAATAGTAGAAAATTTAAGGCATGTTGGATATAATGAGATTTAAGGCATGTTAAATATAATTCTCATCATGAAATTTAAGGCATGCTAAATGCAATTCTCATCATGAAATTTAAGGCATGCTAAATACAATTCTCATCGTGAAATTCAAGGCATATCAGATATGATTCTCATCATGAAATTAAGGCATATTAATTATAATTTTCATCATGAAATTTAAGGCATGTTAGACACAATTCTCGTCATGAAACTCAAAGTATGCTAAATAAAATTTTTGTCATGAGATTTAAGGCATATTTTTTGATCGCTTTTTTCATTCAAAATTTGAACCTATACAAAAATACATGTATAATTTTAAAAATACTATTATTAAAAAAACCGAAATAGAAAATAAATTGCAAATAGAAAAATTCTAAATGAAGAACAGGATTATATGATGGTTGTTCACAAAATTTGTGATAATTGATAGTGATGTTTTGATTAAATTTCAACATGTCTTCTGAGATTAGTTAGCTACATTACACCTGACATCAAATATGATGTAATCAATCATGCAAATAATACACTTCATTGAATTTTTTTTTAACAATTTTAATAATTTTATAATTTCAGATAAATCAAATTTAGATTTATTATAGATTTGATTATATCATATGATAAATTGAAATTATAATCATTGATTAGTATTATGATAATGAAACATATTGTTTATCCTAATTTTATGAATTAAAAAAATATTTTCAAAACAATTAAAATACATTCCGTTGTCAAAATAATCATATTTGTCTTAAAAATATCATTTAACAGTAAACATTTGTCAAATTTCATTTTGAAAAAAAAAAAAAAAAAAAAAAAGGGAAAAATACTACCTCTAAAATACTTGTATTTTTATAAAAAAAAATTAATTCATTATAAAATTATTTTTATAAATCAAAATAATTGAATCAGAATTAATCAAATTATAATAATTTTAGAATTTGGCTCTGATAAATTGAAATTTTGAAAGTTTTTTTTTTTAATTTTTTTTATATTTTATAAAAATAATAAAAAAAGTGATAAATAGCAGAGAATTATTTATCATTCAACAAGAGTAAAATTATAAATTCAACAAAATTTTTTTTTAAATTTTTTTTTTAATAAAATGTGCTTATAAAAAAAAAAAGAAAAATAAATAAATAAAAAGAATCGTTATGAACAAAAAAAAAAATATTATTATTTTCAAATTTTTGTTAATAAATAGTAATTGTTAGCAAAGTACAACCAACCATAGTGCAATTAACTAATCCATACAAATTTTGAATGAATAGAAAAGCCAATTGACAGCTGACCAAGCAATCACAAATGTGAAGTAAATTGAATGATTCGTATAACTAGGCTAAGAATTTAATGATAATTTCAAATTTTGAACATTGTTACTTCCTTTACACAAAATTCTAAACATATCTTGCAAATTTTACTTCTCCGTTAATTTCTATGTTTCATTAATTTATTCTCTTTAATTAATCATATCATATCATATCATATACATATCTATTATCATATCATACACATATCTATATAAACATGTATATTCTCTAAGTATATAATTTTATTAGTTATTAAATTATCTAAAAAATTGAAATCCTAATTACCCGTTAATATTAGATGATATCATATATCTTTTTATCTTTTAAATTATGTATTCTTAATGCTACATGTAAACTTAATTGAATATTCAATTTAGTCATCATTATCTTAATCATCATTATTACAAAATAAGTTATTAAATTATGATTAGATATTTTGATAATGTTTCTACAATTTACACATCTTAATGTTTGCAAAATTTGTTTAAAATTTCGAAACAGTTTAACCCAATCATCAATCAAATGCAGATAATGTTTATATTGGTTCGTCGCAAAAATGTTTTAAAGTTTACGTAACATCTATATGATAGTAACTTGTAGAGTATTAGTAATAAATCTTTCAGCTTGCAATTTTTGACGGAATCAACTATTTGACAATTTAATTCTATTATTATTGCAGTATTATATGAAAAAATTACATTCTAAAATTGCATCTATAATACTAAGTAAAATTTCACCAATCATTTCTAAATATATTACTTAATTCGTTATATTGTGTCAAAAAGTTAGCAATAATAATTTTTCTTTTAATTCCTGTAAAATTTTGATGTTATATATCTCAGAAATGTTGAAATATCAGCTGAAAGATAAAATTTCATTATCTCCTACTCGAATATATCAACATATATTTTTGGATTAGTTATATATAAGATGATATACTTGTATAGAAACATTGAAAGAACTAATTTTTATACATGTAATTAAACCAATTGGTTGGTTAAAGCAACAACAAACAATCAAAAGTTTCAACACATTTAAAATAACACTTCTATTTCTCAAAAAATTGTAATTTAATTGAAATTTAAAAACAAGTTTGCTTCCTTAATATTACATTAATCCAAAACATTTTTTGCTTTGTAAAAATACTAAGCTAAAAACTTTACTTCTTTCTTGAGGATTTTCAATTAAATGTTCATTGTTTTGCAAAGTCCTGAACTAGATTCCCCGTACTTATATATAATGTTAGATTATTTAAAAAACCAGATCAAGAAAGGAACTAATAAATCAAAGAATAAAGTAACACTAAGTTATCATCATGCTGCATATCTAAATGATAAATAAAAGTCCACATTCACATTATCTTTTGAGAATTTGCATATTTCGAATTGTGTATTTAAATCTAAGAAGCTGAAAAAATTATTTATGGCTTCTTAGATTTAAAATTCAAAATATGTGTCACTATAGGACGTTCATTTACGATTTTTAATATATCATATTAATTTACAATTAAATAAAATTGAAAGAATGACACGGATTTTAACAAAAGAGAAAACAAAATCCTGAGATCATAGGAAACCCTTCCATAAAACAGAAATATTTATTTTATGTTATAAACTCATATACAGATCTACTTTCGAAACAAACAATAAAATTTATGCTTCAAGAAAACAAAGTAGCTTCAAGCATTAAATCTGAGTTGTTTTCCTAGACTTCAGATATATTTCAAAGAATATTTTGATCTTCTTGCATTTGTTAGGATGGGGATTAAAGCTCAATTTTACTCACTTTTACACTTGAAAATTTTACATCAGGGTGACAGCTTATTGAAATTTGAGCTATCACTGCTGCCAAATGATGTGCGCATACTGTAATAACGGGAAGAATTGCTGATACATGGTGAATTTTCTTTACCAGAATCATTCCGTGAAATAGATGTTCGAATACGAGCAATATGCTTAGCAATAGCTCCCTGTTCACGTCTTCTTGCTTCATCTTTGGGAGTAATCGGACTATCAATATTCATATAGTCGATACTGTTTACAGACAAATTTAATAAAGTTCGTTGTTTTGACTGACGCACTTTATTCCTTACAGCATTATTCACCATTGAAAGACGACGTTGCCGTGCTGAAAGAATAACAGTTTCCACCTATTTGTAATAAAAATATTCATCCAATCATTTAAAGCAAAGTATTTCGTCTAACACGTTCTTACATAAGTCTATCAAAATAATTGAAAAAAAAAAACTACATAGTTTACATGATTCTAAGCTGTTAATGATTTAAACTATCTTTCCATAACTGACCAAGTCATATATCCAAATATGATAAACATAAAAATTTTCGCGAAGAGTCAGAGTTTCATGAAAAAAAGTGAAGATTCAAGAGGAAAAAAAAAAACATTCAAGATTAATGAAAACTAGCATACCACTATCAAATTTCGTATACAACGGAGTGCTGGTTACTAATGAATTCTTGCAAAACTGTTCAACAGTAGGACTTGTTTCGAAATGACCATTACTTAATCGCCGTTTTCTTCCTCCACTAATTGGACTTTTGCAATTGTTCACGTCAACATTTCCAGCAATATTTGGACTGGAATTTCCTTCTCGAGAAGAAATAGCATTAGATTTCGAATTGTTGTCAGAAGCAATTGATGAAATAAAAACAGAACTATTACCATTCTTCTGGATTTTTCCATCAGATTTAGACTTTGGAGTATATTGAAAATGATTCTGAAGAGTTTCCTCAAAATTGGACTCAGATGAAATGCTCATATCATCCACTTCATATTGCTCAGCTAGTTGATTCTGATCATTCACTTGATATTGATCGGTAGGTTCATTCTGTTCATTAGTTTTTTCATCATGCAAATAATGCTGCGATATTTCAGGATCCGCGTTAAATTCTTTTTTGTTAGTATTAGCATTAGCATTCTTGTTCGATATTGGCAATTTATGTGGATCAATCAGATAAATGTAAGCAGCCGATACTGTTTCTGCGTTAGAAGAATCAATTTGTAACATTTCCAAGTGACGACAAATTTCTGAAATAAAAGAGGAGAATTTAGTAAATTAAGTCAAACAAGAAAAAATTTGAGAAATATTTCTGACAACACTTATTAAGGATATGATTTAGATAATTGAAAAACTCGGACAGTAATGTTTTATAGTATAAAATTTGAGAATATATAATGTCAAATTGAACAGCACAATTACACAAATATCAAATATCATGTTCTTATGTTGCCAAATTAGAATTTAAAGTCATTCTAATTGTTGCAACTTATGAAAAACTAAAATCTAAAGAAATATATGCAGAAGAAATTAAATTTAAATATTTAAGTAGAAAGTTAGCTTAGCTTTAAGATTTCAAATAGTGAGAGGATATTAAACTGCTAAATAATATCAACTTTCTCATTTCTAAAGCAAATGATTAATTGTATATCATTTAAAGTTTGACTGTAAAAAACGTACCATCGATATTTCGTGCATTTTTTGTTGGAGCAGCAAAATTAAAAACAGAACGAACAATCTGGAAGAAATTATGCAATAAAGCTTGGATCATTTTTGTACGAATATAACTGGCTTGTTTATATCAAAAAATTCCCTTCGAAAAATGCAAACCACGACAAATATTGCCTGAAAATTATTAAATTTGCATTCTAAGTTTTTGCATAATCTATAATCAATAAAATGAAAATAACAATATGATAATATGGCTTTTTACATCAATTAGCGATTAGCATAATAATAAAAAAAATAGAGAAAATGCTCGAATGAAAGAAATTGCGGAATAAAACTTGAATGATCATTTTTTCACGTATATATAATTCTTATGTTTTTCAAATTCTTCGGAAATGTCAGGTTAAATAAATATTAGAGCGTGAAAATATGTGTCTATTTAGTTTTGAATAATTCGTATTGATAATAATAAGATGAATGTAACGAATAGGCCTTTCTTGGTGTTTTTTTCCATGAACTTTGGAAAAGATAAAAGGTCAGGTTGACAATAAGGAATAGTTGTAAAAGATGTTGAAATATTAGAAAATCATCCCTTAAACACAATAAAATATCCACTAGGGTGGAAGGTAACACTTCTAGAAATTCATAATTTTTTCAAAACGCAGCTTCGCGCTTTTTTGTAAACTTCAAACATTCAAAAGAGACAAGAAATCGGCCTTTGAGAATATTGAAAGGTCAAAATAAAGTGACCTATCTAAGCGCGACCCATCTAGTGGTCCACCTAAGTGATCTATCTAAATGATTCTCGGTATAAGAAAGAGCTATATTGCGACAAAGCATTGAATGAATCCTGAATTATGATAAAATTCGGGATCCCGGAGCTAAACTGAACTTTCCCTTCGATGACTTTACATATCACTGTAGTTTGAAGTATTACCTGCTATTATCATTCATCTTCAGTCTCAAAAAAAATTTGGGCTAATTTAATTGTAATGAAGGCATAAATCATTGAGGTACGAAAATTTTTATTTGAAAAGATAAATCATCAAATATTCGTCGAAATGTTAACCCAATTTTTCGAGATTCTTCAAAAAAACATGACATTTGCTTGCATTTCCCAGGCGTACTATATCCAGTTCTAGAATTGGATTTCAGTATGACTGAATAATTTTACATCCTTTGCAATTCATGTTTATTTTAAAATTAAATTAATGCAAAGTAAATATGATTTTATATAATCTTGCTGGCGATTCGTTCATTTGCAAAAATTTGTTGCTTTTGACTAATGGGTACCAATCATAAAATCAGCAATAAAAGAAAAAAAAAGCTCTCAGCGAATTTATTAATCAACCATAAATAAGTCTTTTAACATAAATTAATTTTTATCAATTTCACATTTTTTCGACAGTTTTCAATCCCAATATCTTAAAACAATCGGCCATTATAGCAGCTGTCACCCTGCATAGCACTAGTCGTTGATAATGAATTGTTGTTTTTCCTTAAAGAAATAAACTAATTAAATTAATATCATATAATGTACATGATAATTACGAATTGATCAAAAAAATAATAATTCAAAGTTATTTTCTCATCTCTCTTTCTTCTGTTTTTAAGCTAATTGTATATATTTATTTATTATTTTTTAATCATAATAAAAAACAATATGATAAATTGGATCATTAACTCTTATGGCATTATTGCATGAATTCAAGGAAACAATACTTAAATCTAATGATAGCAAAAAAGATATACCATCAAGATCTTTTTGAATTACATAACATTCGTTGTAAAAATCATGGAACACTGTTGCCAGAGAATAAACATAATCGCAAAGCTATAAAATTCAGAATTAAATTACGAAAAAAATTCGGAATAAAACATCAACAAAAGTTTCCTTAATGTCGAAATAATAAAAATGAATGACAAATTTAAAGATATGTTATTTCTTTCACTAGCAAAGAAACTCACCTGATGCAGAAAGAAGTTATCCAATGTGTTCAGAATGCAATCAGTAAATTTCAGAATTGTTTTCGCCAATCTAAATTCCGATTTATGTTCTAGCGGTAGCACCCCATTAGGCAAACTTCGTAAATAGTTCTGAATATCCTCTTCAGAAACTTCAGTATTGCGACATATCGATCTAGAAAATTGAAGGAGAGATAGAAAAAGAAACACAAAAGCTCAAGTTTTACTAATTTTACCTAACTATTTTCAGAATTCAATTCAAACATATTGTGACCAAAACTGAAAAATTTCAAAGCAAGTATAGGTTGAAGCTCAAATACAAAGGAAATCCAAATCAAGTGAAATGGAAATATAAAATAAATTTACTTTATTCTAGCAAAAGCATAGAGAAGATAAACAGCAGTATTGCCTCGGTCATCCAACATCTAAAATAATAATTTATCAATCTTTAAGCAAAATTTAGAATAGAAATAATTCACTCTTTTTATGACCAATATATCTATTATACCATAAAGTATAAGAACATGAAAAATTTTAATTTTGAAATTTCCAAGAATAAGTTGTACCCGATCAAATGAGAAGACATAATCCTGCGTACGTGTTTGTGACAAATCAGCATATTTCACACAACCATATGCGACAGCATCACGAGCTAATTCTAACTCATTTGAAGACATAACCTTCAAGGAAAATTACAATAATGAATTCAAAAAAAAGTACATCATTTTCTAATATTTCGAAAATAATGAAATTTAATTTCGTAACGAACCTTATTTCGCTCTTTTTCCACTAATTTTGCTTCTGCTCGTTTCAAACCTTCGTCAAGCAAATCTGTTAACCGAACAGTATCACCAGATCGCGTTTTGAATTTTTTCCTGGAATCGGATTAGATCAGACCTAAGTTTTTAAAGCATTATTTCGTTAGATGAAAACTCAAAGAACTGATCAATTATTTTGTATATTTGGAGTAAGATGTATAAATTCAAAATGAGAAATAATTTTGATCTATGAATATGAGCAAAAAAAGCGAAAATTCTATCTAGCGTAAATTATTGAAATATGGATTTCACAAGACATTGAGAAAACATTATTTAATTATAAGAAATATACCAATTAACTACAAACTAGTAATTAATGAAGACAGAGATATCTTTCTGGTCATAAACGGGACCAGAATTTAAGTCAGGTCAAATAGAAGAATCTAAGAACAAATTTAAAAAGGTAGATGGAACAATATTATATACATAAATATACTAAATCGATTATTGAAAACAAATTGATAAGGGTAAGAAATGGAAAAGATAAACATTACATAGATAGATATTACATACATAGAATTCAAGTGATCATACTTAAAACAATTCCACAACTTCAATGGAAGAAGGAGGAAGAGTATTTGCCTGCAACATTCAGGCGGCGTACAACTATTGTCTCTGAAGAATACTTTTCTTTTTTTTTTTTAAATTCAAATCCTTCAAAACTTACTTGTCCTCTCCCAGAACTAGACCAAAACTGACAAGTTCAACTCGTTTCTCACATGGTGAATACCATCCAAGTTTCTGGCCGGCAGCATATAATAGCTAAATATATTTCAAAGATTACTCTTATTCGATTGTTAAATAGTTCAAATTAATCGATGAAATAAATATTTAAACCAGTTCAATATATTACAAAATGACTAGTAACATCGATAACTGGGTTTGTCACTGACTTCAAAATGCAGACTCTGTCCAGCATCAACAACATAAATGATCCAATCTGCTTTATCAATATGCAAACGATATTTCAGAGCTGCCAGATCAGATGTATCATATGTAAAACCACCATCTGACTTCACAACAGTAAGTGGGACTTCTTGACCAACTCTTAAAATTTTTCGCCCTTCATCAAGTTCCAAAACACCTGGAATTGCTCAGCGATTGCAAGTCTAATATATGAAATATTTTACAAATAATTAATTTCATATTCCATTTGCTTTACAAATCTTTTAACTACTCAATATTTTTATATTATAAAATCTTTATAGAATATTACATAGAAGTGCTGATTGAAACCCGAAAAGATTACCCAATTTGTCGAGCTCTTTAACGAGCTCAATCATATGTTTTTGATAGAATGATTCGCCTCGTTCAACAATAGTTATATCCAATCGATCATAAATTTGATTGAAGTCTTTTCGAGACACATCACATATCATTTCCCAAGCTTTCACGAAATCTGGGTCAAAACTTTGCAGCTTAGTAACGCATTGATAAGCGCGGGCTTTAAATGATTCATCTTCGTCAAAACGTTTCTTGGATTCCTAAAGTACTCTTTAAATTATTCAAAAATGAAATACGATAAATTTATAATATTTTAATCTGAAAACTTATGGCATATGACATTCCGAAATATCAAAATTTCAACCTTGTAGAAAGCTTGCAAATCCGATATTGGTGGTACTTCATTGAGGAAATTTGGAAAACGATCTTGCAAATGAGCAATTACATGCCAAATTGTGTACCCCAGTCGCCAACATGATTTAGGCGAAGAACCTTAAAAATATTAAAATTTTATACCGAAATTTTAATAAGAAAAGTGCTGAAAATTTGGCCCACTAATTTAACTTTTGGTTTGTCTGCTAGGAACTTTCCGATTCCGTCAGAAATCTGTGATACTAGTGTTTCAACCGTCTATTCAGTCATAAATATTGATTTCTAATAAAATTTTTTCCATTCGAGTTATCTATCCTTAATCAAGGATTTAAAACATGTATAACACTTTATTATATCTGCAATGAACAAATTATTATCAATCACATAAATCAACAAAATTAATAATAAGCAATGTCTGAAGCGTATAAATTTGCGACTGAAAATAAAGAAAAGAAATGTTAACTAACATCGAAACCAACATAAGTAAGCAAACGACAAATACTGTCGCCTATGATAGTGGACCTCAAGTGACCCACGTGCATTTGTTTAGCAATATTCGGAGATGAAAAATCAACAATAACACGACGTTTTTCAATTACTGGGATTTCAATATGCTGAAAATTTTTGAATTAACCATATTTCAATTCTATTTCAATTCTATATCTATTCAACAAACATTTTTTAAATAATGTAACAGGAATAAATACCTTTAAAGCAATATTTGCAATGCTCGCGGCAATCCAGTTTCTATTCAGATATATGTTGATATAACCAGGTCCAGAAACTTCCATCTAAAAATTATAAGAATAGAAATTAATCATCTTAAAATGAATTCGCGATTATCAATTTTAAATACCTTCTCAATTCGGTCACATTTCGGCAGATTATTCATGATTGCTCCCGCAACTTCCTGAGGAGAAATATTCTGACCATTTTGCTTCAACCTCTAAAATAAAAACAAGGAAATATTATTAAAACCAAGTAAATTTTCGAGAAAAAAATTAAATAACTTTTTCAGTGATTTAAACGATTGCAAAGAAGACTTGAAACCTGAGCAATGGACATCGATGAATTGAACTGATAGTCACCAAATTTAGCTTGTTGAGCTTCTGTTATTAAAATAGGAATAGTAGACATTTCTGGATATAACTGAAATTTTATTCTATGTACTGTTCATAAAAAATTAAAACATGAGAAAACCCTTAACTGTATGTATAAGGACTAATATTCAAATACCTATTTATCTCTTATTATTCTCAAATCTTAAAAGAGAAAAAGCTGTCATTCTGAAACTTACCTTAGAAATGCTTTCTAAAAATAGAGCGCGAAACATGCACAGCAACGAACTTCCGAAATCCTTTACGATAACATAATTGCATTTTGTGGTTTTCTCGGAGAATTTGCTATATGAAAATTTTGTTCATAAATACAACATTTGAATCAGACACAGAGCACATATATATATGTGGAATGAAGATAACAATACATTTGCGAAATTGAAAAAAAAAAGGCAAAAGAAAGAATTACTTATTTCCAGCAAGTTTCTCATTATTCTTTTTTGAGAGCTTCTCCGTCTTCGATTTTTTCTCTACAGGTGCTTCAGCATTATTATTTTTAACACCGTTTTTATCATTTAACTGTTCTTGTTCGCGTATACTCTGAAACCAGAAGAATTCATTTATGCACTAAAGAAATAACCAGGGTTCAGTTAAAATAAAACTGTGACATTTTTTTCTTAAACATCTTTAATTACTCTATTTTATTGAGAGAAATTACAAAATATCAACATCGATGAAATGTTTTTACAGCATTCATAACGTTTCTATAGAATCTATTCAGTTAATTCAATATCACGTTTGTGCAAGAACTAGTTTAAGCATGAAATCTGATATTTCCCATCAACAGGTTAATATCTATAAAAAAATTTCGGCTTGTTTACAAAAATAAGTAACAAACTCACTCTTATCATATATATATATATATGGAAGAGAATCAGTGGGAACAGAAAAAATTCAAAAATAAATGCTACTTACCGCTTCAAGGATTTGTATCCTGTATTTTAATTTCGCATTTTCCATCATAACTTTTGACAATTCAGGACACTGTTCCAACAAGGCATCATTTACATCATCTTTTTCTATAGCATCTAGCAAATTTTGATATGTCACAAGCTTCTTCGCCTATTAGGTGTTAATATTATTTTAATAAAACAATGTGAAAAAAACTTCATGAAAGTCGAAATATTTTTAGTATTACTGATATCATATTTTTCTTTCATTTTCATGAGTATGAAATGAATTACAAAACGCAAAATCTTTTTCAATTTTTTTGTAATTTTTCTTCAATAGCGAATTCATTATTTGGAAAAAATATATCACCTAGACTGGTATATGACTGTTTTTATAATTTGCAATTCCACAGCTCCAATAATCTCCTAAATTCGGCACTATTTATCAAATTAGACCAAAACGAATTGGAAATTAGAATCCCAGTACTGCTAATGAATCAGCTACAAATTAGATTCCTACATAATTCAATAAAATATGACATTTATTTGGCCATCTCTCACTTGGATCACTGATGTAAGGAAGAAAAAAAAAAACAAAGAAATGAATTTACTGATTCATTAAGATGTTGTTGAAGCTTTTGTAACTCGCTATTACAGGAAATGTCATTTAGCGATTCTGGTTTCATCATCACAGTTTTTTATTTCTCCTGTAATATAAGTTACTATTGATATAGATTTTTGAAATTCCTTTAAGACATGGAACATGATCCATGAAATTTAACATTTTTATATTTTCAAATATTTACATTATTCTCCATCGCACAGGTACTATGAAATTTCTTTCGAGAGTAGCGAAAATTTAGGCTAAGAGCAAAGCACAGAAAAAAACTAAAAAGGATTAAAATATGTACAGCTTGCGTCAACTAGCTGGTCGAAAGATATGAAATCTTGAGAATCATAAAATTTCTGCCAAGAAATATTTCTATAACAAACATTAACAAAGCAACAAAAATATCCAGATAATCAAAATGATATATGATAAAACTGAGATTGCAAAGTAATATGTACAGAACAAATAAAGTAATAGCATCAAAAATAATAACAGATAACTTAAAAAAAATACAAATCCAGAGCTTCCATAAAAACTGCATCTCGAGAGGACCCTTCTAAATTCTCTCATACTTAATACTCTAATCATAAGAGTTTCTCGAAAAAATAAAAATTGATTTATCAAATCTCACTGCACCCTTTCTTTATATTTTGCATGATGTAAACAAAAATATTCAAATACAAAATATAAATTACATCAGAAACTTAAAATCAGAAACTAAAGGAAGAAATTGCAAACTAAAACACAACTTTCTTCATTAACAAGTAGATATTAGAATCAAGTTCAAAACCATGCAAATTATTCGCATCACCTTTCAACCGCATCAACAAACCACCAAATGACGCATATGCTGCTAAGGTATTTGTTTCAGAACTCGATTCTTCTCCCTCGATTCGATACACTTTTCCAAACATTACATATTCAAATGGATCCAATCTTGGATAATGTGTCTGAAAATTGAAAAAGTGAATAGTAAATCTCGCGAACACATTTTCAATGAAACAAATTTCCTTATCTCAAATGACATACTCTAAGTTATTCTTGAACGAAAATTGCTTCACTATATTAATTAATTAACTTGTAGCTACATGAATATATAAAAATAAAAAAACCGGATATCTAGTGAAAAACAAATCCTAATAGTGAAAAAGAAGTATGTTGGATATAATTATGACAACAAAAACCCTGACAAAAACTTTATGATGCTTGTTAAATACATCCGCTGTTAAAGTATTGATAAGACTGATGCACTATATTAATTAATTAACTTGTAGCTACATGAATATATAAAAAAAAACCGTTAAATTAAAACGAGTTGAGTCTTCGATAAACAAATCAAATGAAATATATTACTTGATTATCAAATTCTCGTTCATCTGGTAAACCATCATCACGCAGCGTTGTTGCTAACAACAATCGGAATTTATCATTTAGATTCATTGGATATCTAAAAGAATTATTCAACTTATCATGCTTTCTTCTATCATTTTAATTATTTCATTTTTCCTCTTCAATTTTTGTATATTTAGTTCTATTCATTCATGTATTACAAGATGAGAAAATCTCTTACAGTTGTGTATTCACATCAAGAATGAGTTCCATTTTAAACGATTCGCTGTCACAGAATAGACGTGAAACACGATCAAATTTCTTCCCTTCCGGGTCAACATCTTTTACAAGAAACATATCATCGAACAATATACCCGTGGCCATCTTCTGCAATGATAAACTAATAACATACACAATAATGTTTTCAGGCATTTATCAGATTTTCGATTTAAATAAAGAATTATTGTTCAAGAATAAATGGATTAAATAAATAGCAATAATGGTTATCTCGGTAAAGTAATAAAACAATATTGTATATGAAATCGTTAATAAAAACAATTTTGCATGGAATTTCGACATTTGTAAGATTTTTGATTTAAATAAAAATCTTACAAAAATATTCAAAAATCAATTAATGAAAAACAACTAAATTATAATTAATATGATAAATCTATAAAATACTTTACCGACGTGACGTACGTGATTGTATAAACGTGATTACACGTTTATTAACAATCAACAAAATTCCATCATCCTAACTATCCTCATCGTAATATTGCTATCATAACGGACAATCGCAAAGTGTACCTGCTTCAATCAACTCTAAATCATTATGAGAAAAAAATAAGTGTTCGCATGAATTAATGATAATTAGAAGATATAACATTCAAAAGAATATGTAGAGAAAGTTGAAGAAAAATAGAATTATATTAGAAAGTACAATAAAGCAGACAAAGCAGACAACGATAGATTAAGCGAAATTGTAGAGATAGACGGAAAGTTATTGGCAGAAAGTGAGAGATTTGAAATAATTCGTTAAAAAATGACTGCACCGAAGTTCGAAGTCGTGGAAGTTTGATTAGTATTCATTTCTCATTTGAAAGGAAATTCCTTACACATCCCATAATCTTATCAGGTTAAATGTCGCGACATATCAAATGAGCTTATCATATCAACTCCATCCATAAAATCAAATGTAATTCTCCGATATTCTTTCCTTTTCGTCATTGATTAAATTAATGATTTTAACGTTAATGATTAATTTTTTATTTTATTACTTCTACTTGTTAGGAACTCGTTACGAACATTATAGTTTTGCCATTCTGCTAGGAAAATATCAATTGAGTTTATCATATCAATCTGTGATCGTTTTCCTTCATGAAGAGAAATGATCGCAAGGTTAGATGTGATAAGTTCCTTTATGTTATATTCCTTTCTTTCCATTATTGATTCAGTTGATAATTTTATCAGTAATCATTAATTTCTTATCTAACTACATTTATACCTTTTTGATACATCTAACATGATGTGTGGAAGATTATTACGCAGCACAATTCGTTATCATAGTATGCTGTATTCTACTATATATTATCACTTATTATTTAGTTACATTTTCGATACTTAATTTTAATTGCTAGTGATTTTTCCTATAAAATTAGACTAGATCAGATTAGCTTGAAATTTTCATCTTTTGATTTTACTATTTTGAATTAAAATTTTAGTAAATCGAATTGGAATTCGTTCACATAAATGATTATCCGTTTTGTCCGTTATTGCTAAATTGAATATCATTATTTTCTGTTGCAATTAGTGACTAAGATGGAATTAAATGGAATAATTTCAGGAATAATGGCTTTATGGGTAGATAAATATAGGCCACGTGAGCTATTGCTCTAACCTATCATATCAAACAGGCTAATGATCTCATTAAAATCGTTAAGGTAAGAAAATTTTTTGTTATTGTTTATTTATTTATTCAAGAAAAAATGGGGAAAGAAAAAAAATTGAAATTGTAAATGGAAACATAATAAAAGTGAAATATCTTTTAAAAAGATTTTTAGAAATTTCGTTTTGAAATGAATAAAAAATTTTCAACATTTTTTTCAGACAGGTGATTTTCCGCATTTGCTTGTATATGGCCCAACTGGCGCGGGCAAAATGACTAGGATTTTTTGTATTTTACGAGAACTTTACGGCGTTGGTGTGGAAAAATTACGGATGGATGCACGGAATTTTCAAGCCCCATCTGGAAAAAAATTAGAAATTCAAACTTTTAGCAGCAATTATCATGTTCAGCTTAGTCCTGGGCAAGTTATTTATACTTTTTTCTAGTGTTTTAACTTTATTAAAGTGCAGTTAATTTTTACAAGTATTGTTAATGGATATTTTTATCTAGGCATTTGTTTTTAAATTTTTGGCTTCCAGAGAAGTTGGTATGTACGACCGTGTCGTTGTTCAGGAGATTATCAAGCAAATGGCACAAATGCATCAGATTGATGTTAACACACAAACGAAATTTCAAAGGTTTCATTAAAATATTGAAATCTTAGATAGAAGATTTTGCATGATTATAAATTTTTCATTAATTTTATCTCATAAAGCACAAGATGATAAGCTTCGTCTTCTATCTGTAAAAAGATAAAACATAAAGGTCATTAAAATGTTATAAGAAGATTATGTTGTGTTTATGTTTTCATAATTTTACAATTAGTACATCAAATGCTTCGAAATTTTACTCACAATGTCTTTTAGTTTTTATGTTTTTTATTTACTTTGGCGAAATATTTGATTTCAAGTTTTTGTTGCAAAAATAATTTCATATAAATTCTGAAATTCAAAGTCCATTTTTCAGTAGTTGTTTTAATGGAAGCAGATCAACTGACTCGAGATGCGCAAAATGCTTTACGCCGTACAATGGAAAAATATGCGCAAACATGCCGACTTATACTTTGTTGTGATTCAATTAGCAAAATTATCGACCCTTTAAAAAGTCGTTGTTTGGCAGTTCGTGTTGCTGCACCTTCGAATGATGATGTAAATCCTTGCAATAAAAGCTTTCTCATATTATGAAAAATTTTATTATTTTGAAATCTTAGATAGGTGAAATTTATAGTGACTGAAATTCACGACTTTGAATTTCAAGTTCAAAACTTACTAATTTTAAACTTTATTCCTTTCCTGTAATTGTTTTATGCTTAAATTCCATATGCACTGTATATTTCATATTTTATTGAATTTAAAATTTTCTATCAAAATTCAAATTTTCTTTTTAGATAGCCAAAGCTGTTAGATATGTTTGTAAACAGGAAAGTATCTCTATTCCTGAAAGCGTCGTCGCTGGAGTTGTTCAAAAAGCTAATGGCAATATGCGACGAGCTTTACTGATGGTCGAAGCAGCAAAAGTGCAGAAGTAAATATTTGTAGTTGTATTTGTAATTTAACAAATTTCTAAAAAAATTGCTTTCATAATCTTTAGTCCGAAATAGCCAATTATGAAAGGTCAAAAATTCATGACTTTTTTGTTGCTAGTCGCATTTTTCCTTTCATAATTGGCTATTTCGAAATCAAATATGCCGGCAGAAGTAAATAAAAAACATAAAAACTAAAAGACATTGTGAGTTAAATTTCGAAGCATTTGATTTACTAATTGTAAAATTATGAAAACATAAGCACAACATAATCTTCTTATAACATTTTAATGACCTTTATGTTTTATCTTTTTACAGATAGAAGACGAAGCTTATCATCTTGTGCTTTATGAGATAAAATTAATGAAAAATTTATAATTATGTAAAATCTTGAATTTATAATTATGTGATAATTATAAATTAAATACATTCGAAAAAAAATACTTTCCGATATTTACAGTAATGTATGTCTTTCTCACATATTTATTCCAGATCACATCATTATTTCACATTGTGAATGATATTTTCGAAACAATAACCATGATTGAGTAATAATTCAGATCTTTTCGTTTTCAGTTATCCATTCAAGGAGAACCAAGAAATTCCTGATCCAGAATGGGAAATTTATTTGCGGGAAACAGCAAAAATGATGTTACAGCAACAAAGTTCTGAGAAGTTTGTCCTCAGCTACTTTAGAAAGTCCTATTATGATTCTAATGCAGTAACTTTTTTCTTTTGCTTCTTTAATTATTATTCACTTTTTTTTTGCAGTCTTCTTAAAGTGCGTGGTAGATTTTACGAATGTATTGGACATTGCATACCTCCGAATGTTATTTTTATGGTATGTTTTGTTATTTACATATACTTTGTTTTTTTAAGAATAAATTTTCGTTTAATGTATTATTTATTGCTGTAGACATAAAGAAATTTTTAATACCCAGTATTTTTAATCTTTAAAATCCGTAAAATCTTACTAGCATTTTGAAATATTTCCAGAAATTACTGCAAGATTTATTGAAATCCTGTGATGATAAGATCAAACCTGAAGTGGTTGCTGCAGCAGCTGAATATGAGCATCGTTTTGGTACGTGGTAGCAAAGCTATATTCCATCTGGAAGGTTTTGCTGCATCATTCATGGAAATTTATCACAGACATCAAAATGAGAGTGCTATGAAACATTAATGAAATTTTCTAAACTATTATTCGTGCTTACTATAGGTAAATTTTCTTTGATACATTTAATGACTTTTTTTGAGCAGAAATAAAACAGTAAATTATTTGTATTATTTATTCTAACTGCATATTGTGAATCTAAAATAAGAGAGAGTCTTGGAAATCATGATATTTATGAATATCACTTAAATACTTTGTGATTTACATCATATTTTTCAAAAAAAGTTATTGTTCCTAGTACCTTATTCCTTCATATGCTTTAATAAAGACATTTCATATATTGATAGTTGTAGAATTTTTGTTGGAATTAGCAAAAAGAACAGATTTTCTTTTCCTTTTTTTTTTTCTTTATAACCATAATCACAGTTATCTTGGTGATTAATTATCAATTTTTGTCCTTGCAAATATGCTTAGTATTTGTTAAAATTTTCTTTGAAATCTACTGCATAATTTCCAAAACGAAATTTTGATACGCATCGTATTGGTGGTGAATAATTTCTTAGGATTTTCTGATTATCGATTATTAGTGTTATTCTATTTCTTTATTGTTTCATATACTATAATTTGGTTCATAATATATTATTGAAACATTTTTTTAATGGTAGTTTCTTTTTTGGATAAGTTTTTTGAAAATTTAAATTTTCATATTGATATTTGCACAATGCGATATAATATTTATTCATTACTTTTTATTTTTTACCTCTCACTTTGCTGAACGATTCATGTTAAGATCATCGATATTCTTGTAGCGATATTTTAGCAATGATCCAATGCAACTGTTTCAACAAATCAGTGCCTCTGATGTTCTGACTCTAAGGAAATGCAACAATGTTTGTAAAAAAAGTTTATCGGAACTTGAATTTGAAACAATTTTGGTTGTTCATTGATCTTATTATCAAAAGTGCTTTATCATTCATTTTTTTTTTTTTTTTACTTCATCTTGCTGATCTATCAATGTTTTGCTGTTTTTGAATTTAAATAAATAATTCATTCGATTTTCTTCTTCTCTTTCCCTTTCTCTCTCTTATGAAAAACAGTTCATAAGAATAATGCTGTGCATTTATTATCAATAGTGAAAAGCTAAGTGCTGAACAAACATTCACTTTTATTTGAAATTTTTTTTTTAAATTTTGAATTTAAAATTAAAATTAACTTTCGCAATAAAACTAAATATTTATTCCAGATGTCATAGTGCCAAAATATAGAAATGAGAATTAACTCATAGATAAAAGATTCCTAAATAATAGTAAATTTCAATTTTTATAATTTTAAAATTATGCATTTAATTCTGAAAAGATTTAATTTTTAATTTTATATGATCAAGAAATATTCAATGATTGCTGCTAAATTACCTACAATATCATTGATTTTAATGATCAGCGCTGTAACATATTCATTCAAATAAATAATTGCGCATTTTAAAACTTATAAATAGAGGATAATTTTAGTTATACGAATTATATATTCGTTTATAAAATATTTCTTCTTTCTATATGCTCAAATTTTCATTTTATTTTTAAAATTCATTTTGCAAATTACTCACTCTATTATTTCTGTATTTTTATACTCAATTTCTGATATATCATTTTTTGAATTGAATTTACCAAACTTGTTATTTTAATTTTTGAATTGAAAGTAATCTTTAAAAATAGTTGCAAAAATTAGTGATAATACTGTATTTTAACAATTAATCTTTTCAGAAATAAATTTTTATTTCATTAAAAAAAGCAATAATTTGATAGTCAATTATTTTATAATTTTGAATCAATACTATATATATACCATATCATTTATATATTCTATAATATTACTATAATATTATTTAATTCTTATCACCATTAATTTCATTCTTATCATTATTGCTGTCAATAAATTATCATACATATCATCTCATTTAGCAATTACTATAATAATATTTAATTCTTATCATTATTATTTTCATTACTATCAATATTATTACAAAAATGAACAATATTGTCAGAATTGCAGACATTCTTATCATTATCATTTTCATTACAATCAATCAATATTACTAATTTATTTTAATCATTATTACTTTAAATTCATTATTTTTTTTTTTTCAGAATAATTGTATATGTCTGCAATCTCGACAATATTGCTCATTTTGTTCAAAAAATATTGACTAATTTTAACGTTTGCCAAATACTGATAACAACGAAGAACTAGTTTTACATTACTCAATTGATTGTTATGTTTTGAATACTGAAACATTGCTTCGCTCCAATTATGAAAATGTTATATTTTACAAATTTTACTCTATATTTTAATACAAACATGGCAAGTTTGTTTTCTTTTTTTTTTGGTTCAAAATTCGATATATGCTTAATTTAAGTTACTAAAAATTTTAAGTTTAAATATGCTCAATTTAAGTTATTGGAAGTTTGAAGTTAGGTATAGTTTAATTTAAGTATAAGTTAAGCATAATTTAGTTTAAGTTAATTTAACAATTTAAGTTATTGGAAATTTAAAGTCAGGTATAATTTAATTTAATTTAAGTATAATTTAATTTAAGTTAATTTAAGTATAATTTAATTTATGTTAATTTAAATGAATTGTAAAGTTAGATATAGTTGATTTAAATTGCTAAAAATATTTGAAAGAAATTTTGAATATGCTGAATTTTTAAGTTTTTCAAAATTTGAAGTTGGGGAAGAAAAAAGTAAAAAATATGGCTATTTCATATAAGATCAAAGATCATGCATATTATGATTAATTTAATTGATTATCATAAATATCACACACGATATTCGTCCATATCACTTTATTATGCAAAGCATCTTTTTATTTTTTATTTTATTTTGGCATATGCTGAAGATAGCTGTATCTTTTGATTAATTTAATTATGTTCACTTGAAATGATAAGAAATTTTTTTTACCTTATAAATGCTTGATAAGATATTTGGCAAATATTTGATTAATAGTATGTTATAAATGCTTACTGTGATGTTTGATAATATTTGATAAGAGTAAATATTTATCCAATACAATATTTTTAGTATATTTTAATTTAACTAAACTTCTTTAAACGGATGGCATTTTCTTTTTTTTAAATTTTTATGTCATAATGATCTTTTCCTGAACTTTTTGGCTTTTCGATATGAATGTTTTTTTTTTTTGCATTTCGAGAACAATCTTTCAAACTTTTGCTTTTGAACTTTGACTGATTTCAATTTTATTACTTTTCTAAGTTTAAGTTAAGTTTTCCATTTCATATAAATTATCAAAATTTTCAATATAATCAAAATTATGCATTTGATTGGTTTTTTTTTTTGGATTGTTATGCAACTTCTTGACCTTTTGCGCTTGAACTTCGATTAATTTCAGCTTTATTACTTATCTGAGTTTAAGTTAAGTTTTCCATTTCATATAAACTATCAAAATTTTCAATATAATCAAAATTAAGGGATGACTAATTTGTGCAGTTTTTGCAAAAATGATTCATTGGCAACTTTTTTTTTTTGAAAAAAGAAATGACATACATATGATATCAATCATTATTATTATTATTGTTATTATTACGATTATTATTATTATCATTATCATTATTATTATTATCATTTATTCAACTTTCCTATTTATAAGAAAAAATTATTCCAACAAATGCTTCTCATTTTCTCATCAAATATGATGAATAAGAGAATGAAAAATCTTTCATTTTAAAAATTTTTGGTAATAATTTTTTAAAAAGTTTCCATTGCCAAAATTATATTTTAGATTAAGTATTTTGAAAATTTTTATAATCGTTTAAATATTAATTTAAATGGTTAATTGATAATAGCTATCATCAATATCACATATATTCTTGGCTAATTGATAAATATTACTATTCGTTTTTTTTTTTTCATAATAATTATTTTCCTGCAGAATAATTATCAGTATTATATTTATTCAGAATTATTTGATAAATTATTCGTATTTTTTTTCTACAATGATTATTATCCTGTTTCGGATATAATTATTTAGCTGATAATGTCATCATATGATAGCCAATAATTAATCAATATCATATTTATTCGGAATTATTTAATAAGTAATACCTTTTTTTCCACAATAATTTTCCTGCTCTCGATATGATTATGAAGCTGATAATGTCATCATATGATAGCCAATAATTAATCAATATCATATTTATTCGGAATTATCTAATAAGTAATACCTTTTTTTGCACAATGATTATTTTCTTGGTAACTTAATTAATTATTAAATTAATAATGTTCGTAAAAATTAATGAAATTAATAAATGAATTTTACAGCTTTTCTTTTTTTTTCATTATTTTTCATGAAAATAAATGTGTCTAAAATAATTTATTCCATTATTAACTCGCATTTTAATCTATGAAAATAATTCTGATATTATTTGAATTCTCAAAAAATATTACTTTAATTTTCAATTTATTTATTTATTTGTTTATTTATTAATTTATTTATTTATTCTCAAATATATAAGTAATGTTGAAATATTTTGAGAAATACCATAGATTACTCTTAGCTGAGAGTTGTGGTATTTTTCCAACATTTATTAAACTTTTTATTTCCTTCATTTTTTTTTAGTTAGAATAGATTATATAAGACAGACGAAGGAAATGAAATGAGTGAAATTTCGTTTTGCTGAAGAATGATAATGATAATTGAAATATTTATTAGGATATTATAGTTTCACTCTTGATCGAGAATCGAGAATTGAAGTATTTTTCAGGATTTATTAAACTTTTTATTTTTTTTATTTTTAAAATGATAAAATGCGCAATTGAAAAATGAGTAAAATTTCGATTAAATGATATTAATAATTAAATTAATTATTAGATATTATAATTACTGAGAAAAATGGAATTTATTTATTTTTTTTAAATTACAATTAACAAAATTATTTTTTACTTAAATTTAAAAATTATTTTAATTTATGTAACATCAAGCAAATAACGTTTTAGTTTATCGAAATTTTTCTCATTCTTTTCTTTTTTTTTTTTTTTTTTTTGGAAAAGTTGATGAAATCAATTTAAATCAATTGAACCAAAATCAAATGAAATTAATGAAATTAAAAATAGAGCTTTTTTCCTAAAATTAAAAAGCGTATTTCTACAATTTATTCTTTTCTATATTCAGAAGATTAATATATAAATGGGAAATTTTAATTGGTTACATATTCATGTTAAAATCGTATTTTAAATCGATGGTTTTCAAATGTTTGCAAATTTTGGATATTCGGAATTTTTGAACAAATCTTAAAATTGCTTTCAATCTATCGATAAATTACTGAAAAACAGAATCTTTCACAAGGAAACATATCATCATATCATAAACATATCATCATCTAACCTTCAGCAATATATATTAATTAAAAATCATTGCTTTATTGATTGAATTTTTCATATCATTGAAATCATCTAACCTTCACAAATATATGTTAATTATAATTATATTGAAATCTTATCTTTTATTGATTGAATTTTTCAAATTATAAAAATTCATCGGCCGCGAAAATTTTTAAGCGCTTATTGATTTTATCAAATTTGCATTTGTTTGAAAATTATTCGAATGAAATAATATTTTAAGCAAAAGTACGAATGATATTTTTGGTGAGAGGACGAACGATTGAATAAATTTGAAATAATCAAAATGACAAGTGACGAAGACAAGAATGAAATCAAGAATGATGATGAATTGATGATATACGATGATGAAAATAATGATAATGATAATGATAGGATATTAGCGCCAACAATAATATATGCTCGTGGTGGAAAGGAAGATTTCGTGAGCTTAATTAATGCCAGTAATGAAACAAATGGTTGGATACGTAAATATCGTGATTATGATTGTTATCGAAGAATGTTAGGCCCAACAAAATTGCATGATATTGCTGCAAGAACAAAAAGTTAGCTTTTAATAAATTTTATTCAATTTTTTTTTTATTTTCAATAATTAAAATAATAGAAAAAGGCTTTATGTAAAAATAAATTATAGTTAAAATGCAAAAAAAAAAAAAATTAATTTTTAAAAGAATTGAAATCTTTTTTATAATTAAATATATCATGTTAACGTGCTAAATTTTGCTTCCTTCTGAATCAACGCTATTTGGAAATTCTGAATTCTTTGGTTTCTTTTTTTTTTTTTTCCTTTGTTCTTGTTATTAAATTCATAAAATTCTAATGAGAGATTCTATCGTATTTTTGATAATATATTTTTTGTTATTCATTAAATATATGTATTACTTGTCGTAAATTTGCCAATATTTTTAATTGAAATTGCCTGTATTCTTGTTATTTTCAATTTTATTTTTAATATTAATCAAAATCACCTGCATTTTTAAATTATAAAAAAAAATTTGAGAACTTCAAAAGAAAATGAAATGACATTCAAATTTATATATATATATATATATATAAATTTAAATTATTCCTTCAACTGATATGTTAAGGCATACAAAAAAAAAAATTTTCAATTTTTTTTTTTCTTATCTTATTAAAAATGAATGCTTTTATTTTCATTGAAATTTTCATCTAATTTTTCAAATTGATTAAAATAATTCGAATTATTAAAAATAATTATAAAATGATATGCAAAAAAAAAAAAAAAAGATAATATTTGATATTATCAATTAAGTTGGTGATTATGTTGGATCATGTATATGTATGGAATTTGATCATTATAAATTTATATCTTTACACTATGTACATCCTAAATATCGTAAACGTGGTATCGGAATTGGAATTATTCAAACGTATTGTTAATGATAATTTACGTGAAAAAAATATTGGCGCAAATGTTGGTTAGTTATGTCGAGATTTAATTTCCTCGAGAATTAATTTCCATCTTTTTTTTTCTTTGATTTGAAATAATTATCGATTTGTTTTTTTTTTTAAATTAAAATTTATATAAATTAAAAAAAAAGCAAGCGATTAAGTAAGTATTAAATAAAAAATATTTTTAGTTCAAGATATGTCAACGATTTATAGCGAAAAATTTGGTTTCAACAAACGAACATCATGGATGATTGATGTTATCGAAGTGAAAAATATTGATAAAACAAAAATTATTGGTATTTATATAACTATAAAATACTTATTATTATTATTTTTTTTTTGTAATTTTTGAAGTGTTGATAACATTGATATATTTTATCAGATTGACTGATAAGGTTGATGATAAGGTTTTTTTAAGTTGATGATAAGGTTTTTTTTAAATTAATTGATAAAAAAACCTTTTTAAACTAAATGATTATGATTAAGTATATACATATATATTTTATAATTTTTTTGAAAAAAAAAAATGAAAACACTCTGTAAACTAATCGATGCTGCCAAAATTTTTGATAAAATTTTTGTAATTTGTATATTATCGAAAAAAACGATACATTTATCAGACTAACTGATAAAATTTGATGCTTTTATCACATTAACTGATAAAACTGATGTACTTTTTTAACTTAATTGATAGATATGACTAAATATATATATTTTTTATAATTTTTAAAATGGAAACTTAAAATTTTGATTAGACTTTCATAATTTTACAAATTATAGAAATGATGGATTTATTAGAGTAATGTGAAACGACTGATACATTTTTTCGGATTAAATGGATGAGATTGTTACATTTATCAAGCTAACTGATAAGATTAAATGCAATAATTGAATATGAATAGATAAAATAATATAATCATAATTTTACTGTTTATTTTAATCTCTAAAAAATTTCTCCAACAAGTTTAATTAATTTGTTTGGATATTTCAAGCATAAAAACCAATAAATACTGCTTATTAAATTAAAAAAAAAAAGCCCAAAACTTTTACAGTGTTATATCTTAACAGTTCCATCTTGGATTACAATCAAAAAGTTTTCGATAAATTTATTATCATATTATCTTTTTGATAATGAATTGATAATGATGATAATACAGTTGTCAACGATGATGATCATTTAACCGTGAAAGATGGCAAAGAAGTATGTTTACAACGAATTATTGATTATGACGCGAAAATCGCAAAATATCAACGCGAAGATTTTGTTCAACAATGGGCCATAGAACGTATTGATGCCGTTTGTAAGGTATGAGATGAAAAAAAAAAAAAAAAAATCGAAATCATATAAATTATCACAAATGATAAATTCAAATATATTTTATAGCACAATCTGTTAAATGCGAGATAATCAATCTACACAATTTGATTGATTTAGTATTTTAATTAGATAATAATGGAATAGCTGTTTTTTCTTTTCTTTTTTTTTTTTTATCTATAATCAATGATAACAGATTTCAGATAAGATCTATGAAATAATGATTTCCAATATTGATTACTAATTTATGGCATGTGTTCGAATTTAATAAATATGCTTATTTTTCACTTTCTTTAAATCAAAATCAAAATCAAAAAAAAAAAACGCTACTTTAATTAAAAATTAAAAATCAATAAAAACGTATATTAGTAATATATAAGTTTAAATTAATCATTATTAAATAATTAATTTGACATCTAATAATAAGCATTATAAATTTTAAGATATTGGTAAATTCAAATGATAAAATTATTGGTTATGGTTGTGGTCGATTGTTATCAATTGTTGGCTATCCAAGTTTTGGACCAATATATTGTGATTCAGATGATGGATTCAAACTTCTCTTTCATGCCTTATATTCATGTTTCGATGAAGAACTTGCTAAGCAAAATTTAATCATTTTATATATACCAACGATAAAATTAAGTACAATTCAACAAATTCTACATCTTGCTGATGCTAATATTCAATTGGTAAAATTTAATTCATCTTATTTTATTTATCATTATGATAATAGAATGAAATCAAATGATTAAAATGAAATCAATCTTTTTGATAATTTCAAAATATTTTGCAGCAAACGTTTTTTGAAATATTCATGATTAAAATTTATTTGTTTAATAATCAAAATCTTCCTTAGTAAGAGTTAAATATTTTATGATAAAAAATAATCCATCAGATTAAAATATGATCAAAAAAAAAAAAACACTTAGTGATAAAAAATATAATTCATCAGATTAAAATATGATTGATTATATAAATGCTAGATATGAAAATTTTTGTAATATTATAAATTAATCTTTTCATTTTCATTTTTTTTCAATCTGTCTGCAATATAATTTTTTGTTTTACTCATCTTCAGAAACAACAATTTATTCCGCAATTCACTCAAGCAATACCAGATCATGATATTGATAAAATTTATTGTTTACCCGATGTGACAATGTTTATTTAATACTTTTTTTTCCTTTCTGTTTTTTCAAATTTTGTACTTGAAATTTTTGCTTGTTAAATTTATCAGCATTAATGAATTTCGTAATGATATGCTCCTTTCTAATGATATTTTGCATTACTTTTTGCAGATTTCTGAATTTGTATTATTATCTTAAATTTATTAAATTTTAACGAAAATCAAGTGCTTCCGTGAAATTAATTAAATAATACATTTTGCAATTTTTTTCCTATATTTTTTTTACTTACTTATTATCATACTTTACTTCATTTCTATCATTTCAATTCTTTTATTGATATTTGAATATATTTCTAACTGTACAATGAAGTTATTGCGTCATAGCTTATTTTATTTCTAAAAATTTTAAACAACTATTTTCAATCAATTTTTATCATGATAAAATATCATGCATAAATAATTTATATTTTTGTATAATAATTAATTTAAATTAATGGGAAAAAAAAAAACGGAAATATATGAATCATTTATTTCGATTCTCAATTTCATATTTTGAAATTTCATCTATATTCTACTTTCGTAACAAATCTATAAAGTAAAGAAAAATTTTTTACGTGACATTACGTTACGTTATAACTTGGTATAAATTGAATAATTCTCGACTAATTATTATTCCAACAAAATTATCGCAATAATTATGGAATCGTTATCAGATAATATCATAATGCTAAGTGATGAAATTTTGATAGAAATCAATGCACGTTATACCATTATTATTATTTCGATTTTTTAAGCCTTCTATTTTTATTATTATTTCGATCGCAATATTTTAATCGTAAAATGATTACGACAAAATGTCGATTTTCGCAGCGGGCAGGATTCGAACCTGCGCGGGCAGAGCCCATTTGATTTCTAATCAAACTCCTTAACCACTCGGACACCACTGCATGCGAATCTATTGAAATTATCATTTAAACTATGCAAATCTTATTTCTATTATTGAAATAAAATTCGTATTTCGCCATTTTTTATTTATTGATTTATATTTAAATCAATCGATTGATTAAAATGAACTATCATTTAGCGTACGTGTGATTACGTAGACATCAATGAATTATCACTAAGCGTACGTGTAATTACGTAAACATCAAAAAGATCTTATATACGCTATTATGTTTGAACAAAAAAAAGAAGGTCAATTGCACCATTTGAGCTATTTACTATTTTTGTCTGGAATCTTATAGAAAGGTCAACTGATTGAGATCAAGAGGTCAACCGATTGAGTACACCGAAAAGAGATAAATTATTTACGAGAAATTGAGAAATTACAAAGAGAACTATGCACTTTAGTGATAGTAGAGATTGAGAGAAAAAGAGAAAGAAAGAATTAGCGATAATTAAAATCGAATTGCTTCTCATTATCGCTCCTCATTATATATAACAAATAATTAAATTGTTCGATTAAGATAAGCTATCATTAAGCGTACGTGAATCACGTAAACATCACAAAAAAGGTCATATATAATTTGGAAAGAGATTAATTAATCTTAACAGTGATTAGTAATAAATTAACGTGCTCGTTTGTTATTGCAACAATGATATAATAATTAGCTTTCAGTGATAAAATAAAAAGATTGAGAGAATTTACGTTGATAATTTTAATTCGACTAAATAATATAGTCTTGCAGAGAAGTATTGATTATGGAAAGGAATAGTTTAGATGATCATAACAATCGAGACTCATCCTTATCAATGATTAGCAAAAATTCCGATCATCGTCATTATCATGATCAAATGCCAACTACATCATGCACGCATCATCTTGTGCAATTACAGATGCGCAAAAAGTCGATAACTTCATCACTGCCTAAAATTATTCATCATCGTGAGGTAAGAATCTATTCATATATGTATCAATTTTTTTTCTAATTTAGTCTGTTTGATTTTTTTTTTGTTATCGTATATATTATAAAACGTCAGCAGAATTTCTTTTTTCTAGCCAATATCTAACTTAAAAATGTCCAAAAAAAGAGAAATTATGATTCGAAATCAAAAAATTAAAATCTGTATAGGTTATCTGATTCAATTATTAATCGATATCACTGTTTAATGAATTCCTATCATATGATAATAGTTTATTTATTATTATTGATATAAAAATATCAATTATCCATTCGTGATATAGTAAACTTTCTGAGAGAGGAATCAGTCCTAATGATTAATGTGAAGCAGCTAGATTTGATTTTTTAATATTAATTTTTTTCACAGCAGAAAATTAACACCTCCATAACACCTCTATCAAAATCAATGTAAAAAATATAACAAAAGATTTAACTATACAATGACAGCTTAAATTTTCGGTTAGTTTGAAGTTTTGATATGATTTAAAAACATTACTACGACATGTCTACTTCAGTTGCATGGAGAAGCAAGACAACTTAATCGAATGATTTGTCGAGTACGATTGGATCAATTGGAATGTCCATATTTAGTCGAAATTTCGGGCACGAAACGTTTGCTGGATATTACTCGAGAGTAAGTTTCTCCAAATTTTTTGTTTTTTTACTACACATTTGTTTGGTATTCTTTCCTACTTACAACAAACTTCAATTGACGTTATGAAACAAATATTTGATGGATCGCAAAAATTTTTCTGTTCGATTACGTTTCTCAGTTAGAATTTAGAATCATATCATAAATCCAGATTATTTAGGATAATAATGTACTGTTCTAATACATTTTAATACTGTTGGACTAAAGCAAATGGTAGTTTGTAGTGTATTTTATTCTAAATTAATGATTTTGAATTTCAGATGCATTTTCATAGGTCTTTCAAATGATTCTCGCTATGCAGTTGGCTTGCTGTATTCATTGACTTCTGATTCGTATCGCTCAGGTGGATCGTTTTTGCTCTTTCAAGCTTAGGAATTTAATTTGATGACATTAATATGAAATGTAGATAGTATTTCGATTGCCAACTATGCCATTAAATATGATTCTATTTAAAGTATGATATTTTAGTTGGACAGGATGAAGACGAAACAGAACTCAATATTATTGTATTTGAATTATCGGCAACATTACTCAAACCCGTAATAATTTTGTTGTTTTATTGAATTCTGTTAGGTCTATATTTCGAAGTGAATAAGTTTTGGGTTGTCAGCATATGTGCCTTTAGAAATTGTTATTTTAATTCTTACAGGTTTTTATCACAACTTTTACATCTTGGCCGAGTAACGCAAAAGTTTACGCGACATTTCCATATAATTCGTCGCATATCTCAATTGTCGGTTTTGCGTTAGTTTTTTTCCATTAAGGAAAATCTTAAAAAAAAAACATAGTAGCAGTATCATTTTATGCTACAAGTATTGTTTACTACTACATATATTTATGGTTTTGCATTTAATAAAACAAAAGAGGAAATCCACCACATTAAAAAAGTTAAAACAGCTGTTAAATTAAAATGTTTGATACTTTGATTCATTTTATTGTTTAGAAAATTAATAGAAAAAAACGAATTGAAAATTATATTTGAAGATTTCAGAAAGCAAAATACTGAACCAAGGCATGCAAATTTATCAAGGCGAAATTTGGAGCCTTTTTCAGTTATTGCTCAAGTTAAATTTATACTATTTCGTTTCCGTATCACTATTTCCCTAACTTCATGCCTTGTTATGTCTTATCGTTGGAATGGCTTAAAATTATCGAGGTATTATATGATTCTCATTTATGATTGTCCGTAGCTTAGTTTCATTCATCCCATTTTTATTTAATTATTTCTTTCTGCCCTATAACAGTAGACAATTGGAATACAATGATTGATTAACTTAGCATTATAAGTTTTATTTTGTATATTTATGTATTCGATTCGATTTGTTTTTTGTGTTGGAAAATAAAATCACACTATTATACAGTGACCATACTTAATAGACAAAAAAAATTCATAGAATCCAAATTGGCAAATTTATCGAGGTTTTTATCTTACTATGATGATTTGATTTGTTATCTTTTTGTTTACAGAACGGTTCTGCGTTCAACGGACTACGGTGGTATAGTGAATGGCGGAACTGCATTAATTTCATATTTGTTTACGAAGAATTGTCCTCCTTTGAAAGCACATCGTATGTCACGTCTAGTATGTGATTAAATTGTATTTTTTTTTAAATTAATTTTCCAAAAAATGCGTTATACTAAGTTATAATCAAGCCATTAACTCTTCTAATTACATTCATGTCAGTGTTTTATTTTTAATGATGTAGTTGAAATGCGTAATAATTTGAATTATGTCGTATAAAGTCTTATTCCATATTAAAGTAATATAGTACATGTTCAGAGCAAGTTTTTTTTCGTCTGAAAAGTAGGCGCTTTACATCTTATTGGAACTTCAATAAATTTGAGTATCCGTGGATATTTTGAAATTTTATAAATTGTTAAATTTTTTTGTTTACAGATAATGCAAGTTATTGATCCGGAAATAATGGATGGAGGTGAAACACAAATATTTGAAGGATGTAATTCACAGGACATTAGAGTCGATGATGCAACTTCACACTGTGGAAATTCTCTTCGAGAATATCATTTAAAGCGAATCACTGTTCAAGGTTTATTCTTTTTTCTTTTTACAACTTCTTTTTCAGGTAAAATTTTAAAATTTCTTGCGGAAATCACTTCAATAATTTTTCAGTTGAATAAACTTATTTCGTATTTTATTATTTTTTAAATAAAATTCGAATTTTTACACTTAAAGTTTAGACAACGATCCCTCACCGGCAGGCTTGAGCGAACCGCTTTTCATTACCGAAACTCTGATGGATATTGAACGCTTATTATATGAAGTTATGCCTATAGTTGTTTCCCGTATGTATGGGAATTACAAATATGAAGGTTTAATCGATTATGAGGTATTTTTATTTTAATTTATTCTATAGGAAAAAGCTTTCTACTTAATAATTTTTATTTGAAAATACTTTTATGTTTATCCGTATTGATTATTAATTTTCGATTATCTATTTACCACTCATCGTAATAATTCTGAAAGTCGGTTCATGACTTTACTTATTTTCGAAATATGTACTCTTATTGATTTCCCCGATTAATTATGGCAGCAATTTTTTTTTTATTTTTCTACAATTTTATTAACAACAGTATTTTCGCTCAAATATTTTGAACATATATTTGTTTTACATCGGCACTGTTCGCCGCTACCATTCGCATTTGTAATCGAATGCTGAAGCTATATTTTGCGGCACAGACTGATATCTATTTATTATTGATAGCTTTAGTGTTGGATTATTTGTTAGATTGGATAAAAGATTCTGAATAATGCAGTTTTTTTTTTCTTAGAATTGAAATTGAATAATGCAATTCTTTTTGAAATTAAAATTATCTAATAAATTCAGCCTGATTGTCTAATTCGATCTTATTTACATATTTTTTTTGCTTCAGGTAGATCTCATCGATTGTGAACAATATATAGCTAATATTGTGTTGACTGCGGTTGTTGAAGCTAAAGGACCGGGTGAAACGGGCAGAAATTCTGCTTATATTGCTGTACTTTATATTGTATGGGATACTTTCGAAGGTTTTACGGTTTTACATTTCTTCAGTTGTTTTTAGCTTTTATCATCTGATTGGTTTTTAAAAATTTATCTTATGTAATTTGTCATTTTTTAAATGATGAAAATTCGAATACTTTTCTTTTCTTTATTCTCTTTGTCTAGAGTAAAATAAATTTTTTTTCACTAAAGAAATAGGCGGTAGGAAAAAATTTTCAGTAAAATTTAAAGAGCATCATTTTTTCGAACTTATTTGAAAAAAAAAAAAAAAAAAGAAATCTTTCAGGCACACGTGAGATATCTTCCTTTAGAGGTCTACGCTTAGTTCCGTGGGCAATTGCTCATCGTCCAGATCAATGGTATCCATTTAAAACTGTTCTGAAAAAAGAGCTTGCACCGGATGAACGAGTTATATCCAATGTTCCATTTCTGAATGGTTTCTTTCTTTTTTTAAAATAATAAATAATATAAAAATTTAACATTGAATTTATAACAACAGATGAACAATTGATATATGTATATATAATACATATATATATATAGCATTCAACTCTTCCTTTTGTAAAAAATTGATTGAAGAAACAGATTGACTATGGTAACATTCTTTCTGTTTATTAATTTATAACAATCAAATTTTTGCTTTAGTCTTGTAAATTAATCTGAAATGAAAACTTTTTTTTTTGACTTATTTTCATTTTGGGACTATCATAAAAAAAAAAAAAAATTAATAAAGAATGTCACCATAGTCAAATATGTTTCTCCAATCAATTTTTACAGAAGAAAAGAAATAAAAAGAAATAAAATCTTCCAAATGTTATCAATAAATAACATAATAACATGGAGTATGGTTTTAGGTGAAAGTTTAGAATTTTTGGCATCAGCTTCATCAGGAATTACGATTTGGAAAGATTTTATTTCCCGATCTAAAATTACCTAATCCAATTGATTTCAAAAGCCTAGATTTGAAAATGAGAAATACTGAAGAATTCTCAATATTTCTCTAAATAATTTCTTTTTTTACAATTTTTTTTCAGTCAGTACTGTGACTTTTTTCTCTTTGTCAATATGTGAATTTTGTTCTTTATTCTGTATAATTATGTTGTTTTTCTAAGCATTTAATTTAGAAAACGTTCCAGTTGTTATTGATCCATATGTTTTATGATTCATTACAAAATAATTTTTGTTTATATAGTAATTTTATTTTATTTCATTTTATTTTTTTCTTGTTTGTGTGGACATTTTATTGAAATAAAAGTTGTTCATATGGTATCAGATAAATTACTTATCAAATGGTAAATTTTCTGTAAAATATGAAAATAATTCTGTTGAATTTATGAAATAGTATCAGTTTTTAGATGTAATCATACTTTGCTTTATAATATTTTTACATGCGATAATATAGGCCTGTCTGCACTTTCAGAAATTCTAGATCGTACTCGATCTCATTGCGGAACAAAATTTTTTCCATCTCAAATATTTAATTCATTTAAACGATACTAAATGTAATGCAATTATTCTCGTATTTTGATTATTATGTTTGTTGATAGCTGATGATTAGTGTATTTTAGTATCACTTATTGATAGTTAGTGCTGCTAAATATACTGGAGATAACAAAGACTTAATGTTAATAGATAATTCGAAATAATTTCAAATTCTTGCAAAATCTTCCATTAGTTACAGTAGCATATTTTGCTGTTATAAAAAAAGAGCCAATTCAGTTAGGTAATTCCAGCTGATAAATGATAAAGATTGAATTAGCCGCAGTATTTTCCATTCAATGGTTCAATTATATTGTACTAATAAATATTAACATATGAAAGTTATCTGAAAAATATAATATTTAAATGCAAAAAAAGATTTGATACATTGTCATACAAGATCTTCAAATTGATTGATAAAGGAAAATGAAGATTTTGTCGGGAAGATGCACAACCTACTACTTTAATTAAAAGATTGTAGTAATATTTCATAATATTGCATAGAGTAGATATTAGAGAATTTAATTACTTTTATCATATTTCTATTTTGCTAATTAGTACTATTATTAACATAGAATTAATTTCTTGATAAAAATTATGCCACAAAATTATTTACTATTTATAAGATAATATTATTTTCTCATGAATTTTATCCAAACGAAGTTTTTCTTTTTTCTTAAAATTATCGGAATTTTGGAAAAAAAGTTAACAGATTCTCGATATTTTTGATAAAATTCTCGATTTCGCAAAAATTTCACTTAACTTTAAGCAAATTGAAAAGTGTTCTGAATTTTTAATTGCAATTTTTTCCAACTCTTTTCTCGATAAATTTTGACAAAATTTTCAAGATTTGAAATTTTTTCCAAATATTGTAATGCTTCTTCTACCGACGTTTTTTTGAAAAAACGTTTTTTAATTTTAATCTTTTTTTAAATCACGTAGTATTTCAATAAAAAAAAGATGACTATTTGGTTACTGAATCGTATTGTGAATATTTTTTTGCTTTATTTTATTTGATCTTTTTTTTGAAGTAAATTGCGAACATATGTACTGGAAATAAATATCTATGAAAATATTGGTTTAGAATAGTTATTTGAATTTATATTAATTGGAACATAAATCTCAAATTCTCAAAGTAAATGATTTTTGTTAATTGAAATAATTAATCAATATTGGGTGGGAATGATGATTGTTCATTCTATGAATCAAAAACATTGTTTTTTTTCCAGAACTTATAATTTTTCTTTTCTCAATTTTTTTTCCAATATTAGAACAATTTTAGGAGGAACGGATAATAGCGCATTCAATATTCTCGAAAAAAAATTGCTTGTTGTCAAGTTTTAATTTTATAATGAATAATTGCAGAACCTCGAACATTTAATTTTTATTCTCTCAAGTCAAAATATTCAATCACTGGATCGAATCCTGCCATTCCAATTTTAAAAAACTATTTTGTAAAAATGAAATAATCAAATACTTAATATCGGTATCAAAACGAGTATGAATTTCGATTTTCAATCTTGACATTCTATCACTTTTTTTATATTTTTTCGATTCGATTTGATAATATTTTCAAATATGATAAAAAATCGAATTTTTAATACATTTGAAACGCAATCTATAATATAGTGAAATTCTGAATTTGCTCTTATGATTATTCAATCAGAATATTTTTATATCTTTTTGTTTCGGGATGTTAAAATCTTTAAAATTTACGAAAAATATTTCAACAGAATTTTTTTCATACATTTAAGTGGTATATATTAGTTCAATGACAGAAAAATTATTCTCGAAACTTCGAAGCTCCGTGAATTCATAGCTATTGTTGAGTCACTTTTCCTAAAACACAAAAAAGGAATGTGCATCGATTTCTTTCATATTTATTTGATAATAAAAAGATAACAAAAAATTTGAGTGAAACAAAACTTATAGATATCTCTCACCATAATTTGAAAGCTGTGATGAGCGATCGATAATTAAATGTAATAAAAATAATGGAATATTGTGGATACAATTAAGCATGAAAATTTAAGTGATATAAATGAATGCAATATGAAACTTAATGTAATTAAAACTAATAATTTTATGCTCAATTTTTATTAATTATTTTTAGCAATCAATCAAGTAATAAACAAAAAAACATAAAATGCAAAATGCTTATAGTTTTGCACATAAAATTATTTTGTCTATTAATATTGATGTGTAGGAGATGTCGTTTGTTGTTGTCGCCCAGTGAGGTATCTGAATTAAATCATCGTGTTTCTTTTTATGTCTCTGAAGACTATCTTTTCGAGAGAATTTTTCACCGCAAATATCGCATTTGAACGATTTCTTGCCTGTATGTATTCGACTATGTCTCGTCAGATCACCACGCTGCCTGAATTTTTACCGCATACATCGCATTTGAACGGTTTCTCGCCTGTATGTGTTCGATTATGCACAGTCAGAGCACCGTACTGCCTGAATTGTTTACCGCAAACATCGCATTTGAACGGTTTCTCTTCTCTATGTATTCGATTATGCGCAATTAGATGGTTGGACCGAGTGAATTCTTTACCGCATATCATGCATTTAAACAGTTTCTCGCTTTTGTTATGTCCGACTATATTCATTTAAGCCCAATTGACTAGTCTTAATTGATGAATTGCTTTCAGTTGGCATCTGAAATTATCCGAAATGATTCATTTCATAATTTAAGTGATTTGATAATTCTTTTTCCCAAAACCTTTTAGGAGCCAAGGCAAAGGATTCCTATTGATATCATTACGTATGCTTTAAAATCTTTAAACAATAACATTTCGTAATCATTCGATATTGGTTACTTTCTAAGAGTTTTTCGAAGAATTAGAACAATATTTTGAAAAGAATATAATTTTAGTATTTTATTGTCATTGAACCAAAATAGAATATGGTGTGGACAGATAAATGATTTGATTTTGATGTGATTCTGGGATTTAAACTACGATTTGGTTTCTGCGAATTGGTTTAGAAATTAAAATATCTTCTGTATAAGTTCATGTTATGCTACAGAGAGTTTGAATACAAAATATTGGCTACTTCAAAAATGACAAGAAAAAGTAGTAAAAATAAAAATCAAAGCGAAGAATTTATAAGTATTTAATTTTTATAGTTAAAGCGATAATTTGTTCACTTACTGTTACTTGTGTGTTGCACAATGGCAATGTAGTTGCTAGAAAATAATAAGGCAACAGCATATTGATTCTCAAGCAATTTCCACGATGAATGATTTGAAGTATGGATTCCACCGTGTAATTCTGAATGATGTCTTAGAGAATATTTTACGAAATATACAAATCGAAGGAGAGTGAATGGCAATAAGTAGTAAACGCTATGCTGATTGGGAAAATTATTTGGAGACTGATTTTAAACATTTCCATGAATACTCAATCTATGATGGAATAAATTATAATGCTCTTAATCTTTTTTGCATAATTACGCAAGTTTTTTTTCCAGCCTAAATATAGCAATAAAAAACCATTCATGGAAAAAAGTAAGTTTGAAAGGCTTGGTAATGTTTAATACTATATATCTTTTGTGGAGTGATGAAAATTTTTTCATGGATTCATCGAAAATCATAGGTTTATGTAACTTTATGTAAATGAAAGTAATGATTATACCTGTAATTTCAATGCAGCTGCAACGAAATTCAGTATAATAATTCAATTCTTTTTCTGTGAAACGTAGAATAGAATTAATCAATGATTTTTGTTAATAAACAATTCATCGCAAAAAAAGTTTTTATATTTAAACTTCGCTTTAATCAAAAACATCGTATTTGCTTCAACTAATTATCTACTATCTGACTTCTTCATAGATCGAAAAAACAAATATATGATTTAAATGACATAACATAATTGGCAATGCTTGATTTATCCTACAGTTTAATAGTACTGAAGTCAATAAGTACTACGCTTTTAAAAATATTGCAGTCAGTAGATAATGCAGTGTGTGCAGTGATTGAACATAAGAATTATTATATTCTTTATGTTCGATAATTGCAAACAATAATTTAGAGATCTTTTGATACTTATATTTTTCGAAGAAAAGGACATGTCTAGGTATGATGTTCAAGAAATTGATGCTTGAAAAAGCTCTCGACGAATTTATTCTTTAGATAATCTTAACCATTTTTGTGTCGTTGAAATCGCGAGCGGAAACTGAGAATCAGTAATTCTTTTGTCCTGGAATTAGCATTGCTGGTATATGTTGTAATTGTATATTTACTGTACAATGTAAATGTAAGCTAAAATTGTTTCACCATTGTGTTTTTAAAAAAGAGCTCAATTCCGCACGAACCAAAGACGCTATTGCTTGCAGTCAGAAGTATATGAAGATCATCCATCTACGCGGAGGAAGAGGGCCATGAGCAGCAGAAGCAAAAAGATCTTTCAACGAGACGGTTGGATAACAAATACCGGGCATTATTTGATCGCTTTTGCATTTGGGTTTTGTTATCGTCATTTAACTTGTATGATTGATTTTAATCATTACATTCTTTGATGTATAATCAAATTTATTGTAATAAAGTTGTAATTATGAATTTGAGGTTCGTTTTCCAAACAAGAAAACTGAAGAAATTTGTGAGAACTGAGAAACAGAATTCAATCCTTTAATGTCATGACCAGCAAGTATGATCATTGCCTTGTGACATCAAAGATAATAAATTTAGAAATAATTATGATATGTATTATTATTTATCGATCATATTAAATGAATTTTTTCTTGTTTTTCAGAAACTTTTAAGAGATTTGGTTGAAGCGAATTTGCTCTATATAATCACATCAAAAAGCAGTCCAAAACTTCATACTGAAAATTTGCTTGCAAGAGATCGGTTGGATTCACAAATGGATGTTTTGTATTCTCCCTTCTTTTACTAATGAAATTATTCATCTATTTTGCCTTATCAAATAGCTCTTCCTTATTCACTATATCATAACCACGATATTGTATAACATGTTAATTCAACTACTTAATAAATATTATTTTCCCGATTCCTCACGACAATTAACAACGAGGTAAAGCTTTCCTACAAACTTGTCGTTACATCCACAGATTCAAACAAAGGTTATAAAAACGATTTCACCCATTTCAAGTCTCTCGAATACTGACTTTTGTGAAAAATTAAATCTTATTCCGAATAAGTTGATCATTTGAAAATTTAATTCATAAAAATAATACGCTTTTTGTTTGCGAATGTTGGAAATCTTTGTAATAGACATCGCTTGAATCAAAAACATATTTATTTAAATTAATCTCATCTATTATCTACTTCATAGATTAAAAAAGTAAATAATAATTTAAATGACATTTCATAATTGGAAATATTTGATATTTCTTATGCGTTTAGAAATATTGCGATCAGAAGGTAATACATTGTATTTAGTGATTTCGAGCATGAATTATTTATTTCTACACTACAGGGTATAAATAAAATTATTAATTTCAGACGGTAATATATATATAAGGATTCTTATGATGTAATGACTTTATCTGGATATGATGGTAAAGAAATCGATACTGATATGACAAAGTACTATTCTGATCCTTTTCTTAGTTTTCAGCTTCATCAAATTTAAAAGCATTAAAAACCTAATTAAATATTACTTGTAATTTGTCCTGTTGTACTCTCAAACTTTTATGTAATTTGATAAAAGGACGATATTAAAATAAGTAATAAAAAGATGGCTCAGTATAGAATTATTTTTGGTAAGTTCATGAATATTTATATTACTCTTAAAATTCGCGAAGCGAAAGACGAACTGTGCTTGACCAAATACATTATACTTTGCAATCTCAATCTCTTAACACAGCATAATTTATTCTCAGTTACGTGTTCTGCTTCAAAGATGCTACTTGTACCCACCTGAAAATATTCTAGGTTTCCTTTTTTGATAATTTTTGCAATGCAAAAATCAAAATGCATTTGTGTTTTCAGTATTTCTTTCTATAGTTTATATTACCTACATCCTCGTTAGGGTGTAGCAAATTTTTTGATTAGCGATTCGCTGCCATATCATTGATAATAGTATGCGCAATAATGATATTCATGGATCTTAACTTTGATTTCATTAATTGTGAACATGAAATGATAAATTTTACCAGAAAGATGCACAGCCTACTACTTTAATTAAAAGATTAATTTTTCATAATATTGCATAGAGTAGATATTAGAATTTAATTACTTTCATCGTATTTCTATTTTGCTAATTAGTACTATTATTGATATAGAATTAATTTCTTGATAAAAATTATGCCGCAAAATTATCTACTATTTATAAGATAATATTATTTCCTCATGAATTTTATCCAAACCAAGTTTTCCTTTTTTCGTAAAATTATCGGAATTTTGGGAAAAAAGTTATCAGATTTCTCGATATTTTTGATAGAATTACGATTTCGCAAAAATTTCACCTAACTTTAAGCAAATTAAAAAGTGTTTTTCTGAATTTTTGTAAAATTGCAATTTTTTCTAAATTTTTCCTCGATAAATTTGGTAAAATTTTCAAGATTTTGAAATTTTTTTGAAATCATTATAAGGCTTGTTCTACCAGCGTTTTTTCTAAAAAAACATTTTGTGTTTTAATATTAATCTTTTTTTAAATCACATAGTATTTCAATAAAAAAAAGACGACTACTTGATTACTGAATCGTATTGTGAATATTCTGTTTGCATTATTTTATTTGATCTTTTTTATTTGAAATAAATTGCGAAGTTACGACAATATACTGGAAATAAATATCTGTGAAAATTTCGGTTTGGAATAGCTATTTGAATTTGTATTAATTGGAATATAAATCTCAAATTCTCAAAGTAAATGATCTTTGTTAATTGAAATAATTAATCAATATTGGGTGGGAATGATGATTGTTCATTCTGTGAATCAAAAACATTGTTTTTTCCAGAACTTATAATTTTTCTTTTCTCAATTTTTTTTCCAATATTAAGCAATTTTAAGAGTAACAATAGCGGATTCAATATTCTCGAAAAAAAATTGCTTGTTGTCAAGTTTTAATTTTATAATGAATAATTGCAGAATCACAAAGATTTGATTTTTATTTCCTTAGGTCAAAAACATTCAATCACTGAATCGAATCTCTGCTATTTCAATTTTAAAAAACTATTTTTATAAAAACAAAATAATTAAATACTTAATATCGGTATCAATACAAGCATGAATGTCGATTTTAAGTCCTGATTTTAAATCCTGACATTTTATCACTTTTTTATATTTTCTTCGACTCGATTTGATAATCTTTTCAAATATGATAAAAAATCGAATTTTTAATACATTTGAAATGCAATCTATAATATGGTCGCTATTAAAGTACTTAATATATTCAAAAAAAAATTCTATTTTCGAATTTTCAAGCACCAAGTTTTTTATTTTATTTATCATTGCCTTAAATCATATCAAATCTATTAGTGATCTATTTTGAAATAACTTTTATGTTGAAAGAAAATCGCATAGTAATTTTTTTACTAACAACTGATCAGATTTAATCATAAATGATAATGATATTAAAATTTCTTGAAACCAATTATCACATATACTGAGCCTTTTTTCATAGCTTTCGTTGTAGAATTAAGTTGAATTACACCAGTTTCCTTAAACCAACTTCCAGAAAATTGTGGAATAACGGCTGAATATCAAATATCTTTCTGGAAATAAAGTTGTGAGATTTGAAGAGATATGTTTAATAAGTTTAATAACAAAAAAAAAAAAAAAATAGAATCTTCCGAACCTGAATATCTCTTCACTGTTCGTTGATTCTAACGATTCGTCTGTTAAATAAAATGCGATTAAATGATGGCTTTCGAGAAAATCTAATTCATACTGTAATGAAAATGATTAAAAAATTGATATGTATACAAAATTATTAGGAAACAACAGTGAATGGCAAACAAGAACTAAAAAGTTCAAATTAGTTGACATACTATTGATAAATTATTAAATTTAGTGATAATTTTGCTGAATTTGAACTTCGCTGATTGAAGGTTGAAGAAAGTTTATAATCAATTTAATCAACTAAAAATTAAGTTAAGCTAAAAAAGCAAATAATTATGATGAAAAATAAATGAAACCTTCCATTCTGAAAGTTTTTTTCTTAACTCTTCATAATCAGTTGTTTCAACGAGAAACGTCGATGTTTCGACGTTGCTTCCATGAAATAATAGAAATGAAAAGTAACCATTAGACCTGAAAATATGATTATAAAAAAAATTGAAGATTGATATATTGATAATTATTTATCTTTATTAGTTCGATATGTTGTCTTTTGTCATGTTTCTGCCCAAAAATCTGTTCTCTTTTTGATCATATTCTAGTAATTTATCATAAAATTTTTTATCACACTTTCTGATGTTCATAATAATCTTTATTATAATCGATGTATGCCGACCAGTCAAATGGATAATCGTATATGGCGTAACAGAAAGATATGGAACGATTTTTTCTGAGCGAATGAATATCACCGATAATATCCTTTTTCCTGACAGACTGTCCAATATCTGTGAAACCGATAACTAATTTTGCTTCTTGCTAAAAAATCTAATTTTATTTATTTGATGATATGAACAATCAGTTTTATCAGAAAATAAAAATATTTCAATGATAAATAGATTAATAAAAATATTTCGAAAATTGCGAAATACTTTCAAATTTTGGAAAAGAAAAAAATATATACAGTAATTTGTTACCAATGCTTTCTTCCATCCACTTGTATCAATATACCAATCGCTGAAAAATAATTATTATAAAATAAAATAAACAAAAAATTGCTAATAATTAACAGATATCTTTACCACTCACATTTCTCTAGCAATATAGCCAAGGCTGTTTATATTATGTTCTAGACTAGTTCATTTCAGGATATAATCAGATCACTATGCCTAGTTATGTTTCTAAATAGATAAAAAACTTTTAATCCTGTCTCACAATTTTAAACTAATATAATAATTATCACTAGTCAAAAGCAATTAGCAATAATATTAGCAAAAATGATGATGTATGGACTAATGTTTCCAAAGTGGATGTTGGTAATATCGCGGATTTTAATATCGCTAAACCCCCAAATTTATTAAAATAAATTTACCATTCAAACGGTAAATTATGTTAGCAGTATTATAAATCATTTAACCAAATTTGTGTTTTATACATTCATTTCTCATGCTTTATCCTTTATTGTTGTCTAATCCTATTCATATCACTTTTTTTAAACAAAGGGAAAAAATTCCTACACTATCTTCCGATAAGGGAAAATTCCCACGTTAATGTTTCAATTTTCCTTTGTTAAAATTTATATGCTGTAATTGAATTTCTATAATTTAACACTTGCTAAAATTTGAATGTAAACCACGCCTACTAAATATTTTTTTTTTGTGCTAACCAAATTCGTATATATGCCCGTAATTAAAATACAAAAAGCATTCTAATAAAAATTTCTCTGCCTTCAATCGAATGGACAACATACGCGCGATTCTATTTTATTCTTGCTGAACGTACTAAATAAAAATCTCTGACCACTCTTTCTCTTCACAACAAATACTAGTATATTTAAAATTTCAGATATCCTTTATCAAAGTATCATATTATTTAGCTAGCATTTTTACTACTGCCCAAGATAGCGAAAGATTCAAAAACAATTCGATGGAAACAATTTAATCATCTTCAAAATATTTCATCTCATCAAATGAAGCATGAGAATCAGAAGGTAAAAAAAAAAATTCAATAAAATACATAACCACCTGTTGATATAAGTGATAGCATCATTGTACATCTTTGGGATAAGAATAGCATCTTGAGGAAAGTTTTTGCTAGATTTGTCAACTGAAAAAACTACTATTTTATTTAATTTAAGCTAATAAAACTGAAATTTTGTATTTTTTGCTTAAAATAAAATTGAATATAAAACGAATAATTGAAAGTTATTTTTGCAAAAATATAAAATTCTTGAAATTACTTACAAATTGAATATATAATTTCAAACATTGGAAGAGATGAAGGCAAATGTAAATATACGCTTCCAATTAATTGACGTTTCATCGATTTCCAATTATTGTATTCATTAACAAAAAAATCAGATTGCCATTCTTCAAGCTAGAATAAGTTAAATTTGCATAATTGATTTAATTCAAACTTGAAATCAAGCAATATATTAAAATGGTTACCATAATTAGGGACTAAATTTTAGGTATCTGTAAGTTTCAGATTCAAAAACCAACCACCAAAAAATCTTTATATATATCCTCTGTTGTTTCATAGGTAGGAAAGATTCGTTGATCAGTTGTATTACTTACTGCACCATTTCTGATAATCAGTGGTTTAATCCGTTCGTTTAATATTTCGCTCGCAACTTCAGAAAATGATTTACAACTTCTTCAATACAATAAGTTAGAAGGAAAAATAATTTGTTTCGTTAAATCAGTTAGAAGATGACATATGATGATAAACTGATCTTATCATTCTATTGAAAGAATCGATATAGTTGAAAATAAGGGAAGATTTCTCAAATAAATTGTTGAATTGAACGCCAAAAACCAACTTGCGTGCAGATAGCAAATCGTTGTTGGTAAGAGTTGCGAAATATTTCGCTATATTCTTCCGTATCGGATAAGCATTCATCATAATATATAAACAGTCGTTATTTCTTTCTTCTAAATTGTTTAATTTTACAAAGTTAAATTAATCAGACAACAAAAATCTTTAAATTTACCTGCCAGCTCCATGGAACCTAAATATTCGCTAGCTTCATCGTATCCGCTGTTCGAATATTCATTAACTTCATCGAATTCCTCATTATTTATTTCGCACAAATTATTTAATTTTGTTAGTTAAATCAGTAAGAAGACTAGAATCCTCAAATCTACCTGTAGGAATTGCAGTGATGCCATTAATTGCAGTGAAACAAAACGAAGTAAATAGTAATACGAAAAGAATTTGCTTCATTTCCGAGAATTCCCAAATATGAGCGATCATTTCCGAAGATTGCTAAGACCTAAAACAATAAAATAAATTTGCAATATTTCACATAATCACTAATTGTCATATTTGTATTTCAGATAATTTTTTTCAGATAATTCAAATTTGTCATATTATACGCCTCATATAATATTTCACAATTTTAAAAAATTTCAAATATTTTCAAACAAAATTCAACTGTTTCCTCTAAATTTTAGGAATCAGTCAAAATTTCGAATTTCTTGCGTCGACTTACTTATCAAGAAATGAAGTACATAATATTGTTGATAACAAACTTTGAAAAAAAATCTTATCTGTTGAGGTTGAAACACAAAATTTGTCAAAGTTTCGGAAATTAATTTATAAAATTTGATATAAAAAAAAATATATATCAAAAACGATCATGAATGTTATCGTTTATGATTTGAAAGCAGATATTATGATAAGATATTGAAAGGAAGAGTTATATGGTACAATAGTTACGTGTCATTAATAAAAAAACTTTGATTTCAACATTTTGAATAATTCAATTAATTCTTCTTTTCAGAATATAAATCATCGTGTAACAAAACCGATGATCTACGATGAATAGAAGAGATTACTGTAGTTTTATTGATAATTTCATTCTTCTACTGAATAAAATTTTATTTTTTAAATGAAAGGCTAAACATCAAATTTACCATATTATTATTATTTCATACGCTGTGATTTTATTTATCATTCGGAATCCAGAATTTTAGAAACTTTATAATTATTAGCATTTTTTGTTGAGAATTCAGTGCGATGAAATTGTCGCCGATATTTTGTATTATGATGGGAAATTTCTCAAATGAACTATTACAAAATGTTTAAATTTTTTAATATTATAAAGTTTAATGGAATGACGTTAAATCGATAGGTCAGCTATTGATTACCACAAACGAGAAAATCCAACTTTCCACACAAATCATTTCTATGCATAAACTATATATATGTCCTATTCAAGTTACATACGTAAAATTTAATCTTTATAATTAATTAGGTATTTTAATGTATTTATTTCGTTTCACTAACATCTCTTTGATGCAAATCTTCTTTACTTTTTAGCTTTTTATAAATCAAATTATCCTACTTTATTTTCAAAGTATTTCAATCATTTAGCTTCTTAGAGTTTGAACTTTCGGAAATTTGAAATTTAATTTCACAGATTTAGCTTCAACGATGACAATGTGGAACTGTTTTTTTACATGATGATTGGAATGACTAACTCCACACAGCTAGAATATCTATTACATAATCCTAAAAAGATGTTGTGAATTTTTTGAACTTAATTTTCTGAACTTAATTGAGGAGAGCTTGTAACTACAGTCAAGAACGGGAGGAAAGGTTGATCTTCTTTGGAGAGGAATTTTTCTTTCGTTTTAAGAAAGTATAGTTTTAACTTTTGTCTAAAATTTAAATGTATGTCTGGAACAAGTTTTATTTTAATGCAGTTTAGTATATTTATTTATTAGTGAATATAATTCAGAAGACAGTGTCGCGAATAAATTGCGAGAAAGTTCTCTGATAGAACAAAAATATAAAAATTCATAAGGAAATTTGTTAGAGATATATTAGAATAATAGATCAACACATTGTAAATCATATTATTACCTATCATGTTTATGCGTTCCAAATACTAGATGATCTGGTGACCTCAGGACTGACAATAAGGACGTGGAGAATTCTAATCAATATCATTTTGTGTTGTATGGTGCGCCCGAGGTCGGTTGGAAGCATGTTGAGTATCTTTGAGTAGCGAGGTCAGTTGGAAGCATGTTGAATATCTTTGAAATGTAAGGTTATATATAATTCTTTTGATGGAAAAATAAGTATTAGGAAAACTTAATTTATATATTACATTTTAATTGTTGAATGTGAACTTGATTTTAGATCATAAGAAATTTTATGTAAATCTGCATCGCATTTTTACGATCGACTTCATGCGGCAATCATTTTGAAGTTGATCATCTCTTCTAATCTCTCGTATTTTCAATAAATTTACTCTTTCTGCTGAAATAATTTTGCAATTATTAGTTTAGCATCTAATTTAACTTCAGCTAGATATGATGGAATTTTAGTCTTATTTTCACAAACTAAATTTTTATATAGGAAAATTAGACAACAAAAAAATTTTTTTTTCTGATTGTATCAGATGATCAATTTATTTACAAAATTAATTCTGAATCTTTCGTTATCTGTGCATAGTAATAAATGTTTTGTATAGCATTGAGATGCTTTAGTTGAAAAGATGATATGAAATTCTGAATTTGCTCTTACGATTATCCAAGCAGAATAATTTTATATATTTTTGTTTCGGGATGTCGAAATCTTTAAAAGTTACGAGAAAATATTTCAACAGAATTTGTTTCATACATTTAAGTGGTATATATATTAGCTCAGCGACAGAAAAATTATGCTCGACAACTTCGAAGCCTCGTAAATTTACAACTGCTGTTGAGACAGACGGATGATAATATTGAAAGGATGAAAATAAATACATAGATGTAAGGGATAAAACCATATTAATCAACTATGAAGCTTTTATGAGATCACAAACATCGAAAACATACGCTAAAGTGAAAATACAAAAGCTAGATTCAATGAGATTAACTTACTTTCGAACTACAGTAATGGTAAAACAGAAAAAAGTAATGTGCATCGATTTTTATTAATTATTTTTAGCAAATCAATCAAGTAATAGTCAAAAAAAATAAAATGCAAAATGCTTATAGTTCTGCACATAAAATTATTTTGTCTATTAATATTGATGTGTTGAAGATGTCGGTTGTTGGTGTTGATGTCGTCCAATGAGGTATTTTAAATGAATCAACGTGTTTCTTTTTATGTCTTTGCAAATAATCTTTTCGAGAGAATTTTTCATTGCATACAACGCATTTGAACGGATTCTCGCCTCTATGTATTCGATTATGTCTCGTCAGATCACTACGCTGCCTGAATTGTTTATCGCATATAACGCATTTGAACGGATTCTCGCCTGTATGTATTCGATTATGTCTCGTCAGATCACTACGCTGCCTGAATTGTTTATCGCATATAACGCATTTGAACGGATTCTCGCCTGTATGTATTCGATTATGTCTCGTCAGATCACTACGCTGCCTGAATTGTTTATCGCATACAACGCATTTGAACGGTTTCTCGCCTGTATGTATTCGATTATGCACATTCAGGTCGCTGGACGAGTGAATCCCTTACCGCATACATCGCATTTGAACGGTTTCTCGCCTGTATGTATTCGATTATGCACATTCAGGTCGCTGGACCGAGTGAATCCCTTACCGCATATCTTGCACTTGAACAGTTTCTCGATTGTATATGATCGACTATATTCATTGAAATCCAGTTGACCAGTTATTCCCGCTTGTGTTGATGAATTGCTTTCAGTTGACACCTGAAATTATTCGAAATGATTCATTTCATAACTTAAGTATTCGATAATTCTTTTTTCTTAAACTTTTTAGCAGTCTCAACAAGAAGAAGATTTCTATGATATTAGTACATATGCTGTGGAATCTTTAAACAGTAGCACTTCATAATCATTCGATATTGGTTATTCTCTAAGAGAATTAAAATAATATTTTGGAAAGAATATAATTTTGCTGTTTTATTGTCACTGGTCCAAAATAGAATATGGTGTGGATATATAAATGAATTGATTTTAATGTGAATCTGAAATTTTAACTATTTTCTATGATGATTTAAAACAAAATATAAATATGAAAAAGCAGGAAAAATCGACGATGCGATTTCTACGAAATGGTTCAGGATTAAAATCAAATGCAAAATATCGAAAATGACGAGAAAAAGTGATAAAAATAAAAACCAAAACGGAAAATTCATATTAATTTTCATAGTTATATCGATAATTTGTTCACTTACTGTTACTTGTGATATGCACAATGGCAATGTAGTTGCTAGAAAATAATAAGGCAACAGCATATTGATTCTCAAGTAATTTCCACGATAAATGATATTGTTTGAAGTATGGATTCCACCGTGTGAATCTGAAAGATATTTTAGAAAATACTTTACAAAACATATAAATCAAAGAAGAGTAAATCGTAGTAAGTAATAAAAGTTGTACTAATAGGAGGGGATTATTTGGTGACTGATTTTAAACATTTCTATGAACACTCGATCTATGATGGAATAAATTACAATGCTCTTAATCTTTTTGCATAATCATGCAGATTTTTTCGATCTAAATATGGCGATCAAAAGCGATTCATAGAAAAAAGCGAGTTTGAAAGGCTTAATAATCTTTAATACTATATATCCTTTGGGATTTATGTAAATTAATGCAAATAAAAATAATGATTTTTTATCTGATTTTAATGCAATTGACGGTGTAATCCAGCATTATCATTCAGTTCGTTTTTTTTTTTCTGAAACTAATCAAGTGGTTGAATAATTCATCATTGGAAATGCTAATTGTTAACCCTGAAATTTGTACAAAATTGAATATTTCAAGTTTAAAGTATAACTTAATCCATTTGCCAAAAACCATTCTTCTTAATCCATTGCCAAAAACCATTACAAATGTTTTTATAGCTTTTCCTATTCAAGATCAAAATTTTGTGAAAACATTTAGTTTTCTTCTGATTATTTGGAAATTTTATTCATACAAATGACATATTTTTTGTTTATGACGATCAGAAATCTTTATTTTAAACATCTCTTTAATAGAAACATTATATTTACTTAAATTAATCTCATTACACGCTAATTTCTTCATAGATTAAGAAAATAAACATATGATTTAAATGAAATAACATTATTGGCAATGTTAAGTTTGTCCTACAGTTTTAACAGTACTGAAGTCAACAAGTACTAAGCTTTTAAAAATATTGCAGTCAGTAGGTGACGCATTGTGTGCAGTGATCGAACATAAAGAATTATTTATATTCTGTTAGTTGTAGACAATAATTTAGAGATTTTTTGATAGAGATATCTTTTGATACTTATATTTTTCGAAGGAAAGGACATATCTAGATATGATGTTCAAGAAATTGATGCTGATTTGAAAAAGCTCTCCTTGACGAATTATTTTACAGATAATCTTGACCATTTTTGTGTCGTTGAAATCGCGAGCGGAAACTGAGAATCAGTAATTTCTTTGTCCTGAAGTTAGCATTGCTGGTATATGTTGTAATTGTATATTTACTGTGTAATGTAACTGTAAGCTAAAATTGTTCGCCATTGTGTCTTCAAAAAAGAGCTCCATTCCACACGAGCTAACAAAGACGCTATTCCTGCAATTAGAGGTACATCAAGATTATCCATCCACGAGGACGAAAGGGGTCATAAGCACCAAAAGCAAAAAGATCTTTCAATGAGACGGTTGGATAACAAATAGCTCTCTTTGAATACGTTCTCTAAGACTATTGAGATATTCATTTTTCCAATTCTCCCGAAATACTTCCAATATTTTGATGGTACTAAACCAATATTTAACTAATTTCTGTTTGGTATTAAGTAGATAGAGAATGAAGTTATCGTCATACTATTTTCATCTACTGATATTTCTAAAGAAACATTAGGTGAAATAAAGTCAGTAGGTCTTATAATCTTGTAATCACTAAAATTTAGATAGGTTAGTGGACGGTGTTAAGTATATCTTCAATTTCTATTATTAATGTTATTAATTCTCTTTTCCATAAAAGTTTTCTACCTATCGTCTTTCTAAGAGTTCTTTTTGTCAATCGAATCATTCTTTCATAAACACCTCCACGTCATGGTGCTTTATTCTTCCATATCATTTCCTTTAAAGCAAGGAAATTTTTAGCTTGATCCATGAGAACTTTGAATATTAATTGCTAGCATTATCAGTTGGAATAAGTTAGGGTATCCTCGTCATGATACAATCTGCGAAATACATACATGAACATCTCTGCTGATAGGTTTTCGGCAAGTTCTAAGTGTACTGCTCTTGTTGTAAAGCAGGTAAAAAGCGCTATCCATCTTTTAGTTGTTCTTTGTTCAGTTTTGATTGACAGTGGTCTCAAATAATCAAGATCGATTTGTTCAAAGACTCTTGATTCTTGACACGGGTTTCTAGTAGACCTGGCATTGGTGGCAGTTTGGATGGTTAGGCTTTCCATTCATTTTATACAGTAAATCTAAAAAATAATCTTTGTTGTAATTTAGATAATATATGAATAATTCCTGCATGGTATAGTTCTTCATGCTTGTGTTTAACAATAAATTTAGTAATATGGTTATGAATTGGTAGGTAAATAGGAAATTTACATCCAAGGTTCAACTCTGCGTTTTCTAAACGACTTCTTGTTTACCATAAATCGTCTGTAACAATTCTTCATTTAATTTGTTTTAAAAAATAAATTCTTCATTTAATTTGTTTTTTCTAACAATTCTTCATTTAATTTGTTTTAAAAAACAAAACTTTGCGAATGCAATATCAATTATACAAAAACAAAAAAATCGATATTGAAATTAAATAAAACATATAGTAATATGATTCATGTAATGTATTCATGTACTATTATGACTTCAAATAATTATTTATTTCAAATGCAAAAGTCTAAATTATCTGTTTCTCATAAGTTTCATTTCAAACAGAGGAATTTATTTAATATTGATTCTTGAATATAGATTTAAAATATGCATCTTTCATATGTGCATTGCTTTAATAAAGCATTATATTTGTTGTAGTCTTCGTCTGTTCATTAAACTATTAATTTATAATAAATCAACAATACGTTTTTGCTGTTGAATGAAATTCTATTTTTTTTTTGCTTTATTTTCTAGTACTATGCATCATAATTCGTTTTTCTACATCTGCAGCTTTAGATTTCCAATCATTTCACTACTGCTAATTTGTTATTTTTAAAGAAATTTAATACTTTTGCTCTCGTGTTGTTCTTTTACTGAAAAAGTCCATTAATCTGAATTCATTTTGTAAGAGATGTTTCCAGAATCTTAAAATTTACGAAAAAATATTTCAACACGATTTTTTCATATATACATTTAAGTGGTACATACAACAGAAAAGTTATATTTGACAATTTCAAAGCCTCGTTAATTTACAATTACTTTTTAGACAAAAGGATGGTGATATTGAAAAGATGAAAATAAAAATATTAAAATAGTTTCCCAAAATATACAAATACGTACATATAACAGCTAGATTAGATGAGATTAACTTACTCTAAAACCACAGCTATGGTAATACAGAAAAAAGTAATGAGCATCAATTTTTTTTCATATTTATGAGATAACAAAAAACATTAAAAAAAATTTGAGTAAGACAAAACTTGTAGATATCTTATCATAATTGTGAAAACTATGATTGGCGATCGGTAATTAAATGTGATAAAAATAATGGAATATTGTGGATACAATTAAGTAGAAAATTTAAGTGATAAAACGAATGCAATATGAAACTTAATCTAATTGAAACTAATGATTTATGTTCAATTTTTATTAATTATTTTTAGTAATCAATCAAGTAATAATCAAAAAGACATAAAATGCAAAATGCTTATAGTTTTGCATATAAAATTATTTTGTCTATTAATATAGATGTGTAGGAGATATCGTTTGTTAGGTGTTGCCACCCAGTGAGGTATCTGAATTGAATCATCGTGTTTCTGTTTCTTTTTATGCCTCTGAAGACTATCTTTTCGAGAGAATTTTGCACGGCATACATCGCATTTGAACGATTTCTCGCCTGTATGCATTCGATTATGTCTCGTCAGATCACCATACCGACTTAATTCTTTACCACATACATCGCATTTAAACGGTTTCTCGCCTGTATGTATTCGATTATGCACATTCAGATTACCATATTGATTGAATTGTTTACCGCATACATCACATTTGAACGGTTTCTCGCCTGTATGTATTTGATTATGCATATTCAGACTGTTGAGCCGAGTAAATACTTTACCACATGTTTTGCACTTGAACTCTTTCTCGTTTGTGTATGACCGACTATATTCATTGAAATCCAATTGACCAGTTATTGCCGCTTGTGTTGATGAATTGCTTTCAGTTGACACCTGAAATTATTCGGAATGATTCATTTCATAATTTAAGTATTCGATGATTTTTTTTTCTTAAACCTTTTATGAGTCTCAACCAAGCAAAGGGTTTCTGCTGATATCAGTGTACGTATGCTGTGGAATCTTTAAATAGTAATATTTTATAACTATTCGATATTAGTGCTTCTTAAGAGTTTTTCGAAGAATTAGAATAATATTCTGAAACGAATATAATTGTGATTGATCCAAAATACATATGTTGTGGACATATAAGTAATTTGACTTTGATATGATTTTGAAATTTGAACTATTTTCTATGATGATTTAAAACAAAATATGATATAGAAGAAACAGAAAAAATCGACGATCCGATTTCTACGAAATGATTCAAAGATTAAAATATCTTCTGTATAAGTTGATGTTATGCTACAGAGAGTTTAAAAGCAAAATACTGACTACTTCGAAAACGACGAGAAAAACTGATAAAAATAAAAACCAATGCGGAAAATTCAAAAATATTTAATTTTCATAGTTAAAGCAATAATTTGTTCACTTACTGTTACTTGTGTGATGCACAATGACAATGTAGCTGCTAGAATGTAATAAGGCAACAGCATATTGATTCTCAAGCAATTTCTGCAATGAATGGTAAATGGATTCTACCGTGTGATTCTGAAAGATATTTTAGAAAATATTTTACAAAACATATAAATCGAAGAAGAGTAAATCACAATGAGTAGTTTTTTTTTAACGCTATACTGATTGGGAGAATTATTTAGAGACTGATTTAAACATTTCTATGAATATTCGATCTATGATTAAATAAATTACAATGCTTTTAATCTTTTTGCATAATTACGCAAGTTTTTTTTCAGCCTAAATATAACAATAAAAAGTCATTCATAGAAAAAAGCGAGTCTGAAAGGCTTAGTAATCTTTAATACTATATGTCTTTTGTAGAGTAACGAGAACTTTTTTATGGATTCGGAAATCATAGGTTTATGTAAATTTATACAAATAAATTTAATGATTGCCTCTATAATTTCAGTACAGTTGATAATGGAATTTACTATTACCATTTAATTCTTTTTTGTGAAACGTAGAATAGAATTAATCAAATGATTTTTGTTGATGAATAATTCGTCGATAAAAAAGCAAAATTATTAGAATTGAAATTTGTAGAAAGTTAAATATTTTAAGCTAAAGTCTGACCTAATTCATTTGCCAGAAATCATTCTAAAATTATAAACGTTTATTTATAGCTTTTTCTATTCAAAGCTTACTTTTTGTGAAAACATTAAGTGTTCTTCCGAATAAGTTGATTATTTGGAAAATCTATTCATAGAAATCTTTATTTTAAACATCCCTTTAATCAAAACACCATATTTAGTTAAATTAATCTCATCTACTATTGAATTTCTTCAAAGATCAAAAAAGTAAATAATTATTTAAATGACGCTGCATAATTGATAATGTTTGATCTGTCTTATGTATTTAGAAATATTGCAGTCAAAAGGTAATACATTGTACTCAGTGATTTTGAGCATGAATTATTTATTTCTACACTACAAGATATAAATAAAATTATTAATTGCAGAGATAATATTATATATAAAAAGATTTTTATGATGTAAAGATCATGTTTGGATATGATGATGAAGAAATTGACACTATGTTGAAAAAGCATTATCGACGAATTACTAACAAAAATAGTAATCTCGATAGATAATCGCTATATAATCATTTTAAAAGGCGCACGAAAATTTGACTTAAAAATTCGGAAATAAATACAACATGCTATTACTTATAAAACATAATAAATGGAATCTTTCTTGTTTTCCAAAAGATTTGATTGAAAAAATTTGTTAATTAATGAATATGAATTACTCATTCATTCAAAAATAAAATAAAACAACAAATAAATAAGAAATTTTAATCAATGAAAAGTTAGCTATCAATGAAAGTTTTAGAAAATAAAGTTGAAAAATCTTAACCATCAAGTCAATTATATTTTCTCCATTTATCATTTTTATTGCATAGCAATCTTTGTTCATTTTTATTTATCATCGACTGATATTCCATATTAAATGAATGATAAAAATGATATAGTTGCAAAAAAAAAAAAAAATACACTTTCTCATTATATTCATCGAAGTTACTTGTCTAGAATTATGATGAAATCAGTAGTGTAGAAAAACATAACGACGTTGAGCAATTATTTCAAGGTAGAAACGCATAAGTATAAATAAAAGTTGGAGCAGATATTTAAAATTAATCCATTTCTTCATCATAACGTATTTCTTCCACTGATGAAATTTATTTCATTTGAAGCATACTAAACTTTTGAATTCAATTACAATTTCTTACCAAAATCTTATTTTATTCAAAAACATTAATGAGAATGTAGGAGAGAATCAACAGTTCTTCAGTCAATCTGTTTTCAAATACAGAAATTGTTTTAATGAGATATGAGAAGTTTCGTAATTGGCAAGAATCAGAATCAAGTTTGTTATTGAAGATATAATAATGAGCAATAATCAACGATTAGAATATTTTAATTAATCATTTTTTCACTCTTTTCATTTTGTAATTCCAGAGAAAATAAATATTCCTTCAATTTTATCTCATTTCTTTGTGTTAATTCAATATCGGTGAATAGGCGATTCATAACTGATAATTATGTTCTGATTCTTTTCCTAGCTTTCAACTTTTTGTAAATATTTAGAAGCATTAAAAATTAAATGAAGATTACTTGTAATTCAACATCTCGAAGTTTTAGGTAAAAATTTATGCTAGTACTAGGATGATATATAAATGACCAATAAAAAGATGGCACAGAAATGTAATATTTTCGAATTAAATAGCAGGATAGAATTGTTTTTGGCAAGTTCATGAGTATTTATATAACTCTTACGAGAGATTTACGTCTATGGAGCGGAAGTCGTCTTACGGGGCGGAAGACGAACTGTGCTTGATCAAATACATTATACTTTACAATCTCAATCTCTTAACGCAGCGTAATTTATTCTCAGTTACGTGTTCTGCTTCAAATATGCCACTTGTAACCACCTGAAAATATTCTAGGTTTTCATTTTTGATAATTTTTGCAATATAAAAATCAAAATGCATTTGTGTTTTCAGTATTTCTTTCCATAGTTTATATTACCTACATCCTCGTTAGGGTGTAGCAAATTTTTTGATTAGCGATATCGCTGCCATATCATTGATAATAGCATGCGCAATAATGATGCTCATGGACCTTAATTTTGATTTCAGTAATTGTGAAAATGAAATAGTAGAAATAAAATAATAAAGCCAAATCAATAACTAAATTATAACAGAACTTAGAAATTCAGCATCAGGCATCGAGAAAAAACAAAGATATACAACGATAAAAGCTAAAATCGACATGAAATTAATAAAACATCTGGTAATGCATTCATGTATCGTTATGATTTCAAACAATTATTTATTTCAAATGCGAAAGCCCAAGTTATCTGTTTCTGATAAGCCTCATTTGAAACAGAAAAATTCAGTTAATATTAATTTTGTTGAATACACATTCAAAATTGGTAGTTTTAAAATAAGGTCAATCTGATTTATAGGTATTTGTAGTGCAGAAATTATTTCGCGATTTTTCTTGACTAAATAATTCACTAAATTCAAGGTTGTGTTTGATTCTATCCTTATAAAATAATCCCCTGCTATTTGATAGCCATGCTGGGGATTTAATTTTATCCTTCCCTAAAGGTGATATTCATTTTTTTGTCATATGGCTTTATAATCCCTATATGAAATCGGTTGAATTTTCGTAAAGGCTACAAAATCTCCTTTTAAATACCAAATAGGTAGCGTGTTTCTCGTTTCCAAAATTAATTTTCCTCGAGTTTTCGTTTTTTTTTAGTAAAATTGATGATATATAATTGACGATTTCCACTTACATTAGAAATAAAGACCATATATTTCTGGTTACTTCATTCATTTTATACCTGTTTTATTTGGACTTTAATTATAAGTCTTTTTAGTAAATATTCTTTTAAGATACTAGATACTGAGCTCTCAATCTTACTTTTTATTTCGCATTTGTCATCCATGCATTGTTTTAATATTGTATTATATTAGTTGAAAACGAATATTTTGTTTGCCTTGTTCATTAAACTATAACAAATTAACAATATGTTTTTGGATTCTATTTTTTTTCGCTTTGGTTTTCTACCGCTTTGTATCATGATTCGTTTTTCTAGATTCGTATTCTTGATTTCCAATCATTTCATCATAGTTTGATTATTTCTAGAGGACTTTATTTTTTTTTTCTTCCTATGTCTGTTACTTTATTATTCAGCTTCTTTTATAACAATTATTCTTCAGATGTGAAATCCATAGAATGAATTGAAAATAAAAATGGTTAATTATCATTACCTATCTTTCTCCTTTCTGAATTTTGATTCGGAAACAGTTCGGCTATTCCTATTTGATTTCTTTTCTGGTGATTTATTATGTTATCCTTTAATGCAGGAAAATTTGCAATACTTATTTTAGTATCATGACTAGATATTATGAATTCATATTTATTTTAAATATCTTGAATTGATATTAATGAAAGAATAAAATTAATCAAATGATTTTTGTTAAAAAAATATTTCATCACAGAAAAAGCTAGTTGTTGATTAAAATCTGTAGAAAATTAAATATTTCGGATGTAAAGTCTAACTTTATTCATTTGTCGAAATTCTCTCATTTAAAGCAGAAAAATCCAGTCAAATTAACTCTTGAGTATATTTTCAAAATACGCATTTTCCATATATACATTGTTTTAATATTGCATTTATTCTCCTAGACTTTGTTTACACTAAGCTATTAATTTATAATAAATCGACAATGACTTTTTGCTGTTGGATGAAATTAATTTTTTTGTTTTATTTTTTACTACAATGCAAATAATTCGCTTTTTCTACATCTGCAGCTTTGATTTCCAATCATTTCACGACTGCTAATTTATTATTTTTAATGAACTTTAATATTTTTCCTTTCTATGCTTATGGTTCTTTTGCTAATGAAAATTTATTAATTTGAATTCATTTTGTGAGAAATTTCAAAATTTACGAGAAAATATTTCAACGAAAGTTGTTTTCATATATACATTAAAGTGGTATATATTAACTCAAAAACAGAAAAGTTATGTTTGACAACTTCAAAGTCTCGTAAATTTACAACTGCTGTTGAGACAGAAGGATGATAATATTGAAAGAATGAAAATAAATACGTTGATAGATATAAGGGATGAAACCATATCAATCATCTATAAAGCTTTTATGAGATCACAAACATCGAAAACAAACGTTTAATAATGTACAATAATATAAAAGAACACCGGATTGATTTACAAAAAAATTTTCGAGATCAAATTTTACTATGTGTTATTGCTAAGGTTTCTCTTTTTCTTTCACCCATCGCTACTTAGACATTTTATTTATCAAAGTTTGATAATGTACAATAATAAAAATACCATTTTATGGTCTACCAGAATATATTTAATAAAAAAACACCGGATTGACTGATAAAAAAGTTTTCGAAATCAAATTTTACTATGTGTTATTAGTAAGATTTCTCTTTTTCTTTCAGCCATCGCTTACTAAAAAATTTTATCGACGGTGCCTAACTGTTTATAATAGCAAGAATATCATATCATGGTCTACCAGAATATATTTAATAAAAGAACACCGGATTGATTGACAAAAAAATTTTCGAGATCAAATTTTACTATGCGTTATTAGTAAGGTTTCTCTTTTTCTTTCATCCATCGCTACTTAGACATTTTATTCACCAGAGTTTGATAATGTACAATAATAAAAATACAATTTCATGGTCTGCCAGAATACATTTAATAAAAGAACACTGGATTGACTGATAAAAAAGTTTTCGAGATCAAATTTTACTATGCGTTGTTACTAAGGTTTCTCTTTTCATTTCATCCATCGCGTAATAAAAAATTTTATCAACGTGTCTAACTGTTTATAATAGCAAGGAATTGAATTACATACTGAATTTCGTTGCAGCTGCATTGAAATTACAGATATAATCCTTACTTTTATTTGCATAAATTTACATAAACCTATGATTTTCGATGAATCCATGAAAAAGTTCTCATTACCCCACAAAAGATATATAATATTAAATATTTCCAAACTTTTCAAACTCGCTTTTTTTCTATGAATGGTTTTTATTGTTATATTTAGGCTGAAAAAAGACTTGCGTAATTATGCAAAAAAGATTAAGAGCATTATAATTTATTCGATCATAGATCGAGTATTCATGGAAATGTTTAAAATCAGTCTCTAAATATTCTCCCAATCAGCACAGCGTCTACTGCTTATTGCGATTCACTCTCCTTCGATTTGTATATTCTGCAAAATATTTTCTAAAATATCTTTCAGAATTACACGATAGAATCCGTTTACCATTCATCGTGGAAATTGCTTGAGAATCAATATGCTGTTGTCTTATTATTTTCTAGCAGCTACATTTCCATTGTGTATCACACAAGTAACAGTAAGTGAACAAATTATTGCTTTAACTATGAAAATTAAATATTTATAAATTTTTTTGATGGTCTTTACTCTTATTAATTTTTTTCATCACTTTCAAAGCAGTCAATATTTTGCGTTTGAACTTTCTTAGAAGACATTTTTTCGCAGATATCAGTTTTTTTTGTTTGTTCATAATAATTTGTTTTAAATGAGCATAAAAATTGGTTTAGGTTCCAGAATCATATCAGAGTCAAATTTTTTAACTGTCCGCAGCATATTTTATTTTGGATAAATCATAATAAAACAGTAGAACTGATTTTTTTTCCAAAATATTATTCTAATTCTTCGAAACTTTCTTCAGAAACTCTTAAGAAGTAATCAATATTGGATGATTGTGAAGTGCTACTGGTTAAAGATTCCGCAGCATATGTACTGACATCGATGGAATTTTTTTATACTTGTTGAAACTGCTCAAGAATTTAAGGAAAAATAATTACCACATCACTTAAAAATATGAGGTGAATCATTTCAAATAGTTTCAGATGTCAACTGAAAGTGATTCATCAGTACAGGAAGGAATAACTAGTCAATTGGATTTAAATGAATATAATCGGTCATATACAAGGGAGAAAATGTTTAAGTGCAAGGTATGTGGTAAAGAATTCATTTGGCTCAGCGATCTGAAAGTGCATAATCGAATACATACAGACGAGAAACCGTTCAAATGCCTTGTATGTAGTAGAAGATTCACCAGGTCCAGCGATCTGAAAGTGCATAATCGAATACATACAGGCGAGAAACCGTTCAAATGCCTTTTATGTAGTAGAAGATTCACTCGACCCAACCATCTGAAAGTACATAATCGAATACATACAGGCGAGAAACCGTTCAAATGCGATGTATGCGATAAACAATTCAGGCAGCATAGTGATCTAATAAGACATAATCGAATACACACAGGCGAGAAATCGTTGGAATGCGACGTATGCGGTGAAAAATTCTCTCGAAAAGATCATTTGCAGAAACATAAAAAGAAGCAGAAACACGATATAGTTGAAATACCTTACTGGACGACAACAACACTAACAAACGACATCTTCAACACATCAATATTAATAGAGAAAATAATTTTATATGCAGAACTATAAGCATTTTGCCTTTTATGCTTTTTTTGATTACTATTTGACTGATTGCTGAAAATAATTAATAAAACTTGAAGAAAAATAAAAATTCATTCGTTTCTTCATTTTCTTACGCTAAAAATTTCCATGTATTACCTATATGAAAGCAGCAAAATTATGAATAAAAATATTTGACAACCAATTTGGCTAGCATTTCAATGGAATAAGCAGAAGAATAAATATATTATTGGCTGCAGTGAAAAATTTGTTGTCTCTTTTTTTTTTAAGTTACAACAATGTACACAGAATTGAAAATTCTTTATTTCCACTAAAGTTGTCTGTCCAAAGACAATATTCAAAGATACCAATCTCAAATTTGGGTAATTAAACTTTAATTATTCTAATACAATAACAAACTCAACGATTTTAATTTGAACAAAGCGAGTTAATAACGGTAAAAATACGACGAAAAAACCAGACATCACCCTGGCATCATCTCTCCAACTAAACTCGCCAAGCAATGATTTGGATGGTCAGCACCCTCTTTTAATTGTGTGGAAGATCTGATATAGTTGATTATATGAAATAGAGCCTTTGTTAGTTTGTGAGAAGTGCAGCTCATAGACAAAGGATAACACTTTTAGCTTGCATTTTACATCGCACACTACATACGCACGTACGATATACACACATTCATGTGAAATCCAACACAAAAGGAATCATTAAATTCTCTGATTCTCTGCTCACCATATTTTCTTTTATCAAGGGATCTTTTCGCAATCTTTCACGACTTTTCGCAATCTATTCGCGACTGGTTCGCAATCTATTCGCAATCTATTTCGCAATCTATTTCGCAATCTATTACTGGTAATTCGTGGACGCTGATTTGCACAAAGAGATTCCTTGCTATGGACGTTTTCTTTCTGCTCGTGGCATAATTGAAGCTATAAATTCTGCTCCTTGGTTCTCACAGACTCCTTCATTTTCTTGCTTCACTCACTCGGAAAAAGAATCTCAAACTCGAATAATTAAAACTTTATTACGATAAATTTAATAAAGAACGCAGCAATTACAATCATACAATTCAGTGATATTAGTAAGACAAGTTTAATGACAATAACATAACTTAAAGAAAAAAAAGAGATTAAATAATGCCCGATGTGACTATTCAACGACCTGGTTGAATCACATTTTTAGAAATGCTTTTGGTATTCAAGACTCTTTATTTCTACGTAGGTGGAGGATCCTGGTACAGTTCTGGGATTACTAGAAATAGCACTTTTATCAACGTTTGTGAAATGAAGCTCTTTTCTAAAGCTCATAGATATATGAACAGATAATTTTAACTTACATTTTACATTACATCATAACTTACATTTTACATTACACAATAAATCCGCACAAATCAATATATCCTTGCGGTATTAAATCCAGAATAAAGGAATTACTAATTCTGTGGTTTAAGAACGCGAAGTATTAGCTTACATTTTAAACTATAAGTAAATACCAAAGTACATTGTATACCTAGCAATACTAATTCCAAAACAAAGGGATCACTGATTCTCTGTTTCTCCTCATGATTTCAACGACAAAACGAATGATTTTACAAAATAATTTCGATTCTAAACTCAAAAAAATTGTAGTGAAAAAAGAATTGAAAAAGGGCAAGATTTTAATGCTATATTTTATGATTTCTTTACGAAAATTATAATTTTCCTTCCAATTCTATTTATTAATCTGCAGTTCAGAGATCAGGCTTATTTTTCAAACGATCCTCATTTAAATTTTTCTAATTTCAAAAATTTAAGTAACTAATTGACAAATGATATTCATAATATGAAGAAAATAATTTGAATGTAATCATTTTCATTAATTTCTAAAATTTTATTTCATCATTTGAAGATATTTTCTCACTGAGAAGATACTTGGTTTCTCTTCCTTTCCATATATTTCGTGTTATAATGATCATTATTAATATCATTTCATTTTATTCCTGTAATTTATTCCAAAAAAAAATTTTTATCTGCACTATCAGCAATATGAATAATCATTTACTTTTCATCAGCGCCTGCAATTTAATTCTAAAACCGATGCCGAAATATCATAAATTTTGAAAGAATTCGAATAATACATTTTATTGAATCATTATTACTTAACTATTCTGTGTTTTGTTTATTTTTGTTCTCCATCAAACTTATAATTTATCTAAAAATTTATACAAATGTGTTTTAAAAAGTGAAAGTATTAATTAAATGATTGAATTATCATATGAATATCCATAAACTCGAAAACAAAAAAAAAAAAAATTAAATATGAATAGATTCAAAATGTAACGGCTGGAAAACAAATATGCTTACTTTAATTTATAAGTAATAAAAGTAAAATTCCGCTCTTCGCTTTGTTATTGTGATACCTAATTTTGAATAATTTGCATGATTTTGGCAAGATAAAAACCAAAATTTTTTCATTCTCTTATTTTCATCTTAAAATGTTACAAATAATGATATTCCTCAGTTCCGTTATATACATTTCTGGGAAATCAAATACTACTCCAGTTGTACGCATTGCTAAGGAAACAGCTCTTCAGTGGTGGATGTACACAGTAGGTAAAAAAATTTTTGAGAAAATTTAAATTAATACCGATGATAGAGTATTGATAATTTCGAAAATATAAAATCCTAAATGATAAAGTTTTATTCGAAAATTTCATTAAATATTCGAACTGAATTTAAATTTCATCATCATTTACTTTGCCAGATCATTAATCTCAAAACCGAAATAATTTTTTTTAGTGTGCGAATTTTAGATTGCTTTCCTGACGAAAATAGAAGGTTTGGCACATATTGTTATCAATGGATACCATTCAAAAAAGTATGCAAAAAAATTTGACGATTTGAATATAAAGCCATTTTTACTATATTTGTAATTCAGTCGAATATTTAGTAAAATTGAATTAAGCGGAAATTAAAATATTAATTCATTTAATTAAAATAATTCAATTTCTAGTCCATGATGTATCTATTACAGGTAAGTTTTTTTCAGTCCAATAAAATGAATCGCGAAACGTTTGATAATGATTTATGCAAAAAATATTACGGACAATATAGCATTACCATTGAATCAGATGGTGAGTGGAAATATATTAAGGAAGTGGTAAAAGGTATGTTTGCTATACATCAAGGAATTAAGAAATTTCATAAAACTTTAAAATAAATCTTATAAATAGAAATTCTTTCCAGATTATTTCGTTAAAATTCTTTAACGTAAAGAAATTGAGTGACTAAGGAGCATATTGGAATTTTGATTCTTCATAAAGAGAAAAAATAAGAATCATATAATTTGATTAACGACATAATCTCAGATGTAACTAAAAAATAAAAAGTTGAAAATTTTTGGGAGTTTTGAATATGTAGATCCTGCGGACTTTAGTGCTAAAAATTTTTATTGGCATTAGTTGCTAAAATTTTTATTGATATTTTCGGCTAATGTATTTAATAAAAATGTCTCAGGAACTGATGACCATATTTAATTTTGTAAATTTCATCAAAAACCATTATAATCTGATAGTTTTCAAGAAAGATTTTCTTTTGCTAGGTCTCTTTTTCTTCCTTATTTTTTATAGCTTTGGTTTTTAATTTTCTTAAATTTCTTTTTATCATTTTTATCATGTTCCATTTAACAGTTATTCGCAAACTTTAAATTAAATTAAATATTACAAAAATTTTGAATTCGTTACTTTTTACTGCGCAATTTATATGATAACAAAAACGATTAAATTTCAGAAGCTTCAATCGCGGCCATGCAAAATGATACGAAAAATTCACGAAGTTTATTTGTATTATTGGGTGGTGTGGAACGTTTTGGAAGAATGAGTACGAGATTGTTATATGATGAGCATTTGAAAGGGCCTCATGCTCATCGTAATAGCAACTGGCCTTGTAAACGTTATGGTATCATTGCTCAGTGGCCTAAATTTAATGGTATGATAAGCAAATAATTTTAAAATTTCCTCTTAGATGATGCAATCATCAATATATTAAATTAAATAAGACAAATTTAGACAATGAAAAATTGTATCAGATTAATAAGGTCACTGTTATATTAGAATAATAATTTAAAATAATTAAATAAAATTGAATAATAAAAATAAAAGGAATTATACCGTCTCTTTTTTTAAATTTCTTTTGTTTTGAGATCAATCAGTCAATTTTTTAATGGGCATACAGAAAATTGATTTTAAAATTCCGATTCTTCCCTTATCAAGTAGTTCTTGAACAATTTATTCCTCAAAATTTGATAAAACTAAACGGATTTTAATCTGTAATGAATTTGAATTTCAAATCTTGATAAATTCAATTAATTTATACAAAACAAAATTAATTTATCTTACATTGGCAATTTTCAATGAAAAAAGAAACCAAGAAAAAAATGGGAAATAAGGAAACTGTTATCCAGTGGACTAAAAGAAAAGGTATGAAATTTATAAGAATTTTGATAATAATTAATTAATGACAAGAAATCATTGAAAATATAATTTAATTGTTTACAGTTGAAGAAAAAATGAGTAACAAAGTGTTCAATCACTGAGCACAGCATTGTAAATTAGATTTAGATTTTAATAAAAATTTTATTATTGTATCGTAATAAAATTGATTACAAATTAAAACACGAAAAATAAAAATAAAATAAAAATAATTTGTATTTATATTAAAAAATAAGTGAATGAATATAGAATAAACAAGCATTAGGTAAGAAATAATTAACTAATTAATCAATTTCTAGCAATGGTAAATATATCGATATTGGCAGTTCCATGTAAAAAATTAAAAAATTACAAATGGAATGTCATATGCAAAAGAGATGTAAATTCAATAAAATAATTTTGAATTTATCGTAAAATTTATATGCTATTAATACTATCTAATGATATCGTAATTTGTTAAAATTTATATGCTATTAATACTAATTTTTCATCATCTAATGAATTTGAACGTATGAAAAAGATAAAAAAAAAAGATTAAAAATAAAAGAATAATCTTTACTAAATTGAAATATATGAAGTTGACAAATTATTCAAATTTTTAGCATTACTCTTATTGGGAAAGATCTACGACAACTAAACATTTCGTCATTTATGAAAGAGGTATCAACAAATCAAGTAATAAACATTTGTAATAAACATTTGTTTACATGGGAGCATGAATATATATATGATAGTAAATGATCAAATTTAAAAAAAAAAAAAAAAAACTTCGAACCCTAAGATATATTAAAATAATTGATAGGTATTGTTGGTAACTTAAAAAACTATAATCGTACAAATAAATTATAAAATTTGACCAAAATATGTCAAAGAATATTTCCATACAATCAAATTATTTTGCAGCAAAAAAAGTATCATCAGCCTCCATTTCGTGTGCAGCAAATCGTAAGTTTTGAATGTTAGAAAATGTTAACTTTTCAATGGAATTTAAAATTTAAACTTAATATATAATCTTAAGAATAATTATTCCTTTTTCATTCACCATTAGTGGAAATAATTTTAGCTGATCAGAGATTTACTTTTCAGACTGTTTACAACAAATATTTCTACTACTATTGATTACTATAAAAATTGAAAATGGTTTCAAAGAATATTATTAGACAATTAAAAGAATATTAGAATTTTGAAACAATTTTGATTTATATTTGAATATGCTTAAATATTCATATTAAATCAATAAAATTTTAACATAACTATCATCATGAAAAGCTAATAATAATCAAAATAATAACACACAACCAACCATTCAATAATTTAACAAACTATTGATGTATTACTATAAAAATTGTAAAGGAAGAAGGAATATTGAATTGAAATTTTCTAACTGAAATAGTTTCAATCATATCAGTTTTTCTAATAGTTTCAATCATATCAGTTAGAAAATTTCAGTTAAAAAAATTTCAAATGTGTCCATTTAATATAAAACTTAATGTGCACTAATTGCATAAAAATAATTGAAACTATTAGAAAATATATTGATATATAATCAATTAATAATACAGCATAGAAGCGCATTAAATTTCAATTAACAGAAAGATAATGAGATGAGAGAACAATATAAGGTAAATGAAATGAAAAGGAAGAAGGAATTGAACTGGAATTTTCTAACTGATTTATCAAATTATCAACTGCATATATATTTATGAATTATCAATTGCATACATACAGTTGCATATATATGTTGTGTTATCAGTTAGAAAATTTCAGTTAAAAAAATTTCAAAAGACGTCAAATTTTCTACTTTTTCATTTCAAAAAAAAAAAAAAAAAAAACAAAAATTTAATAAAAGAAATTGTCGCTGTTGTTTGTTGATAACATTTTCAATTTCACCATTTATCTTATATTTCTTTGTTTCATATTTAGTAGAGAAATTCTCCTACTGATAAATAAAATAAAAAAATTATACCTTCCCATTTATTCCTTTCCTTTCATACCGCACATTCTTTGCTTGACTGAAATTTGTTTTAAAGGATTGACATTGATTTTGTAGTAGAGAATATGATGAGAGGCATTGATTTGAAGTTAGCATGGATTTTTGAGAATAAATTTATAAAAAAAATTTATTGTTAATTTGATTGAGATAACTTATTTCTTATTAACATTCAATAGTCAATATTTAAGATAGGCAAATATTTTCCATAAATCGCATATGCTAGAAGGAATCATTAATCTATTAAAAAAAGTTGATGATGTGGCATAGAAATTACAAACTTGTTTCATACCATGAAGTGTTAAATTTGATTCAAAAACTTACTAATTCAATAAGATAAAGCACATATTCGAGAGTTAATCATTTTATCGATAATTTATAAAGCGCATGCTAAATAAGCGTTTTTTTTTTCTTGAAAAATTTTTATAAAATAATATAAATTGACGAGTATATAAAAAAATTGTATGGAATATCATGGAATATAAAACTGTTTCTCAATTAGATTATAATTATAAATTTCGATGATTTTCGAATACGCAAAATTATGAATTATTCTTTCTTCTTATTCTTTATATTGTAAGAATTATAACTTAGCAGCAAGAATATTCGAGATTAATATATTTGTGATAATTTAAAATATTCAAAGCTTGTATGTGTGATAAATTTAAGCACACAGTGATATGCAAGCTGGCTTGTTAAAAGCATTGCGCAGCAAGTAATAAGCATTTATTAACATTAATTTTAATGAATAATATTCAGAAGCAGTGATTAGAAATGATTCCCACAATCGCTCATCTTTATCCATTTCTTGTTTAAAGTGATAATTAATGATTTCATATCTATCAAGACATAATAAAATGGATTTCAATTAATTTATAAATTAAAATAATTTCAAAACAGATGAATAAAAAAATCTTTTTTTTTAGAGAGAAATTCTAATCGTAATTTGCAAATTCTAAATTAAATGACAAACTTGGTCACATTCTGTTGTTTCTACAATTTATATCATTATAGACAAAGGAATAATAGATAAGGTACAAAGCACAAATAAGATACAACTAGTGAAGATTTATTTGAAATGAATTATTTGAAAAAAAAATGCAATAATTAATTATTTAAACAATATTTTAAGTAAAATGCAGTAATTAATTATTTAAACAATATTTTAAGTAAAATGCAGTAATTAATTATTTAAACAATATTTTAAGTAAAGCGCAATAATTAATTATTTAAACAATATTTTAAGTAAAATGCAATAATTAATTATTTAAACAATATTTTAAGTAAAGCGCAATAATTAATTATTTAAACAATATTTTAAGTAAAATGCAATAATTAATTATTTAAACAATATTTTAAGTAAAATGCAGTAATTAATTATTTAAACAATATTTTAAGTAAAATGCAGTAATTAATTATTTAAACAATATTTTAAGTAAAGCGCAATAATTAATTATTTAAACAATATTTTAAGTAAAATGCAGTAATTAATTATTTAAACAATATTTTAAGTAAAATGCAGTAATTAATTATTTAAACAATATTTTAAGTAAAATGCAGTAATTAATTATTTAAACAATATTTTAAGTAAAGCGCAATAATTAATTATTTAAACAATATTTTAAGTAAAATGCAATAATTAATTATTTAAACAATATTTGTAAAGCGCAATAATTAATTATTTAAACAATATTTTAAGTAAAATGCAATAATTAATTATTTAAACAATATTTTAAGTAAAATGCAGTAATTAATTATTTAAACAATATTTTAAGTAAAATGCAGTAATTAATTATTTAAACAATATTTTAAGTAAAGCGCAATAATTAATTATTTAAACAATATTTTAAGTAAAATGCAGTAATTAATTATTTAAACAATATTTAAGTAAAATGCAGTAATTAATTATTTAAACAATATTTTAAGTAAAATGCAGTAATTAATTATTTAAACAATATTTTAAGTAAAATGCAATAATTAATTATTTAAACAATATTTTAAGTAAAGCGCAATAATTAATTATTTAAACAATATTTTAAGTAAAATGCAATAATTAATTATTTAAACAATATTTTAAGTAACTGACTAACTTACAAATTTCTGCTAGCACTAGTTGGAACAAAAAAAAAAAGAAATGAAAGTAAATGATTTCATTGTACGAACAACAGATTATATAATCACGATTATTATGAATTAAGCATTAGATCGTTTACAAAGCGATTGAGGAGTCTGTTCAAATATATGACAGGATTTTGATCATTTGCATTACAAGATCAAGTCAAATTTCAATAGCAAAATAGAATCAAAATAGAGTAGCGAAGAGCAAAGATTTATGAAAAGGAAAATTATTATATATATTATGATTTCGAAACAATATATATTGTCGCCATAACTTAGTTATCATTTGAAGAATACTCGATGTAGAATTGATCTAGAAATAATTTTCATTTCAATGATTTTAACTTCACAATCATCAGAATTAAAATATTCTTTCAAAATTCGTGAAAGAAGAATTATCACTTAGATTAGATTCGAAATTGATGATTTAAGTCTAAAGAATTTTTACAAAATGATGAAATGATGTTATTAAATTATCACAATTAGCAACAAATTTGGCGGAATAAATGAAAATATTTTTATTGATATTTTAAAGATAATTTATTCATGAGCAAGACATTTTAAACAGCAAAGTTATAGCAATCAGCAGGAAATCATAACAACACTCATCAATGCTCGAGCATTCGTAATATAAAAAATGGAATTAGAAAATTTACTGATAATCTTATAGCTCAAAATACTTATTACACTGGTTAAAGATTCACTGAAAATTATGGAAAACTAATTAGAAGAGATATAAGCGACAAAATTTCTTCTCGAAGGAAGACATTCAAGAAAGATTTTTCTTCTAAATGATTGAGACAAAAGAGTATCATACTGATTAAAGTAGCTTGATAAACGGAAAATTTCAATGAAGCACCAATTTCATGAAAGAAACGAAAAGGAATAAGGGAATGAAAACTATAAAATCACAAGAATGATTACACATGAAAATAATGATAAAGATTTGAACTAAAACTTGAAAAATAATCAACGCTAAAAAAATAATTTAGTAAATCGACTGAATGGAAAAGTATTAGGAATTGCTCAATTTGATAACAACACAACTATCAAAACAGAAATCAGGGTCAGAATTGAAAAAGGGAAAAACATTCTTAGTCAGAAGTTAAAACTTTTTCTACTAAGAATGATTGTTAATTCCTCAAATTTATAAAATTAAACGAAAATTATCTTGGCTGTAACTAATCTGTTGAAAAAAAAAAAAAAAAAAACGACTAACTGATGAAGATTACAAATTAGTTCAATGGATAATGATTAGACTATCAAGAAAACCAAAAATATTTACAATTATGAATCAAATGTTAGATTTCGAAATAATTAATAGTCAAAAATTTCTTAATAATTCATCAATTGTAATAGATGTAAATAACTATCTATAGTTTTAGCAATTTCATTTATCATCTTTTTCTATAAAACATTCTTTCTCATCCTTGTCATATTATTAATATTCATCCAAATATACCTTTCTCATATGAAACTAATTTAAATAAATATTCTATTCAAATATTCAATCTTATATCATTTAATCTCATTTATCATCTCTCAAAAAACTTTCCTTCTCACCGTTTTTACTTAGTTGTTTCAATATCAATACGCTCATCGAAAGATGCTTTATTGAAACAAGAACCCAAAAAATACAAAAAAAAAAAAAAAAGTACAACGAGATTGATAACGATGGGACAATATTCACTGGCGCTAATGTCTCGCATTCATCTGTTTATTTTATTCAATTATAAATCTGTTATTCGTCTCCGTTAATCAAGGATATTATTTTCACAGTTTTCTCTAATAAAAAATAAAATCTTACACAAAGTTGTTCGTCATACAACTAACTCATCAATCAAAAACTTTCACGACTAGACAAACATAACTAATAAAATTCATTGGAAAAGAAAATATTCAAGTGAAATTTGTACTACTACGAAAAAAAAAAGAAAATTTATAGAGATTAAGAAATCGATAGAAAAATTCAAAACCAAACGAACCATAAACATTTAATTTATCTTCAAAGACATAATCGTATAATTGAATTTCTCATACAAAGAGAATATCAAAAATTGTATCATGCTGAAACTATCATATGCTATCAGAAATATGATGCAAATTATACTTATTAAATAATAGAATCGAAACCAAAGATATGGTTGGCTAAATATGAAATGTTAATCAAGAGAAATTTCGTATTCATGGAAGGAGAAATTTATCTTTATCATGGAAAAAACTTAGTATTCAATCTCGATAATACTAGCATTGTGAAATTCAAAGTACTAATGCAACTAGTACAAACATTGTTCTTTGGAATGAAAAAGAAGCTATAAATAATTTTACACAAAAAAGTCGAGAAATTCAACGCTCACATATTATATGTGTGTTTCTGATTATGGAAATGAAACAATATTTACAACTAATTGTGATTTCACCAGTCATATTTAATGAATGGTGATATTATCACTAATATGGAAAAAAAAACACGAGAACGAAGAAATGTTCATCACGAGATAAACGAAAATTTTAAAACTCACATTTCGAGTTAGAATAAAATATTTGATTTAGAAAATGTTAAACTCGAATATAATTTTGATAGTTTATAGCTGGAATTTAATCAACGATTAAACATAGAATATTAAAAAAGTTGTCAAAATGGAAATCTAATGTTGATAAAAAAAGTCATCAATTAGTAATCTTCGTTTAATTTTTTTTTCATTTTTTTTTAGTATTTTTGATCAACTAATATAATAATATTGGTTGACCAAAAAACTTTGCTGTAATAACGATAACTTTATCAATCTCAATATCAACAAACTTCTCAGTTATCAAAAATTGTTCAATCTATCTATCGATTGTATTATCGATCCCATAATATTGTATTAAAGTCCGTCAATTTCAGTTACCAAAAATTGTTCAATCTATCTATCGATTGTATTATCGATCCCATAATATTGTATTAAAGTTCGTCAAATTCTCTATCTCTAGTTTCCAATATTTAATAAAGAAACTTTAACAACATATAGAAAATTGGATTCACCAGAAAGCCTATGAAAATATTGGAACAAAAACAATAAAGATTTTCAATGATTTCTGAAAGACATAAAAATGAGAACACTTCATCAGTTTAAGAAAGCAAATAAGAGCAGAATATTCGAATTTAAGGTGTATTAAAAATGCATAGAATATGTGTAAAAATTGTCTTTCAAATGAAAACTAACTCAGAAAGATGGTGAGAAAAATGCAAAGCAGAAAGACTTCATCTGAAATAATTAAATATTCTATATCTAATAGAGATTGAAGAAATATAGTTAACCAATTCGCGAAATACACGATACATGGAAAAACAATGTTAGGAAAAATGGATAAAAAAGGCATAAAATAATAAAAATTTTATGCTATCAAAGATAAGAAGAATGTAAATGAATGTATCAGGACATAAAGAGAACGATGAAGTAAATAATGAATCTCAAAGAAATTTTATCGCCAAGTATTCATAATTCTAGACGTAGTTGGAAATTATATTTCATATATCAAGATGAAAAAAATTTCAATAACGAATCCAATAAATAGGATACAGTAAGAACTAGATGTATTATATTGTTTTTATTTTGTAATTTATAAAATTGTAGTTTATAAACTAACAAATTGTAGTTTATTAATCTTACCCTAATAATCTGAAGTGAATGAACTGAAGAGAATGAAAAAAAAAAAACAATGATTAATATTAACATGTAAATTGAATATAGCAAATAAGAAAGTATAAAAAAAAATTATCAAATTCATCCTGCCCGATTTATTTATCCATAAACAATCCAAATTCAACAAAATAGCAAAATTTTTCAGTAAATTAATTAAAAGCAAAAAGATTGGAAAATATTCAGCAAAATTAATTAAAAGCAAATATTGCAAATGCAGCAGCTTATGTAAATGTAAAATAACAAGCATATGTTAAAAATGCAAGAAAAAAGATAGTTGAAAATTTAAAAAAAACTTCTCAAATTTTTACAAATTCCTTCTTTATCTTTTCGATCAGTGATGAATAATTCGGATGCTTTGTAAACCAGCCCTACCAGATGTTGTCCAATCGAAGTAGCATTCGGAATATTCGATGTTGTTGGATTATTTTCATTTAAAAATTTTTGTAAATCAAACGCTTTTGATCCGACACGATTTATTGAATGGATAAATCGATTTTTATGTATAAGACATGAGAATATTGTAAATATCACAACGACAGGTACTGAAATAGAAGCAAAAATTGAAATAAATTGAAATGAATAAATTATATGATAAAACTGAATAAACTAGAAAATATTTCATTATGCTATGAAAGTTTAAAATGATTTAAGTATGCTATAATATTTTGGATAAGAAAAATATTCTAGCATATACTACAGAACATAACTTATACTGCAGCATGCATTAGTTAGTAAGTAACAATTAATGCTAGTGATGCTTGATTTTAGAAAATAAAAAAATTTGAAAAATTATGAAAAAATATCTTTCTTACTGAGCATAGCAGTGGTAAATAAGCAGCAGTAATATAATTAACTGCGTAAAATTTTACGAAAAATATTATACCAATTTCAATAAGAAATAATACTAAACCAATACACGTACTAAATAACCATGACAAATCGATATAGAATCTGAAATTTAAGCATATATAGAGTAATACAATAGAATCGGATAATTTAAATAATACTCTACCCTTAAACTTTATATATATTACAATTCTGTTTAAATAAGCACAATTTATGAATCAGGAATAGAGGAAAAAAAATTTAAAAAAAAAAGTAACTCTTATCAATTATTGGAATAACATGGGATATTTTAAATTAGGTTAACTTGTTATATCACTGTTAACTATCAATATCTTATAGAAACTTGAATGATATGTAGCAGTAAATGATATTCCAGATAAATTCACTACAAAAAAACTACAGTAAATGAATATTCCATGTAAATTTGTTATGAAAAACTACGACTTCGAAAAATATAATGAAGAAAAAAAAAAACACACACAGACAAAATTCGTTTGAAAATACATTAATTTAATTAATTTAAATGGGAAATTATGAACTTAGAAATAACAATAACAATGAATTTAATTGGAATTAAAACTCAAATTAGTCACCAATAAATATGTAAGAATATTTATAAACATTTAAAATAGTGAAAATGATTGAAATGCAATTGATGCAGAAACTTTTTGAAATCATTTTTAACGAAGAATTAAAAATACTATTATTATACGTCTTAGCATAATCATACTAATCATTCCTCCTTATCTTATCATTCCTTATCTTCATTATGCTTTCATAACAAAGTTATTAGTATAAATCTTTTTTCAAGTTTTTAAATGCAATTTTCAATCCTCAAAAAATTAAATAAAATTATCGCAAACAAATTTACTTTAGTCGAATATGAGGCGAATCTTGCGTACAACCATTTGCTTTCAATATAATAATATACATGTGACATCATTAATGCAAGAAGATAACGGAAACAAGAAGTGTTGTTACTACTCCAAGTGTATTAATAAAAATGGTGGCGTCGTTCGCTCATATGCAATTCCACTAAAGCGACCTGGATATATGGAAATTTTACAATTTAATTTAATATATGTATATTGATTAAAATGATAATAATTTTAACTCATTAAAATCATAATGATACTTTCATATTATCAAAATGTTCGTATTATCAGAATGAGAAATGAATATTATCAATTTGAAAGAAAAAAAAAAATATTCTATTAGCACTCCAATTAAGATTTATGCTTGATTCAATTTCAATTAAGCTGATTAGGCTAATTAATCTCTTGTCATGCTTAATAATTATTACGAATGAATTATAGCAATAAAATATTATTCGGAAATTTATGATTATAGAATCATACAAAAAGCAACTTGTGAAACATTGATCAGATATATTCAAAAAATAAAGATAGATTTATTAAAAAGAAATAGATTATTAGAGAATAAAATAGATCACTAAATAATCATATTAATGTGAAGAAAAAATATTGATTCAAATATGTAATCAAAATTGCAACTAAATACGGGAAATAAAATAATGAATATAAGAAGTAGGTTTGATCAATTATCAAATTATATTATTAGAAAATCAAATTAGCTATGTAGAAAGCATTTAAAAACCATTATAAAAAGTAGCAAAATGCAAAAAAGGTGTGAAAATAAAAAAAAAAAAAGACCGAGATATTAATTAAATCCTGTAAGATAAGAAATTTATACATAAATTTTTCCTTTTAATATGATTATTTGCTGATCCGGTAATAATCAATCAGAAATGCTGATGCAATATATTTAAAGAAGAAATCCGTTACTCTTTAATAAATCTGAGAAAATATTAAAATGATAGAATAAGCTGGAAAAATAGAATAACTGCAGAAGGAAACATTATGGAATCATACATCATGGAATCATGGAAATAATATGAAAATATTTATATATTTTATAAAACTCTTAAATTTTGGATAACGATACAAACAGAAAATTTCAAAGTTTCGATTCCAAATAATTTTCCCAATAGTAAGAAAATAAGTGAGTGACATACATTGCTTCATTAACTCCTAAATTCTTTAAGTTCATACATGCAAAATTAAGCGATCAGGTGGCAAATTTTTTAATATCATCAATTGCAATGTAAATTTCTTACTAAAAAATTTTCGAGATTATTTAATGATTACCATAATTAAACCCAAATGTTGATTAGAATTATGGGAAAGGATATTTCTTATATTTTCTGGAAGATTTTTATTAAAATCATTTTATAATAGGAATTTTCTTGTTCAAAAATCTATGAAACATGAAATATTATTTAATTTTAAAATTGAATAAAATTTTATCCTTACCATAGCAAAAAACCTGCTAATAAAGCTGATGTTCGTGAGCTTGCTTAAGTTGTGCTCGACTAAGATCATAACGATATTTTTTCCAAAATTGATAATTCGCCACGATACTGAAAAGAAAAGGAGAAAAAAAAATATAATCATTCAAAAATAAATCTGAAAATGATCAAAAAACAAACCTTTCATCTAGTAAATTGCTTTTTCTTCTATTAAAGCATTATGTATTGGTGTTGTTGTTTGTGCTGCAGTTATCATCGTTCTGATGAAACGTTTTATAATTTCCCAAAGAATGATAATATGGTAATGATTGATGATGGAAATATACGAATTGGAAATTATTTGTTACATTTGCATCTTTTATTGAAGATGGTTGATGCGATGAGAAAGGCATAGAATTAGCAGCCAAATGGATATTTCTATGAGCCATTTGAATATTCATATTAAAATCAGCCAATTCTTCGCTTTTTCGCAAATTGAAGCATGAAATCATTGGTTGAAATAGAATGTAAACAATAAAATTTTGAGATGATATATTTGATTGCCAATAAAAAATTATGATATAAATCAGATAAATTATTTGCTGATTTGGAATTTGCCGAAATTTGGGATGTTGAGTGACTTAATCGACGATTTTTAAATATGATTATTGTTTGACAGATTTTGCTCAATTTTTCCTGATTCTGATCCCATTGAAGTAGATATTATTATTCATTAGAATTCTTTTATCCTTGCTTGTATGGTTTCTGCTATTGATGATAACGATGATAAAATAATATTGCTACTTGTTCACCTTGATATATTTCTTAGATTATTTTCTAAATGAAATATATGAAATTTTAGAATTAAGAAGACATAATTGAGATAATAACATAAGCTATATTAGAAACAAAAGAAAAAACTAAAGAAATTCAATAAATCTAATTTTATTAGCAATCTTAGCTTAACAGAATATGAGATAATAGCTATTAAGCCTCATTTTCCATTTTAAAATATCATTTTTTTTTTTATTCTAAAACATATGATTTTCTGAATATGACAAAAATAATTAAGAAAAATATTATTATAAAAAAAATAAGCTATAATGCATCGCTTAATAAAAATTATCATTTGATTCAAATGTTCTTAAAAGATAACAATTACTATTTCAAAAAAAAAGAAAACCGTTCACAAAAATATAAGCTATAAATGAATAAAATAGCAATAGCATGACAAAGTATATCCAAACATAAAAAATTATGAAATTGTTTGTTAATGAGCAAATATTTCAATATATTATGATGATGCTTCGAAAAATCACAAATTTTATTTTCAAAACAAATATACGCTCTTTTTTTGAAATATTTCTTAAATACAGAGTTAAATTTCGTTGATAATTTAATCTTCTTCATTTTAACTTAAATCTATTCATTTTCCTTTCTTTTTTAACAAATAGATTTCCAGAAATTCCCACGAAAAGCTAATTTTTAAATTTGCAGCGTGTCAGCTTACCTTTTTCTTAAAAGAAAAAAAAATTACAACTCTAATTTTTTTTGATAAAATTTTAAATCGTAATGAAGATTTAAAAACAGCAGTTCATAGAATTAAAGAAAAATATATTTCAGTTAACACTGAAAAGTATTTGCACTGAATGATGTATATTCATGATCACGTTATAATGATTAAAAAAAAATGAAAGCGTTTTCACAATTACAAATGATGAAAATCCATTTCTTTGAACTTTGAAATAGTAATTAATTCGAAAAAAGAATCTAAAAAATGAAAATTTTTTATGTATAAAGGAATTTCCAAAGAATGGAATAAAAGTGTGATTTAGAATAATAATATAAAAGTCAATTTGCCCAGTACTTTAATAATTCAAAGTCAAATTTTCGTATATACATATGAGTAAATAAATATGAATGATGGTCTATGGAGCTAATATTCACAAACAAAACAGGGCATTTTCTGTACATTAAACAATTTTATGAAATCATTTTGCTTCTAAACGTGTAAAATTATAAAATTTATGATTATGATGAAATTAATTCAGAAAAAATACAAAGAAAAAATGGGAATATCGATAGAGTTTTAAGATTAAATTTTGATTTTTTTATTCAGACTGTATTTTTCTGAGCTAAATTCTACAATTTTTCATTAGACTGATGCATATTTTCAGACTAAGTTAGAATCGAAATCTCGTAGTTATGAATCCTGCTCGAAATTTTTGCTTTAACTATAATACTTTCTGGCATTTACAATATACAGAATCACTTTATGTGCAATCATTTTTAATAACACTTTAAAAGAAATTCATTTTTAATAATATTTATTTTCGAGATATTTTCTTATTCAAAAACTTTTCACTGCTTAACAATATAACATATTACTATTTAATAATTAATAATTGAATTATGTTTATTCTGGTTAAAATAATTTAGTATCGAGAAACCATTCATATATTTAGACAATTAAAAAAAGTAGGAATAGAAATCAATTACTCTAAACATTAAATGAGATGGCCTTTAAATAGGAAAGCATTATTTTTAAATTATAAAATAACAGTAAAGAAAAAAATCCAAGATGAGTTTTGATGATATAAAAAAGGCATCAAAAATATCAAATAATCTACAATGTAAAAAAAGACTTACTTTTTTTGTAGAGAAACAACAATGGACTTTTTGTGCAATGGAAGGCGGTGATGTTTCAGCTGCTTCATAAATTACCGGAATATTCCCTGAAAATTAACCGTTTCGGTTTCATTCGATATTGGCGGTTGTATTTAACAAGATAAAAATGGCATATGAATCAAAGAGATCATAACGTATCTACTTGTACATCACATATCTTTCTGATTATTTGATAATTTATAACTTTCATTTATTTCAATCTTTTAAATTTTGTAATTATTAAAACCACTATTTCATAAAATACACATGCATATTCAAATAAACATATATTAAAATGATAATGGTTTTTGCAGAAGCAACAGATAAAATCTGAAAATGAACCTGGACGTGATGATGAACTGATTGCGGACAGTTTTGGTCCCGGCTCAATCTGCATAGCTTCATCAGAATTCAATTCAGCAGATTGATCTGTAAAATTAAACCATATATATAATCAATTTTATACTTTTATATTTCTTTTCCTACACCAGACTTTTAAAGTTATAAAATCCTTGCAGAATTTTTACCCATTAAGAGATACAAAGAAATCTCCTAATAAATAATAAAACATTATATTAAAATGTGAGATAAAATTTAATATCTAAAATACACTATTCTTCTTCAAAAGACAATCAATATTACACATAGAATGAATTTGAGTCACACTTTTACAAATCTGATGATGAAACTATGAAACTACGAAACTACTAAAATTAAAAAAATTTCATTATATTTTAATCAAGCTTCCGAATTCATTCAGATCAATATAAGTATCAAAAGAGTATATTTTGAGTAGCATTGTATTATCAGCATAATTATTCTTCTAACCAAGCATTAGTAAATAGCATAAAAAAATAGAAACTATAAGTCTGATCTCAAGTCAGAGGACCAAGTTCCTAAATGTTTTCAGATTCTATAAAAAAACTTTGAACAGAAGTAATCTTCTTATTATAATAAAGAATAAAAAATCTTAAACTAAATAATTATTTCATAACTAAATTGCGTTTGGTTGAGAAGAAAATTAGCAATGAAATAGAAGTCAAATCAACTTTGATCTCTAAATGATTTCGATAAAATTTAACACCAAATCGATGCGACATTTTAGCTAAGTAAGTTAGAAGATCTGCATCGAATTCGATCAAAAACTTTCAAATGATTCAAGTTGTATCGAAAATTTTGCAATAAATTAAACAAATTTCTGAAATCGTTCAAAAATTACAGTTTAACTGAAATTACTAAAATAAAAATTAAAATTCGGAAAGCAATAAAAATGATAGGTCACTTACGTAGAGCAACGATTTCTTCCTGAACATCAAATGAAATATTTGGTGTCATGGCACTTGATAACGAAGGTGAACGATATAATGAGGAGGTCATTGATTGGAGCTTTGATGTCGTAACATTCGATATATTTACTGAAATGCAACTTAAATAAATCTGAAATTCTACCATATCAAATATAAAACAATTATATAAATATTTAGGGCTTAAATGCATTTATGAGCGGTAAAATTCATAATAACCTAAAATTATATATGCGAATAATCTAATCTGAAAAAATTCAAAAACAAAAAACACGCATATAAAAAAAATATAAAACAAAAATAAAACAAAAACAAAAAAACAAAATATAACTAATGAACGCATATAAAACAAAAAACAAAATATTTTAAAACTAATGAATGCTTTTTGTTTTGAATAAAAATAATAAATCAGAATAACTAAAAAACACAATGAAGTATTTATAATGTTAGAATTTGATTTATATTTGAATTTATTCATATCAAAATGTAACATGTGAATCATGGGAAATATATGCAAACTGTTGTTATTTTCTTTAAAATTTATTCATTTTAGCTAGAAATTGAAAAAAATGATTCAATAGATGTACCTTTATATATAAATTTTTTTGCTTTATCAAAAACATATCAATAGTATATTTTCTTAATTGAAAAAAATTATTTTAATAAAATAGAAAAATCGAATGAGAAGATAATAATTGATTGGATTAAGTTGGAAAAAAAAAAAAAAAAAAAAAAAACGAAACAATACAAAATGCAACGATGGTATGAGCACTAAGTTTATTTAAAATTGACATTTTCAATTCTAATATTTCATTTTAAAATCCTAGAACATATTTCAAAGTTGCATGTTCCTTTGATTTAATTAAAATGATTGAGGTAAAAAAATAAAAAAGAATAAAGTATCTTTCATATCATTTAATTTGCTATTAATTATCAATTTGGACAAATATGTTTGCTTTGAAAATATAGCCCATTTAATATAAAGGAAACACCACTCATTTCATATAATAAAATTGAAAAAATAATTTTTTCTTCTAAAAAGGAAATTTTATAAAAAAAAATTATTAAATTTCTTTAAAAAATCATTACATTTATTTATGAAAAACGATAGATAGGCAATAATTAAGAATCGAATGTCATAAATAATGGATCAATTAGCAATGAATGAAGCAATTATAGCAAAACGATGAATGGTAACGAAATGATAAAGTATTAGTAAAGTGAAAGAAAAATAAAGATGTTGATAAGCATTGATAAGCAGAATTTAACTGATAATTTAAAGATATACAAGCTTAAAGGGATCACCCATCACTTACATTAACTTGTCAGAAATTTCAGATAATAGTCAAATACTAGTTTTACTAAATCTTTTTGACGACAATTTATCAATCAATCAAAAATAATTTACTAATCTCAATCATCCATGACTTATCTTTATGTTTCAAAAACCGCACTTCGTAAGTGGTACCAAAAGCTGAAGTTTGTCATGCAACTGGAATGAAATAACACTTCCTTTCCACTTCTATGTATAATTTTATACTGTGAGAAGAGAGGACAGTATTAATAAATTAGAAATGTAAAAGTAAGGGAAGAGAAATGAGACTACCAAAATAGTTAATATTTTGAAAGATGACGAGATCTGTTCAAAAATTCAAAAAATAGTAAACTATTGATTGGTTTTCTGAGAGTAACTAATTGAAATAATGAAAATATTCAAATACGAGAGATGCCAGATATATTATCAATAAAAAGATCAATATATAGAAATAACACAGGAATAGATTAATTATTTTATTTAAATTACTAGAGTAGAATTTGAATCCAACTATTTTCATAAGTTATTAAATTATTAAAATTTATTTAAAAAATTAATTCCTGAATATTTTTGAAGGGAAATTTAAAAATTAGTACAAGATTTCATAATTTTTGTCTAACAACTTCGTTGATTTTATTAATCTTTAATAAATTTAATTTAATTATTGCCTATCAACTAATTCTCAATGAAATTTTTCGTCATTTTTCTTCGAAATACTCTAAATTCCGATACATGAAATTAATATCGGTTAAATTTTGACACATAAAAATTATTTCAATGTAAAAATTTTTTCATTAAGCTTACCATCAAATATTGATGGTGTAAGTTTGCACTGAAAAGGTTGCACTGAATTATTTTGTCGATAATCTTCGCCAATGTGTGTATTTGAAAAAAATGCCTAAACTTTGAAAAGTTTTTATAACAATTCGAAATTCTAGTCTATATACTGTAGCATTTGCATAATGAAACATATTCTCGTGGATAATTAATTCAGTAAGATAAAATTCAAAAGAAAAAAAAATGATAATGTTTCAAATGGAAAATTCTTATTAAAAAAACAAATTTGTCAATGAATGAAATCCTATTTCATCTAATATAAAAACAAAATATCTTCCAAAAAAAAAAAAACTGATTTGAAATAATTTTTCAAAATAATTAAAATCATTAACGATGAATAAATAATTTTAAATGATAAGCACCTCAAAATTTTTCAATCCTATTGATTCAATACGTTGTGAAGCAGTGATATTGCGAACTGAAATCGAAAAATAATGCTTATAATTTGATAATTTATATCATTATTTCTCATCAATTTATCTTTTAGCTAAGATGCTTTGTAAATTAGGTAAATTCATAGGATTATAAATTATGCATAAAGCATAATTTCCATACATTCATCCAAAACAAAAACATTCATTCAATTGATATAATAATAAATGCAAATGATTGATTAATTTTGAATAATTTATCAAAAAAAAAAAAAAATAAACTGCTGAAATTGAATTTTTTTAAAAAAGAATTGCGAAATTGAATTTTTTTTTTGTTTATGAAAAATAATAATTTTTTTTTGAATTTTAATATTTTTTGCATATATAAGAAATGTTCATATAAATTACCTGAGAATTAATATAAATTTTAAAAATTAATTAAGTTATTTTCCATTTATTCAAATTATTTTCGATTTATTTAAATTATATAAAAATAAGTTGAAACTCCAAAAATTTCTTATATTAATAAAAAAAAAATCACATAAAAAAAAAGTAACATACTTTCATGAATTGACAAATTGTTCAATGTTGAATTCGGATATGTTGTCATCCATAATGATAATAATTCTTTTGTAGCACATAGTAAATCATCCATTGATTTATTTTCCATCTTTCTTTTATGAATATCAATTTTTTTTTTTAAAAAAAATCGCTTATTTTAATAAAATTTAAATCATAAATTTTAACTGATAAATTTTTTGATAAAATTTGAAAAGAAAAAAAAAACACAAAGCATTTTGATAACGTCCAAAATGAATGTTTGATTTCTAGTTGCTAATTTTAATTTCTAATTGTTAATTTTAATTACTGTACTAGATATGATTTTCAAAAATTCATTAATTACAACAGAAAGTTTAATGCAAAAAGTTTAATTATTAAACATAACATCAGATCTCTTGAGCTAATTTATTTAAAATTTTTTATTACAGAAAATTGATAGTAATTTAACAATGAGAATAAATAAGTAATATTATTTCATAATCTTCTGCTATGCTAAATTGTTCTTTTCATAATTTAAATTAGATTTACTTGACAATATATAAGTAAAATAATTTGCATTTAAAAGTGTTTCATAAATTAATTGTTGAATTTAATTATCAGAGGGAAAATGATTTGCTCGTCTTCAAACGATAATTTAAATTTATACTAGCATAAATAGAAATAATAGCAATAATTTGATTGAAATTAAAAAATTTTTAAATCAATTATTCAATTTCTGAACTGCAAGCATTTTTGAATAAGTAAAAATTATTTTATAAAAAATAATTTAAATATAGCGAATAATAATAATACTACTGATTATTGGTATTGACATTCATTTTATGAATGTAATTTAATGGATAATAAGAATCAGAGGAAGAAATAAATCAATCAAATAATATCTATGATTTTTGTACCTGATCTTCTATTCAATTATATATTATTTAAAAAAAAATTTTCTATATCTTTTCTACACTATCTTATTTTTGACTTTTAATAATAATTTTTGTTTTATTTAACAAAAATATTAACTACTATTTCATTGAAATGAAAATTAAAAAAATTGAACTTATCCTAAGCTTTGTTATTATTAATATCCTGTTTTTGGTAAAAAAGAAACAAATTATAATATTTCGATTTTATTTATAATATAAAAAAAGAAAAATAATAGAATAAATGCAAAGATTTTTGCTGATTTTTAATTTTGAATTATAATTATTCCTCATTTCTTATTACCATATATTTCTTGCTACAGTATATGTAAACAGTATATAAAATATATCGTATATAATCAAATAAGATAATATGGAATGAAATTGTTTAAAAAAAATAATAGAATCAATGCAAAGATTTTTGCTGATTTTTAATTTTGATTTATAATTATTCCTCATTTCTTATTACCGTATATTTCTAGCTACAGTATATGTAAACAGTATATAAAATATATCGTATATAATCAAATAAAATAATATGGAATGAAATTGTTTAAAAAGAAAAGAAAAAGTAGGAAATAAGGAAAAAAATTAAAATTAAGCAAAAAAATTTCAACAAATTGAATCATCGAAGCAAAAAAAAAAAAAAAAAAAAAAAAAAAGACGCATTGAAATATCTGAAAGAAAAACAAAATGAAAGTGCAAGCGATATTTTTACAAATCAAAGCAATCAAATCAAATTATACTAAAATCTAAAATCTAATTTTTTTTTTTTTTCAAAAAAAAAAGGCTGAAACGGAAGCAATTTGATTCATTTTGTCTTCTTTCTCTTTTCCTATTTGCTTTTTGTTATTTCGTCTTTTTTTGTATTTTTTTTTTTTTTTTTCGCTGCTAAAAATTATGTCAAATACCATTGCTTCCTGTTTTTTCAATTCTGTTTAAATGATAAATTAGAAAGATTAACATGGTAGTGTCATTTATTTTAAAAGATTGTTGCAAATTCTTTTACTCTTTTTAGAAAAAAAAAAAATTATGAATTCGCTAAATTTCCCAAAATTTTTTTTTATTCAAAAATTTCTTATTTGTTAATTAATTGTTTTATGCTGAGAGAAAGGAAATGAATGAATCGATGATAAAATATTTGTAATATACAAATAGTAAATATGGCTAATCTATTATCATTAAATTATTATTATTGTTAATATTATTTTTTATTTTTATTTATTTATTATCATTATTCTTAAATGCATGAATTATTTTCTCAACATTTATAAATTTTTTCAGAATTAAAATTTTTTAAATTTAAATAAGTTTGAAAATTCTTATAACACACATTGCATATAATAATATGTTGGATTGATGATTCAATAGAAAATTACGATATTATCACCAAATTGTTACAATTAATTTGTTTGTCGTTAATTAATTAATCTAATTTTCCAACTTTTATTAGTAAAAATATGCTCTTAAAATAAATGATATTCATACTGATAAGATGATGAAAAATTTTCAATATTCATCGAATACATTATCATTCACTAGATAATATAATGCACAAATTTATCCGATAATTGTATAAATTATTTCGAATTAAAAATAATAGAAAATTTTGCATCACTTTTTATTTATTTCATCCATAACTTATCAATGTTGTTTATATAATTTTACTATTTGAGAATTATTCAAATTGTCTTATCAAACTGATAATTTAAAATGGCATTTAATTCACAATATCTCATTATCATATAATAATAAATTATGCATGCAAAAAGTAAACAAATAAATGAAACAAACAAATTTAAAAAAGAAAATCATATCAAGTAATAAATTAAAATACATGATAATCAATAATCAATTCCTACTTTTTCTACTTTATCAAATAAACAAAATTTATTGTCGAAAATTAGCTGAGAAAAAAATAAAATAGTATTTACAAATCCAATAATTAATTAATTTTTTTTTTTCAAATAAAGTATTATTTGAAGACGGAAATAAATAATTTCCAATCGTTGAATTTTTTTTAAAATATTTCACAAAAAATTTATCAAATTTCTTTCAAAGATTGCATAATTCGGCTTTGCAATTAATAATTATTTCTCATTAAATAATAAATTTTGCAATAGCCTTATTGCATTACGAAATTATATTTGTCTAATTTCTTTACTTTTCAAATATAATAGAGGAAAAAAAAACTATTCCGACAATTTTCAAATTTTAATTTTAAATAATAAATGATTCAATCCTCGTTACCTATTTCTTTTCTTTGCTTTTACAGATTTTTATTGATAAAATTTTTATCGAATATTTCTATGTTGCTGCCATCAAATAATTTGCTCATTCTTTTTTTTTTTTTTTTTTTTTTGTTATGTATAATGTTGATGTAAGACTTTTCCCGAGAATTCATTGTTAAATTATTACTTTTTCTCGTTCACTCATTATGCATTATGTATATTTTGAATCCATCATTCAGAATTGTCGTATTAAAAATAAAAATAAAAAATGAATTAATTATTGATTCAGAAATAAAACCGGTTTTCATTATAAAATCAATTAATTTCTAAAATGATTTTTATAAAAATGCTTTTTGTTATCAAGCAATATTTGAAATATATTTAACGCTCTGTCTATTTCTTATCGCTTAAATTAAATTAAAGGATTTAAAAATTTCAAAATAAAAATATCTTAGTAGTTGAGATAACATTCTTTCATTTAGGTATTTGAAAGAGATACCTCAATCTTGAAAATTTTGAAATGAAAAAAAAAAACCGGCTGAAAATTTTGAAAATAAATGAATGCAATACCTGTAATATGATTACAGGTATTTAAAAAAAGAAAATATTTGCGAATTTATTGCAGGTATTTGAAAATAGAAAATATTTGCGAATTCATTTTACATTTAAATCTTAATTCCAAAATAAGATATAGGAGCAAAAAATGATAAATGCCATGAAATTTCAATTATGAAATTGATTTTTCCAATTCTCTCGTAAATATAATAGTCGTAATTTGTAATCATAATTTTGCAAATTGAATTTAAATTTAATTTAAAATTCATCAAATTTCGAATTATATTTTTCTTGGTAATTATATCGAAATTGTTTTATTTACACTTTTATTCAACATTTATTTCTATTTTTTGAACGATATTTTTCTTCCACTTTAAATTTAAAATTTGCATCAATTCAGATCTCTTGTTAGAATAAGAATTGATCGAAATTTTAAAATTCATAATGATTTATTTTCTGTAAAATTAATTATATTACAAAAACCCTTTTTATAAGTCAGATAAAAATACTGATAATCTATTTTGGATTATTGATGGATTGTTTTCATGTATATGTCAACATGTTTACCTCATATATTTTCATCCATATCAATGAAATTATCTTATCACTAAGCAGTTTTTTGTCTATTGAAGATGCAGTGAAAGCAATACCTGTTTTTATTTATCAGAGAATTTTTCTTCTCCACATACATTCCAATGAAACAATAAAGAAATTTGTCGAAAATAACAAATGGCGAATATTTTCAAAAGTTATAATGAAAATATAAGAATGAATTAAAGAAAAAAAAAAGTAAAAAGTTAATAAAAATATGAAATAAATTGGAAAAAATATATATTCGATTGGGAAATTGAGTACTTTGAAAAATAATAAATTCTAAATATATTTTTTAAACTTTTTTTTTGAAGAAATTTTTTGAATAGACGAAATTTATCGCAAAAATTTTTACATTTGAACAAAATCAAAAATAAAAATTCAAATTTACAATACATTACGAAATTATATTATCATTGATAATTTGATAAGTAAATTTTTACTGTTAAGAAATTCTTACTGTTTAGCCTACTTTAAATGCAAAACAAGTAACTCCTTCACTGTTTATCTCACAATATGTATCAGTATAGGTAGAATATGCAAAAGTATCATTTGAGCAAATAACATTGAAATTTTTTTAAATTTTTCCTGTGCAGCTATTTGAATTAATTCTTTCGATAATTTCGGATCATCATCCATATTCTGAAAACTTTTTTCCAATCAATTTTATCACTGTTATCAGTTTAATACATTCAGAAACATTTTAAATATTATAACATTAGGATAAAAGAGAAGAAATATGGAATAATTAATGAATTTTATGACTCATAGAAATTTGTTATAATATTCGTCACTTGAATATAATAAAACAAACTATTGTTCTGCAACAGAAATAAATTATGATGTTGGTTATTCAAAAAAAAAAAAAATAATAATTTATTTTTTATTTTATTGCAACAATTTTTTAAATTGCAGTCTAATAATGTATCATATTGCAAGCTTTACTAATATTATCCATTATTAAAGTCATAGATAAAATTTTAGCCAATAAATTATTATCAGCATAAATCATTTCTTTTTTTTGCATTTCATAAAAATAATAGATAAATAAAAACAATCTTTTTTTTTTTAAAAAAAAATACTTAAAGCTTTTTCGATTTATTAAATAGTTTGGTGATTACAAAAAAAAAAAAAAAAAACCAACTAATGCTAATCATTTGTGATAAATTTTAAATCAAATTTATGCGCTTTCCTCCAAACATAAATCATACTTTTGATGAAAATGTCATTTTTTGTTTTTTAATTTTTCGTGCAATTTATATGAACATATGTATTCCATGTTTTTCTTATTAATTTGCATATTTGATTTTCTCGAATAATAATGAAGAAATAAGTTTGAAGAAATAGAAGATGGTGATGATGATAATAATGAGATGAATAAACTTACAGCTATCATGATTTCCCGCAAGCGTTCATTGTTACAAAGAAATTCTGCATTATTAATTTCATCAGAATTTAATAATAATTCATTTGAAGTATTCGCTAAACGCTTAACAATGTTATGATAATTTTCTTGTTTCGGAAAATTTGCTATTTTTGATTTTACATTTGTATATTCACGATCGGTATCATATTTGGCTCCAAAATATTGCTAAAAAAAAAAATTAAAAAAAAAAAATGAAATTTTTATTATATATAAGAATTGAAGCTTGTTTAAAAAAATTCTTAAAAATTCAAAATAATAATTTACTTTATTTTATACACATATATGTATGATTACGTAAAAATTATAGCATTGATTAAAAATAATTGTACAATTAATTATTCGAAACAAAAAGCTATAGAATTGATTCCGATAAAATTGATAGCAGTTAGAAATACGAGAAATTTTCTCTCTCATTAAAATAGTACTGAAAAAAAAATTTAGCTTGGAATTCGCTTAATTGCATAATATCAGTTTATCATAGGGAGGAAATTTGAATATTTTAATTCATAAAACTAATAGTTAATTGTATTCACATCTATCATATATGATAGTAGTACTACATAGTTTAATAATTAGTTCATTTAAATAAATTAAAATTTACTGTTTCTTTCTGCTCTCTCTCTTCATGTCTTCCATCTGTTTTTCTTTGATTATAACTGCTGTATCGATTTAATTCTGGTCGTCGAGCCACAGATGAATAGGGAGATGGAGGTAGTGGATGAAGTTTTCTGGGATACGGTGACGGTGATGGAGGAATAATTGAATAAAAATTCTTATGATATGGACGTGATGGTGGACAAACTTTTTTGGGACATGGTGGCGGTAGTGGACAAAATTTTTTTGAGCATGGTGCTAGTGATGGACAAACTTTTCCAGGACGTGGTGGTGGTGGTAATGATGGACAAGCAATCTTAGGACATGGTGGTGGTCTTGGACATCTGAGTGGTGGACAAGTAGATGATGGAAGTACTGGTGGATAATGTTTTCCTACTGGACGTAATACACCTCCTAATGCAGGATATGAAGCCAATTTTAAGTGATTTTGTCGTGGATGATTTGGTATAGAACAAAAAGATGGCGATGAACAGAGGGATCTGTTATGGCCTTCTGGACCATAATCTCTTCTATCATCTGTATTTCTTTCATTTCTTTTTTGGCATTTTCCGGAACAACAACATCTTCCTGAATATGTTTCATGCAATACAATTCCAACAATTACAGTAATTGCCAAAAATTTGAAATACATCCTGAAATTATATCCAGAAAAAACTAAAATTATATGACTAATCGAAACTTTTATAACATTTAATCTTACTATACGATCAACGGAAGTCGTATTTTATTCTAATAAAAAGCTTTTTGAAATTTAGCCATTACGCATAAAGAATAAGCAAGCAAATATATTTTTTTATAAAAATATAGTATTATTAATGTGATTTTTAAAAGCTCTTCATATTAATATCATTATAAATTTTATTCTTATCACTAGAATATCAATCTTACATTCATATTGTATCCATGACTGCATAATCAATTAAATAGTATCATTAGATTTTGAACTGAATAATTTTATGGTAATTTTTTTGTAAATTGTAGCTTCTTTTTTTTATTTTTCTTCGTCATAGAAATCTCGAAAAATAATATGTATATAATTTGTTAAAAATTTACTAAAATGTTGATCAAGAAATTGATAAATCATATCAGTTGTCATGTTTATGTGTTCCAAATACAGGCGGTGATTTTGTGACCTCAGAATTGACTGACCTCGGAATGGCACGAGAGATCCCAATTATCATTCTCGTTAGATGTGCTATATGAGATCAATTAGATGGCATGTCGGGAATTCTTTGGATCGCTCTTACTATTCAATCATGTTATCATCATTAGAACTGTCTTATTGCTTACTGATATTGTGATTGTTGCGTTCGTGTTATAGAAATTATCGTATTAAGGGTTTAATTAGCTTTATTCAAAAATTTTAGCTTCATTCAAAATGCGAGAAACAAGAAATTGAACAAATCTTTGGGAATGATGAGGAAAAAATCACTCATTTCAAGTTTTGTCATGATCGAAAAAGAAAATATCGACATCTTTCGAATAATATTTGATAACATATGATTGTTTAGTATTAATCAATAAAATTGGAAAGATAATGTGATAATTCGTTATTGGAAGTTGATTTCAATTTAAATAAATTTCAATCATCAAAATTTTTCGCTGATAAATATCAAATATTCATTTCATATAATATTATTCATAGTTATGAGTAACTGAGCAATTACAAATAATTGATCAAACATCACAGGCAAGTAGTGAACTAATATTTTTCAAATTTTATGCATTCAGTAATATTTTTGTTTAAATATAAAATTAGTAATATTATTAGTATAAATGAGCAATGAAATTCAACTGCTACATTATCTTCAACCGAAATATAAATAATAAAAATTTATCCAACTTCTATCGAATGTATTCAGATCTAAAAATCTAAAAATATATCAAAAAGTATTACATACCCAAAATTTATCAATCATTTGAATTATTTGCTTTCATTTTTCCTAAATGATACATTTAAAGAGTTGTATGATATATCTATTAACAAAATTTCTAATCAAATATATCAATCACGTGCATTCATATCATATGAAATATATCAATTACGCACAGAAACATGTGAATGTATATGTCAAAACATATTTAGATTTAAAATTTTAAAATGTACAAAATATATTAGAATATGTAGAATTTTTTGCATCAAAACCTGACTTTTACGGGAGAATTTGCCGTAAAATGTAAGAAAAAAAAATAAAATTATAACTTTGAATCCAAGCATTCATCAGTGTGTTGTATTAGAAAGGAAATCAAATAAAAACGAGGAAATTTACAACTGTAAGTCCAATTTTGTAGTAATACAGGTAGTTTAACTATGATTATAGCAGTGCAGGTAATATTTTTAGTAAAATTGGAATATGTTTATAAAATAAACTTAGATTGGGCTGTTATTTTAATATCATATAAATTCATTAAGTTTCTGGTCCTTTCACTAAATGTAATAAATCAAATGATAATACATTTAGGAATAAATTACCTAATCTGTGATAACTATGATTAGCTTTTACAACTGTAAGTACAATTTTGTAGCAAATACAGGTAGGTTAATCATAATTGTAGCGGTGCAGATAATATTTTAGGTAAAATTGAAAATAAGTTTGGATCAGGCTGTTATTTTAATATTATATAAATTAATTAAGTTTCTGGTCCGTTATATGTTATACATTCTAATTAACTTTCTCTACTTTCCTAATAGAAAAAAACAATAATAAATAAATTATTATTTAATTTATGTGATCGATTTAAATACTGAAAATACAAATGGTATATTAATGGCGATATAATAAAAAAAAATGGTAATAAAATCGTTCGCAGAAAGTATTATTTCAATTTCGCATATTAATTTTAACAAATTCTAATTTTGTTTATATATGAAAAAATTCACAACAAGTTAGGCTAAGCAGCGCATCATAAATCACCGCGATAGTATCATAGTATTTTTAAAAACATGACAGAACTGTCTGTAAGAATTTAAACTTGTTTCATTTTTTTCAAAAAAAGGGATGAAACTTTCACTTGCAAATATAAGTTACAATTTCGGCCCATTTTCCATACCGAACTTTTTTCCCTCATTTTTCTCATATCTATTCCATGATTACTGACGAAAAAAAGAAATTTCTTTTTCTTTCTTACAAAAATTTTACAATTTTTTCGAAGAAAAATAGAAAAATTTTTACACTTTGCTTCCAGGTCTTTTCATATAATGTTTCACATTGTGATAATCTATATTAAAATATAAATATAAATAAAAAAAACTATTTGTCTTGACTTAAATTGCAAAAATGTTTAATTTGCAAAACAAAATAATCATAGAATCGGTACATTTGTTAATTTTTTCTTTTTTCCTTGTTTTTACTTTCGGAGGCGAGAAATTTTTTTCGAAATAAATAATTGCTAAAATTTTGTAACAGATAAAAATCATCAAGAAAAAGGAATTTTTTTTGATAAGTCGTTTTTTTTTAATATCTAAATCAATCTCTATTATCAGTCGCAAAGTACTGTTTGTCATTTTGAATTGTGCAAGTTTTCTTTACTTTTTTTCTCAAAACCATCAGTATAGTTTCAGTGACTAGATTGCTAAAGGGAACTGTAATCTTAAGAATACGACATTATTATGCAAATGACATTGCATTTTAATAGCTAATCATATTCATATTTTAAAAATTAATTTAATTATTTGGGAAATTCATTTTACTTCAAACAAAAAAGATTGCTATGAAATAAAAATGATAAATCCAGAGAATATAATTGATTTGATAATTAAAATTTTTTCAACTCTCATTTCTAACACTTTTTACAACTCTCATTTCTAACACTTTCATGTTTGACAGTTTTTTCATCAATGAAATTCCTTTTTTTTTGGATGAATGAGTATTTTATATTCATCAGTAAGCAAATTATTTTCAATCGAAATTTTTGAAAGTTTTTGAGAAACAAAAAAAAATCCCATTGTGTTCAATATACACATCGTAATTATTTTTAAATTTTTTATTTCAAATTTCCACGCCTTTAAAATGACTCCACATATTAGTAATTGCGAGAAAAGCCTGAATTTTTTTTTAATATAAATATATCAAGACAACCAAGATATTTTTATATTATATATTTTGGTATAAACAAGTGGTCTGATATTATAACTGTTTGATTTCCAAAACAAAGAAATTCTCCCTTCAACTATTAATCTTTCAATTATGCGAAAAGAACAAAATCATATTAGTAGCTTATTCCAGTGAAACAATTGTCAGAATTCTTGATGTCACAAGATGTTCACCAAAACATTGTAAACGCCTTTACTACATGTCAACATTTTCTTTCTGATCATGACATAATTGAAGGGTTGGATTCTGCTTCCCAATTTTCACGGATTTCTTTAGTTTTCTTGTTTCGCTCAGCTGGAAAACGAACCTCAAACTTGGATGATTAAACCTTTATTACGATAAATTTAATAATACATCAACGAACACATTAATCACAAGATCAGTAATACAAATCCAATAATAGCATTAAGACAAATCTAATGGCGAAATCATAACTCAGAGAAAAATGAGAAAAAATAATATCCGATATGCTCATCCAATTGACCTCGTTGAAGCATATCCTTTATAATGAATGGTTTTGCTGCTCATGATCCGCTTCCTCCGCGTAGGTGGAGCATTCTGGTACTGTTCTGCGATTACAAGAAATAGCGCCTTTGTTAACGCGTGGAAAAGAGAGTTCTTTTCAAGAAAGCGAATAGTTTTAGCTTGCATTTTAAATTATAAGTAAATACGCAAGTACAACGTATACCTAGCAATGCTAAATCCAGAACAAAAGAATGACTGATTCTCTATTTTTCCTAACAATTTTAGCGACTTCAAAAAAAAAAATCAAAATTATCTATCGAGTAATTATCAAGCAACACTTTCGCAACTCAGCATCAATTTCTTCATCATTATACCCAAACATGTCCTTTGCATGTAAAAAAAAAAGTGTTAAAAAATCTTTTCATATAAATTATCGCCTACAACTAGCAGAATATAAATAAATGCTTTATGCTCAATATCATTGAGTAAGAAGCGTTACTTACTGATTGCATTATTTTTAAAAGCGTAGGACAGATCAAACGTTGTAATTATGTAATATCATTTAAACTATATATTTATCTTTTTGATCTATGAAAAAGCTAGATAGTAGATGAGATTAGTTTAAGCAAATATGTTTTTGATTAAAACGATGTCTAAAATAAAGATTTCTGACTCTCGCAAACAAAAATTGTGTTACTTTTATGAATAAATTTTCAAATAATCAATTTATTCTGAGGAATGCTTAATGTTTTCACAAAAGTAGGTTTTGAATAGAAAAAGCTGTCAATAAACGCTTGTATTTTTTGCACACAGTAATTTTTGGCAATGAATTAAGCTAGATTTTATGCTGGAATATTCAACTTTCCATAAATTTAAATTTTAACAACTAGCTTGATTGGCAATGAGAATTATTTGATCAAATTTGTTTTATGTTTCACAAAAAAAAAGGATTGAATTATAATACTGAATTCAATAGCAAGTTGCATTGAAATTATAGAGATAGACATAACTTTTTTTGCATAAATTTACATAATCCTATGATTTTCGATGGAACCATGGAAAAATTGTTATTATTTACAAAAGATTTACAGTATTCGATATTACCAACCTTTTCAAACTCGCTTTTTTCCATAAATCGCTTTTTATCACCATATTTGGTTAGAAAAAATCTCGCATAATTATGCAAAAAGATTAAGAGCATTGTAATTTATTTTCCATAGATCTCGTATTCATAGAAATATTTAAAATCAATCACCAAATAATTCTCCCAATCAGTACAGCGTTTATTATTTATTACGATTACTCTCCTTTGGTTTATATATTATGTAAAATATTTTCCAAAATCTCCTTCAGAATTGTACGATAGAATCCGTACTTCAACCATTATCATTCATTGTGGAAATTGCTTGAGAATCAATATGCTGTTGCCTTATTATTTTCTAGCAACTACATTGTCACTGTGCATCACACAAGTAACAGTAAGTGAACAAATTATTGCTTTAATTATGAAAATTAAATATTTCTGAATTTCCTGCTTTGGTTTTTATTTTTATCAGTTTTTCCCGTTTTTCTTTTGTCTTTCGAAATTTTGTGCTTGAATTCTTCATAGCAATAACATGAACTTATACAGAAGATATTTTAATTTTGAACCATCTCGCAGAAATCAGATCGTCGATTTTTTCTGTTTCTCCATGTAGTATTTTGTTTTAAAATATCATAGAAAATAGTTAAAATTTCAGAATCATATCAAAGTCAAATTATTTATATGTCCATACTATATTATATTTGGATCAATCACAAAAAACAGCAAAATTATATTCTTTTTAAAATATTATTCTAATTCTTCGAAAACTATTAAAAGCAATATTGAATGATTATGAAGTGTTCTATTTAAAGATTCCATAGCATATGTATTGATATCATAGGAATCCTCTACCTTGTTGAGAATGCTAAAAAGTTTAAGAAAAAAGAATCATCGAATACTTAAATTATGAAATGAATCTTTTGAATAATTTCAGGTGTCAACTGAAAGCAATTCATCAATATAAGCAGGAATAACTGGTCAATTCAATGAATATAATCGGTCATATAAAAGCGAGAAACTGTTCAAGTGCAAGATATGCGGTAAGGGATTCACTCGGTCCAGCGACCTGAATGTGCATAATCGAATACATACAGGCGAGAAACCGTTCAAATGCGATGTATGCGGTAAACAATTCAATCAATATGGTAATCTGAATGTGCATAATCGAATACATACAGGCGAGAAACCGTTCAAATGCGATGTATGTGGTAAAGAATTAAGTCGGTATAGTGATCTGACGAGACATAATCGAATACATACAGGCGAGAAACCGTTCAAATGTGATGTATGCGGTAAACAGTTCAGTCTGCATAGTATCCTGACGAGACATCATCGGATAGATACAGGCGAGAAACTGTTCAAGTGCGGTTTATGCGGCAAGGATTTCAATCAACGCTACAGTCTGAAAATTATATAATCGAATACATACAGATGAAAAACTGTTCAAATATGATGTATGCGGTAAAGTATTCAATCGGCGTAGTATCCTGACAAGGCATAATCGAATACATATAAGCGAGAAACCATTCAAATGCGTTTTATGCGGTAAGGATTTCAATCAACGCTACATCTGAAAATACATAATCGAATACATACATGTGAGGAATCATTCAAATGCGATGTATGCGGTAAAAAATTCCTAAATTGCGGTAGTTGGCATAGACATCGCATACTTTATACAAGCAAGGAACTATTCAAGTTTAATGCATGTAACGCAGAATTCAGTCGAAATCAAGATATAAAACGATACACGATGATTCAATTAAAATATCTCATTGCATGGCAACTATTCCAACAGGTGACATATTAGTAGACAAAATAATTTCATATAGACTGCGAGCATTATTTCGTCTTTTATGATTTCTTGATTATTACTTGATTAATTTGCTAGAAATAATTAATGAAGATTGAACAAAAAGTCTTTGGTTTTAATTGAATTAATTTCTGTATTACATTCATTTTATCATCTAAATCTTCATACGTTTTACTTATCGGTTATTGTAATTTTCCACTTGCGTTTTCATTTTTCTTCCTTCGAATTTATTTTGATATTATTTTGTCAGAATGGAAGTAAACTTATAACAGTTTAATCCATTGATTCCACATTTCGCTTGCAATTTCATGAAACGATTTACCTACCTTCATTTTTTCGTATACACAAATGATATAAAGCATTTAGAGCATTACTCGAAAAGAAAATAACTTAAAAAAGCAATGGACAAGCTACTTATAATTTATTATTAGTTGATATTAAAAAGATTTTAACGGTATCACACCATGATGTTCGCTGCTTCTTAATTATTTGATTTGAAAAGTTATTTAATTCAATGATATGAGTTATCCGTATGTGATACGATGTAACATCTACATATTTTGAATTAATGCGAAGAACTCGAAGGAGAATATCTATATCACTAAATTAAAACTCCTCAGATCGAATAATTAACCAAATGGCAAATATTGTCGATTACTACTGAATTATGCATTTATCATTCTACCTCCAAAATAAAAACTGAAATCAATGCCTTTGATTTTGGCATTAAAAATGATAACAAATTCAATTATATCCATTAACAAACATCATGAAATTTCATAGAACGAATCACATAATACAAAATACTAATTGTGATACCAAAGAATCAAAATTGTGCGCTTATCATTATTTCGAAACATTTTTGAAATTGGTACTTCAATAGAAGAAGAGATTCGAATTCAGATGCAAATAATGAATGAAATTAAGCTCTGATTAATTTCGAAATTGCTGTCCTAAACTTAATGAATAAATAGTTCGATTGCTCAAATTCATAAGACTTTGTTGATCTTTGCACCATTTGTTGATTTTTGTATCACGATTTGCTGCTAATTGTTTTGTGAAAGCGAAGATGGAAATCGATTTTTTTTATGAAGTATAATTTATGAAATGTTAATAAGCATCTGTAAATATCAATCAATTTTGTTTCTCTTGAACGGAATAACTGGAAAAAAATAACTCTCGTTTTTCACAACTGAGCCATAGCAAATATTCAAGTGAATATTTTTTCCAGCAATGAATTTTGTTAAATTTTTCACAACGCTTAAATTGCTTTTATGTATTTTTAAAAGTTTCCAATTTTTCTTTAAATAAAATTAGCAGATAAATTTTCAGCATCTGTTCGAGATTCAGTTGCCTTAGTTTTCCAATATGATGAATAACTGAAGTTCTACAATGATATTATTGAATTTAAGCATAAAATTAATTGAAGTTTTTGTTTGGGAAGAAAAAAGAAATTATTGATTATAACGAAGTTGTGATGGTAGATTTGGTTAAATATGCAAAAATTAAGCTAAATAGCTCAACTTCATTGTATGATTTTAATTATTGATCACTTCAATAAGCGGCAAGATGCAATATTCACGTCTGAAACAAATCGAATTATTCAATAATAATGCAAATATGTCAATTGATGATATTAATTGGTTATCATTGTTTCGTCAAAATTTTCGTTTCTGTCTTACTAAAAATTTTGATACCATTCAGAAAATTCAAATGGAATGATTCAAATGAGCATTTCATCATTTGCAACTTACAATATTCGGTAAACGGTCCCATGGAATTCCGATGCCTGATATTCTGTTTATGATAAATTTACATCTATCTAAGAGCATGATTTTCTCTGAAAATTCAATAATTTTGATCCGATCAAATAGAGCAATACGCGAATTGCTTACATTTGATCATTGCTTCTTAATGGATCTGGGAATTTGCTAATATAATATTAATGGGATGTCAAGAATGCAAAATAATAATAGCGATGTAAGCAAGACAATTTTCATTTGCGGTACGATTTTTGAAATTGGTACCTCAACGAAAAAGATTCTTCATATGCAAATAAATGTTCTAATAGATAAAATTAAAGTTCTGATGAATGATTAATAAAATTAAAACTAATCCAACAAAATCGATAATTAAAATTTTCAAAAATATTAACACATCTGTCCTGAAACCGCGAGGAGAACCGAAGAATTGGTAACTCCATTGTTCTGGATTTCATATTACAAGGTATATGTTGTATTGCGGATTTATTCCATAATTTAAATATAAGCTAAAACTGTCCGCCCCCGCACGTGCTGATAATGACGCTATTTCTTGTAATCGCAGAACTGTAGCATAATCCTCCATCTTCGATAGATGTGCGGAAAAGGGTTGAAGCAATTATAAAGGATGTACTTCGACGAGGTCAATTGAATCCGCATTGTCAGGCACTTTGTTCTCTTTTTCCTTCGAGTTATAATGTCGTCATTAAATTTATCTTATTGCTATCATTAAATTTGTATTATTGATTTTGTATCACTAGCGTATTATCAAATTTATCAGCAGGATTTTTAATTATAATAATAAAGAAAAAAACACAGTAATTTATACTGTGAAAATTTAGAATCTATTCTTCATCATTTTTGCACGACAAAACGAAACGTATTCAAAATTTAGTATTAATTTAATGAACAATAAATAATAATTATTATTTTATGATCACTTTTCAATCAAACATAAAAATTTCTTTTAGTAAATATTCTGAAACATTTTATCATTCTAAAAATCAATGAATAAAACTTTTCCTTTCATTGCATAAAGTTTAATTATCCAAATTTATTATTTGCGATGCTATAAGAAAGATCGGAAGAACTCTCAATATCTTTGTCTCGATTAATGATAGATCGGCGATAATCTTTTTGATTTCAGCACTGCAATTTGTGAATTGTCTTGCAAAAGTAAAAATGAAATTACATAAGTTCATGAAGTGTATAGCCAAATATATTACAGATTTTTAATCAATTTCGTTTTTTTTTTTTTTTTTTTTTTAACCTAAACAAACAGAAAATTAATCATTGCTTTGTCTTAAAGAGTTATTTTAACTAAATAAAAAAAGAAAAAAAAAAACGATGTACTGCGTGGCAATGAATTTTAACAATACTTATATCTGCAATATAATTCAAAAAATAATTTATTAACAATTATTCAATCTTTTTCGATTCAAATATTTGCCGATTTCTTCTTTTCTGATACTTCTTTTTCCTTCTAGTACTACTAATATTATAACATTTCATATTAAAAAAAAAAAAAACAAAAAAATTTTTACAAGAAGATAGATATTATATATTAAAATTAGCTTTTATTTTTTTTCTTTTTTTTTTTGATATGACTAAATTTCATAAAATTTGTGAAAATTGTTGAGATTTTTGAGAAATTTATATGCATTATAAATAAATCCTTATATTTTATGAAGGAAAGATTAATTCCTATTAGGAGAAGATAAATAAATTTTAGAAGATTTGGAAAATGTTAGGGAAAAGTTAGAAAAGAGATTTTCAATTAGGAATTTGCGATATTCGTATTCAAAAGCTGCACTTTTGCGGTTAGTGTCACGATATTCTCAATTGACAGCTGTAATATAGTTTGTAATTCAAACAGTTAACAATAAGACGAATGAGGTCAAAGGTGGATTAATAGTTGATTGAATATAGAAATTGTAGAATATGACCTAGTTTTGAACTTACAAATAAAAGGAGAGAATTGAAATGAAACAGCGCAAGAATAGAAAATATCCATGTTTGCTTTACCTATTTATGTTATTATTATTTATTAATGAGTTAAAAATATTTAAAATTACGAATTTTCAAAATTCCTTGCTACAAGAAATGTAAATTATATATTCATTTCAAATTTTTAAAGAAAATTTTCTTTTTTTGCACGCACACATAACAGCAATATATTGAAATAATCGATGATAAAAATGATAAAGTGATATCATTTATTAGTAAATTTTATAAATAATTTAGTCATCATTATTAGTAATTTAGTAAACGAAATTCAGGAATAGAAGCTAAAAAAATAAAATGAAATGAAAACAAATTAAATATGATCAAATTATTATATGAGAAGTTTTTCATATAATTTAATAATCAATATTATCTTATTTACTTTAATCAGTATTGTTTTTTTTTTTTCGCTTAATATTACATTGTTCATTATGTCATCTTACTATTGTGTAATTGATAAAGTCTCCTTTCTTGGAAATATTTCTTAAGTATTTATATAACTTACGACAAATTTAAAGTGAAAATGTAACTTATATAAAAGCTATTCGTCAAAATGAAATAAATTCTAAAATGTTAAAATTTCATATTTAACATCAAATGTTTAAATAAAATAAAAGAATGATAGTTCAAGAATAATTTAAAGCATTTAATGCAATAAGCAAAAAAAAAAAAAAAAAATTTTCGACAATATCAAAAATAATTGGAACGAATAATAAATACAATAAATTAATTAATTTGAGTAAATTTCATTTGTTGTATCAATACCTGGATATTGTAATTTATATTTTTGACAATATTTTAAGCCATTTCGAATATTTTTAAAATTTCATCAAGAAAAACCTCGTCATCTAATTCGTGACACGCATGAACGAATTAACGAGATTTCCACTGTCCCTATCTACTATCTAGCGAAATCACAGCCAAGGGAAACAGGCTTGGCAAACACAGCGGGGAAAGAAGTAATTGGAAATTATTTAACTATATTATTTCAAATATAAATTTGTAGACAAATTTAGCTTAGTATATACTAATTATTGTTTTTTTTTTTTTATCATTTTTCTCGAGGCTAATTTTTATCATAATTTTTATCATTACTAATTTTTTATCATTTTTCTTCATTGTTTTTGCTTAAATAATATTTCATTAATTTTTTATGTCAAGAAAAAAATTGAGTTAAATTCCAAATTGCTATTATCGAAGCATGCCTTATCAAAGATAATTAAATCTATTTGGATGAATCATCAGTTTGATTAATTTTTGCTACTCAAATTTGAAGCAATTGCTCATTAAAATTATTTTGCAAATATTGAAACGCTGTAAAATTAATAATAATAATAATAATAATAATGGGATATGAAATGAGACCTAAATAAATGAATAAATTTAAATTAAATTAAATCGAAATAAAATAACGAAGTTATTTACTCTTGAATAAGCAATAATTTTGGCGCATAATTTTTTAGCAATATTTATTTCATTTTTGATTTAACATTTCGTTTGCAATCGTAAAACAAGAAGAGCAAAGATCAGCTAGCGATAGCGATGTACTGATAACAGTGGTGTTAACTGATTGTGAAATGTTTCATTTTAAACTATTGATTGATGGATATAATTTGAATTTTATTTTTTCAATTAAGCCATATTTAGTAAATTGCCGTTGGTAGAAATTTACAAAATTTACTAAGTTAATTATTGGCATATTAGAAATCTGTAAAAATTTACGAATCTAATTTTTGTAAATTTTAATTTGTTCAGCCATCCTATCAATTAATATTAATTAATGTAATTCTCAAACTTTAGTTTTGCTTTTTTTTTAATTCATATTAAATAATTAGTTCTAGAAAATCTTAATAAGTTTAACAATAATACATTTATCTATAATTTCTTTTCTTTTCCATTTCTTTGATTAAATTTGGAAATGGGAATTTTTTCAAAAGTCTAATCAATAAAAATTTTAATGCTATAATATTAAAAAATGAGGCGGTTTTAATCGAATGCATAATTTTTCGAACTCAATTAATTAATTTATTTTATATAAATTGGAATGAAAATATTACTTTTATCGAAATAAATTTAATAACACAAAAAGATTACGATTGCTGAAAAATTAATTTTTTTTTTTTTTTTTTAGAAAATGGACAAAATTCATTAGCAATTATCAATATCCGTTTTTCTGATATTATGGTTATAATACGTCCACTTGAGCAGTCTTTATCAAATGTTCATATTTATGATTCACAAACTTTTCAAATTTCATCAGAAGGACAAAAACGAAATGAAAACGGTAAATTTCATCATTCATTATTTCCTTTGACTATAATATTAACTAAATTTTACTTAAATTATTGCTGTAAATTTTGAAATTTTCATCTGATCAATCAAACGAATTTACGAATGAGTAATCAAAAATTAGTTAAAAAGTAATATTTTTTTTTATTAATGATAATGACCAATTGATAATAATATTCATCATATCAATTCATAATAATATTCAGATGATAAAGATACGGAGGATGCTAATGATGATCTGTCTTATCTGAATTGCAATCTTTTGATACCGTCTACCGTATTTGCAGCAATTAGTTTGATAGCTATTTTGATTGGATCAATTCTAGGCCATTTTTATGATATTAAACGACGAGAAGATGGAAGTGTACCATCTTGGTTATTTGCATCAGGATGGTATTCAAAATACTGTATGGTAAGTTAAATATATATATATGAATTTGGATAGAAATTAAAAAATAAATAAATAAATTTGAATTGAAATTAATTTAAAATTTTAACAAAAAATTAATATTATTATACTATATCTTATAATTAAATAATTAAAAACTAATATTTCGCATATATAATAATATAAAGAAAGGGAATAAAATGATAATTGAGTTTTTAAGTATCCAAATATTCGAAAACAGAAAATATTTAGAATAAAAAAGTTTCACCTTTTCCTATTTCATCGTTATCAGTGAATGAATCTAATCATTTGATAATAGATTATGATAACATTATAATATGTCAAAAAAAAAAAAAAAAAAGATTGAATAGTTTAAAAAAGATATTTTATAGAATTCTACATCAACGATGATACCAGATTGGTATTTACCATCAATACTTCGTTTAATTGAACTTACCGTACAAGCAAATGTATCATTTCGTATAGCAACTTGTATTCCAACTTCACTTCGATTATTTCAAAGTTATTTAAATACCATCGTTAATAAGCGTTTTTGTCCAAATACAAAGGAATGGTTATGGTATCGTTGGTGTAATACTGTGGTTCCAATTTTACTTTTTCTTGAAATTTCCTTTTGCACCTTTTTTTCAATCAATACCATTCGTCAAGATTATCAAAGTAAGCTTTTTTCTCGCGAAAAAAAAAATGAAAAAATTCAATAAAATTACTGACTGATTAATATTTTAATTAATATTTTAATGGAAATTTTATTTTACATTATTTTTCAATTTAATTAATAAGAGATAAAAAAAAGAACATTATTTTAGATATATATGTATTTCGAAATTTATTTTAGATATATATATACATCTCAAATTTTAAAATATTTCAAAAATTTTTTTTTTTTAGTTCTATACAAAATATCATTTAATTTATTTGTGATTAGCGCTCTATTGCATATGATAACATGTACAGCAGCAACAGTTTATCGAAGTAATCGAAAATTTAAGGTGATGTATTTATATTTAAATATACAAATAATAATGATAATAATAATAATAATGCCTGAAAATTCAATAATCATTTGAGAATAAATAAATTGAATTTTGATGATACAAAAAGAAGCAAATTAAAGAAATTATATGTGATAATTAATTTCAAGATTTATCAATTGCAATATGATAATTAATTTTAAGATTTATCAATTGCATTATTTATTCTGATAAAAATGAATACATATCGAGATGAAAAAAAATATTGTGCTGTACCTAAGGATGATTAAATAATTTTATTCTTTTTCTTTATTTCTAATTTCAAATTCGAAATAATCAAGCTTTGCTTAATTTTCATTGTTATCATTTGATTTGTTGGTGATATAAAAAAAAATCATACTTTTAGAGGATTGATAATATATCAATGATAATCAAATTATTATGTTTGATGGCATTTGGTATAATATCTCCACAAGTTGCTGTTTTTCATAATACATTTATCGATTCTCCTGCATGTCACTACTATGGTTTGATTAATATTAATTTAATTAATAGCTAACTTATGAAATGTTTAAATAAGTGATGATAAAATACTGACTTTATCATTCAATTTAATAATCAATAAAGATGGTAAGAGATAAATAAATAAATAATTATCGTAAAGTAATTAGCAACAAAATTACTTATCAACTTATCATTTAAAAAAAGTTTCAACAGTTATTTTATCGAAATATTTGTGAAATATCAATAAATTAATTTTAGTAAATTTCATTAAAGACAAATCAGAGAATGATATTCACTAAAGTGATTTGAAACAAAATAAGATTAATTTTATCAGTCGTTACATTAAGTGCATAAACTTACGTAAACATTACATTAAGTGAAGAAACAGATGATTGACGTTAAACTTTTACCTAAAATTTTAAATTTCAAGACTAAGATGAAGTTGCAGTAAAAATTGATAAAATAAAAGTTCATAAAATGAATGATAAATCTTTCTTTTATTACTACATTTTCAGTACCACCTTATCAAGCATTATGTGAATACTTACTGATTATTTCTAATGCCTTATTTCATCTAACAATAATCACCGATACACGTAATATAAGGTTTCTATATTTTTTTTTTTTTTAAATAAATTATAGTCTCATAATTTGATTTTAAAAATTTTAAAAAAGAAATTTCAATACAATTTCATTTGGCGATTAATTTTTGACAGTAATAATTATATTTAAATTATTTCCTACTATTTTGCGCTCTTCTTATTATTTTTTTTTTATTTTATTTTCAGCTTTCTTATATATCCACGTACGTGTTCTGGTGAATGCGAACCAATGAATCCTGAAAATTTTCAAAAAGGTGGCAAATTTGAATATTGTCGTTCACAACATCATATAAATAAAAAACGATCAATCGATCATATGCAAAAATGAGAAGAAATTGTATTTTTGATATTTCATTTAAACTTATTGTTTCGAAAATATTATTATCATTTTGTTTGATAAAAATATCCATTGCTTAGTATAAAATTCAAATTGAATTAGAAAATTTTTTGATGAAAATATTTCAAATTAATATCAGATAATTAACTGAGATGCATATCATCACTGTGTGTGATAATTTGATTTAATTTAACTTTCCAAAACGACACCTTTTGTCGTTTAGTATCATTTAAATTATATCACTAATTAATATTATTTCATACAAAGTTTAATTATACTTTATTTATTTTCATTTTAAATTGAAATAAATATAATCGAGTTTAGATTGATATATGGTAATTGATAAATTAATCACATGATAACTGGTAACTTAACTGTATGATAATTGATAAATTAATGATATGATAATTGATGAATGAATCGATATTTTTTGCTTATCTTTGCAAAAAATTTAATATACGAAATAAATTCATGATTAATATATCTAACAAAAATTTTATGTTTCTTTAAGAAAGTTAACAAATGAAAAAAAAGTAGGAATAATCGAATTTTTCTTCATTTTAGTATTATTTCATTTACGGATGATAGGCTTTTTTTCCGATCCTTGCTGTTTAAAATTGATTCTCGAAAAAAGTCTCGAAAAAAGCCATTTCGATATTTTTTTCCGAAGTTTTTACGATTAAATTTTGAAGCTATTTGCTTTTTAAAATTAAATATAAAGCTTAAAATATTGCATTTGTCGATGAAAATCTGACATTTTTTTGCATAGTAAAATATAATGTTAATTACAAGATCAATGGAAATCATTCCAAAAATGTAGAACTGATATCAAAAAGTGATAATCAATAAATATTATTAATATCTTCCATATATCTTTCAATTAAGTATTTGAATTGTTATTTCCTGAATTATCATTTTTTGCTGAATCGGAAAATTTCCGAATTATTTTAAATGAAAAAATCGATATGATAACCTTTTTTATTATCATTTAAAACTTAAATGAGCTTTTCTAAAAAATTATTCGAAAATTTTTTAAAATTAATGAAACTGTTAATTTATTTCTTCAAAATTCTATGGTTTTCTTCAATTAGCAGCCATGTTATTTATTTTTTAATTTTTCTTCTAAAAATATTTCAAGCAAAAGAAGTTTATCAGTTAATCATTAACTCCATGCAAATACTGATCTAACAATTGCATTTTTCTGATTAAATTATTTTGTAAAACAAGAATTTAAAAAAATGAGTTCCAAAATGAGTACCAATAAATTTAATAAAATTAATTAATGTAATAAGCCATAAATAATTATAAAACTATGCATAATTATTTGTTTGATCACGAAATAGTTAATTTTTAAAAATTTTTAAATCGGAAATTAATTCAAATACTAATTTCAATATTATGCATCGATTTTAGATTAAAGAAAAATGGCATAAAAATAAATGCTTCGTTTTTCTTTTTTTTATTTTGAAATTTCAGTAAAACTAAAAAAAATTGAAAAAATTTCAAAAATTAAGATGGAATGGATTTATTGCTGTAATAATAAAATTGCATTTCGATAAAGTAATTTATTTAATAATTTCTTAATTATGATTTACTGTAACATATAATAGCAGAAATAATAATAACGAAATATTCAATTTGAACAGGTAAATTACATATATAAAATAATTACAGATATCCATCGTTTTTGATCACAAAAACTTTTTCGCATATCATATAATATCAGAATGATGTGATAAAAAATTTTTGAAACAGATATGGATTATATATAGTCTTTGAATAATTTTAATACAAAATTCGAACTCAACTAATTTATTCTATTTCCGATTTGAACAAAATTTCCCCACAACAGAAATTCTTTTCTCAAAAAATGAAGCATTTCTTAAATAATTGTTTAATTTCGAAATAATTTTTGGATGGGTTTTTTTTTTTTTTCAGGTGCAGTGCATGCTTAGGGCTTAGGTAACACATAAGTAAGGTATAATAAATTGTTGAAAAATTATTAGTAATAAATTATTAGCAATTGTTGAAAGTTCTTCCGAAACAATTCTCTCACAATAATTTTACTTTAGAATATATTTAGAGTATAAATATTTTCTATTCTAATGCATAATGAAATGATAATTAAAATTTTAATAATTTAAAAAAGTTTTTATTGTTAAATAAAAATAGAAAATATACAAATAAAAATAGTTGTGCTCTTAATATCTTCGAAAACAAAAAAAAAAAAAAAAAAATTACTTTTTGTTTAAAACAATTTTTTTTTTTTTGTATTTATAAAAAGCATTTGTAAAAAAAATGTCAATTTGTTGTGATAAAAATATTTCAATATCATTTCATTATATTTGTTTAAAAAAAAAAAAAAAAAACGCAAAATGAAAATTATTATCTTTTTAATCAAAAAATTTTAGAATGATTACAAATAATCATGGTAATAATTTATTAAAAATATGATTGCATTATGATAAAATTGTAAGATTTGATAATTTTATTTTAAGTATTATCTATTTGCCATCTTTAATATGATTCAAAAATATCACTATAAATAACGTTGTGATAAGATTATGCGATTTGATAGCATTTCTGAAAATATTACCTATTTCTCATCTCTAATATAATTCAAAGATATCAGTTATAAATGAATGCTGTGATAAGATTGTAAGATTTGATGACATAAAATGAAGAATATTTTACAATTACTTATTATTACTATTATTACTATTATTATTACTATATTATTATTATTACTATTCATTTTTTTTCCATTTTTTTTTTCCTATAAATATTTATTCTAAATTTCGTGAATTTTATACCAAGAAAATTTAGTTTTAACATAATTTAAAATAATTTCAACAAAAATTATTTTTGCCAAAATTGATTTTTTTTTAAATTAATTTTTAATTTTGGAGATATATGCAAGAAATTTGTGTAATTTTGAAATTTTCAAGCCTAAAGTTTTTGGCCAGCTTTTCCTAGCAATTTTTTTTCTAAATATTCGATCAAATTTCTTTCTTTTATAGCTTATTAAATTTTATATCAAGCCTAAAGTTTTTGGCCAACTTTTCCCAGCAATTTTTTTTTTTTAAATATTTCGATCAAATTTCTTCATTCTTATAGCTTATTAAATTTTATATCAAGCCTAAAGTTTTTGGCCAACTTTTCGCAGCAATTTTTTTTTTTTAAATATTCGATCAAATTTCTTCATTCTTATAGCTTATTAAATTTTATATCAAGCCTAAAGTTTTTGGCCAACTTTTCCCAGCGATTTTTTTTCTAATTATTAATCAAATTTCTTCATTCTTTTAGCTTATTAAATTTTATATCAAGCCTAAAGTTTTTGGCTAACTTTTCGCAGCAATTTTTTTTTTTTAAATATTCGATCAAATTTCTTCATTCTTATAGCTTATTAAATTTTATATCAAGCCTAAAGTTTTTGGCCAACTTTTCCCAGCGATTTTTTTCTAATTATTCAATCAAATTTCTTCATTCTTTTAGCTTATTAAATTTTATATCAAGCCTAAAGTTTTTGGCCAACTTTTCCCAGCAATTTTTTTTTTTAAATATTCGATCAAATTTCTTCCTTCTTGTAGTTTATTAAATTTTATTAAATTTTATAATTAATAAATTGAAATCCGATAGGTTACGTAAAAATACGGTAATAATATATATATTAAGGAAAAGTCGTTATTTCATAAATAATAGGTTAGATTTATCATTTGACTTATTTCCCGTATTTTTTATTCCTATTTTTTTTCCTGTTGAAATTCATCACATCATTTTATTTTCTTATTTTCCGACAAACGGCTTGAATATTTGCTCTTTTTTTTTCGATGAGATAAAGATGGGAAAAGGTCAAAATATTGTGATCGGAGATCAATTAAGACAAAGAAAAAAAAAAAATGAGAAGAAAGTGATTTCAAATATTGTTGAAAAAAATTCAAAAATTTGGATTACAAAAAAAAAAAAAAAAAAAACAGAAATTATTTAGGACTTTGGGAAAAATTTAATTTTTAGATGAACGAATCAAATAACTATTTGGATCGATGAAAAATTTAGAAGAAATTTTTATTTAAAATTTGTCATTTTTTTTTGTTTTATGTAATTTTTTTTTAACTAAAAATAATTGTAAATAATTTTTTCTTTTTTTTTTTTTTTTTATTTTAATTTACTTCATAATTCTTTCCTTGGAATATGATAAATGTTGAAAATTTTGGTAAAAATTATTTTTCCAGCAATTAGAATTAAATTTCAATCGCAATCTAATTTTTATCCAATATGAAATCTTATTGAAACAATGAATACATTTTGGAAAAAATGATAAAAAATAATGATAAAATTTATGGAAAAATTAATATTTTTTAGTGCTCTCGCAAGCATTACTAATAATTATCATCGAGAATTATTAGAGTTTTGATTATTCTCGAGAATTATTGTGATTATTTGTGAGAATTATTTGCAAGTAATTCAGTTATATTTTGTAATTGTAATAAGAAAAAAAAAGAAATTCATTCAGAAATGCAACAAATTATTTATTTGCATTTAATTTAATATTGTGTTTTTTGGCGAAATTATAAACATTAATTTTTTATATGTGAAATAAACGATAAAAATAGAAGAGAAGAAAGAGATATGATAAGCATGAAATATCATTGTAATTGCAACTATGAAAAAATTACTGATATAAGTTGCAAGGAAAAAAGTACGAGTCGGGAAGAATCATTAGGCTATATGGATCATCAGGCTATGATTCCAGAACAGTTGTAGCAGATGTCGAAAATGAGCAATAGTTTAGAAAGGTTATCATTATTATTTCTTTTATCAGATATATCAATTCATTTCATTTAAATCATGAATTTAAATCATAAATAGTGATTGAATTCTAATCATTCTTTTATCAGATATATATCATTTATTTCAATTCAGTCATGAATAGTGAAAAAGTTATTTCTTTTATCAGGTATATCATTCATTTCATTTCAATTATGAATAGTGGAAAAGTTATTTCTTTTATCAGATATATCATTTATTTCATTTCAATCATGAATAGTGATTAAATTCTAATCATTCTTTTATCAGATAGATCATTCATTTCAAATCATGAATAGTGATTAAATTCTAATCATTCAGTATTCTGGTAAATTAAACTTAAATGAAAAGCTTAATACGAAACTCATTTATCCTTTTTGTTTTTTTTTTGCCATTGTTTGAATATATTCAACATTTATTTTTTTTTTGAAAATTAATAAATGTTTGTTATTGGATGATTAAAAAATTTGTTTAATTTTTATAGAATTAAATTTTATTAGATTCATTTTAAATTAATATTCGAACGATACTATTAGATGTATAATAGCTTAAATGAGCCTAAAATTCCAGATGAATAAATTAAATAATAGCCTAGACAAATGTATGTATAAATATATGATAAATATTCATAAATACAATAAGCTGAATGAATGAAAATTTTAGATTTAAATCTATTCAAATTTCATCTGATATTCGAATTCAAATTTTATTCATTGAAATTAAAACTTAATTTTTACGAATTCTTTTTTTGTCCTACAAGGCCAAGTACAATTATTTTTTGCATATACATGATTTAAATCGTATAATTTTTCTTTCCAACTACAATTTGTTATTTTAAGAATTTTTTTTTTTGCAAAAGATTTTTTTATTTACGGATTAACAGTTCTGTAATTCGACATTGATAAATTTTTTTCTGATTTAACGATGATAATATTTGCATAATTTTTATCTGAAAATTAACAAATGATAAAATATTAATAAATTAAATTTGCTAATAAAATGATAGCGTTAAAAATTTTATCAATTTAAAGGAAAATAAAAGTTAAAAATTGAAATTAAAATTATATTAATATTTTATTTGTTTTTCATTTTATTTTTTCGTTTTCGTTTGAAATTTTCGGAATTATTTATTGATTCTATTAATGCTTCTAGTACTAATACTAATTAATATTAATAATATTAATCTAATAATATTATAATAAATGATAACTATATTGATAATGGTACTTTTAGATAACAAGAATTTGGAATAGTTAAAACGAACAAGCATGATAATTTGCTTTCCTTTTTTCCGCTTTTGCATTCCTGATAATCGCAAATGATATTAGTAGTGATAAAGTTTGATATAGCATTTAGCAAATATTATTCAGATATTTTAGTATATAAAAATATTTATCAATTGATAATTTTAATGATTGATAATTTTATCACTTTCAATTGATTAATTTTGATTTCTTTCACAATAAATTCAGTTTATTTTCAAGAACTTTTTAGCTATAAATATATATGTGATCTCTTATGATTATTTATGATTATTCTTATTATTTATTATTGCAAAATAATCTTTAAAATGTCATTGTGTTGGATAGGTTTGATCGATAGATTAAAATAAATTTGCCGAAATTTTAACTAATTTCATATCTAATTATCTCCTTTGTTACATTTATTTTAACTACGCATCTCAAAATGGATTATAATTTAATTGATAAAATGATAAGAATGATAAAAGATTGATTATTGATAATATAAATAACAATATCATGATGATTTATTTAGATTTTTTGCTGTTGAAAAGAGTTGATGACGACGAATATGTTCCTTTCAATTGTTATTTATGTTTTTACAGGTAGATTTTCTTTATTTATTATCTCCTATTTATTACAAACTGGTTTATCGTTAGATTTAACAAACTCCAAGGTAATTACCGGTTTATCATGATTAATAGTGATAATATGATTATTATTATTTCGAGAAAAATTTTTTAATTTGTTATAAATGAAAATTGTAATTTATCAAATTATATGATTGGAAAATTTTTTGAAAATTTCAAACTCTAATTTATGCTCGTTTTTTTTGGATGAAATAATGTTCGAGGATTCGAAATCAGCGATATTTTTTGATATAAAATATGTGAAATGTAAGTACTCTTTTAATTATTATCATTAAATACCTTTTTCTCTTTTTATTATTATCATTAAATATTGATTTCCGGTTATCAGACTTTGATTAATTAAATTTCTCTTTTCGTAAATAAAAAAGTAACAATTTCGAGATTATAGCGAATTTTAAAAAATGTCCGATAATATCTGACCGCTGCGTACTGATTAAATGATAAATGCTTAGTACCAAAAAACCGAATTACATATTAAATCGAAAATAACGTAAATGTGGTCAGATATCAAAGATAAGCAAATGATAGCAGTAATTGGAAATGGTAAGAGAATGTTTATACATTGATACAAAAAATAAACAAAAAAAAAAAAAATTTTAACCATTTCTTTTTGATTACATAGGAAAATAATCGATACGACAAATTGTTATCAAACAATTTTGATTATTTTATCAGTAAATTTAATTTTTTTCCTTTCAACGGTAACTTTTGAATGGTCAATAAATTTTTTATTTTTCCCAATATTGTGATATATGAAATTAAACAAAAATTGATTAAAAATTATCTTAATTTTATCATTACTTATTTTTATTCGTTAAATTTGTATGCAAAACTATTTTAATAATAACATTTCCAATTTTTTTTTGTGCCCTAATTTTATGAATAATTACAAAACGAATTATTATTTCACTGAAAAAGATCAATTGAAATAAATCGATGAAATGAAAAAAAAATTAGAATTTAATTTCTAAAAAAAATTTTTTCTCATTTCTAGTAATAGATTTATTTCATTCTCTTTTCTTTTTTTTGTTTTTTCCTTTAATTTACTCATTTTTTTCTTTTTAATTTTACGCCAAATTATCATCATCTATGAAGCTTGTTAAATAGTTGATAAATTTGCGGAGAGGGTCTCTTTAATTTTATGCCAAATTATCATCATCTATGAAGCTTGTTAAATAGTGATAAATTTACGGAGAGGGATCTCTTTAATTTTATGCCAAATTATCATCATCTATGAAGCTTGTTAAATAGTTGATAAATTTACGGAGAGGGATCTCTTTAATTTTACGCCAAATTATCATCATCTATGAAGCTTGTTAAATAGTTGATAAATTTGCGGAGAGGGGTCTCTTTAATTTTACGCCAAATTATCATCATCTATGAAGCTTGTTAAAT